>VYZM01007032.1:226083-273842 GCA_013398915.1 Dromas ardeola
CGCCCCCAGCCTCCGCGGGGACGGGGGTTTCCCCGGGGCGCTGCCACCGCCGTGCGCCCCCCAACCGGGCACCCCGCGCCCCGAAAGCGCCGTCGCCGCTCGGTTCCCCTGGGCCGGGACTTGCCGCGGGACCCCCCTGGTCCCGCCGCATCTGCCGGGGCGGCCAGCCCCGCACGCCGCGACCCCCCCAGCGCCACCCCTCCCCGGGGGGGGAGCAGGATCGGACCCCCGGTGCGGTTTAGACCTGGGAACGGCAGCGGCAGCGAGCAGCTCCCCCGAGCCACCCTCTGCAATCCGGAGATCGCGCCGGAGCTCCCGGATCCCTGCGGGCTGCCGTGTTACCCCACGCACTTGTGTTACCGCTTCTTGTAAGCTGGCAAGTTGCTGCTCTCCCTCATTTGGGTAAGATGAGGCTCTGTAACAGATAGAAACGATGCCATAGAAAATAACAGCCTTCTACAAATTAATTTTCTCCTGTCCCGATTCCTGTTACAATGAAAATTCATGTATGCAGAATGACAGTAATGAGGAAAACAGGGAATGGGAAGTTTTCTAAGTGGCCCTGTGTTGGTTAAGTAGCTCAGTAACACTGAAGAAAAAAATAGTTTGCTGCAGAAAAGTTCTGTGTCCTCCACCCTATAAAAGTCCTCTCTAACCTTGTGGAAATCACTGTTTTCCACACCAGTCTCATCATCGTTAGCACATTGCAGTGGATGAGGCAGAACTTAATCAAATTCAACCCAGCTGCCACCAAAAGAGACCGGTGGTTTCTGGAATTCCTCAACTACTGTGGAGCACGTTGCAAGGGCCTGGGAGCACTTAATAGTCCTGCCGATAACACAAGTATTCCTAGTGTTTGGGAGCACGTCTGGGCGTGTGGCATTCGTGGCCAGGCTGGCAGCCCTGGGAGAGCCATCCCAGCAGGAGGAAGGCGAGCAGGAAAGCTGCGGGGCTGGGAGGGAGCGGGGAGCCCGGGGGGACGTGCCGCTCTGGCAGCGGGTTACAACCAGGCACAAAAGGTGGATCGCGTGAAGAGCAAATTCTTCCAGAGCAGCAGAGGCTTCAGAGGCACATACGATGCAAACCAGTAACAGCAATGCTGTTCCCGGCCGTGCCTGGAGGAGATCTGCTGCAGCCTGATCAGCCCACGGGGAACTGAAATCACTGGGCGAGAAAATGAGTCACCGTCAGCGAGTATCAGGTCGATGCAGGCGCTGGCCTGGCTTCCAGGCCCCAGATCTGCCCCCACCCACCAGGGCAGGCGAAGACAGGACGGCATCTGTGCGGAAGGTGATGCTGCCGATACACTAAAAGCTGAGGAAGGAAGAAAGAGTCTTAGGGGCAGTGGAGAAGTTGGATTACTTCATTATCCAGGAGGCAAGAGAAGGGGAGGCATATTAGAGATGAGGAGTGGGTGCGTGGGGTAAATTACCTGGGAAAAACCAAAATACTGACCAGTCACAGCATCATCTGGCCAGAGCTGGGCAGTTCTGGTAACACCTTTGGATGCTGGCTGAAGGGTGAAAATTCCCTCTTTAGGAAGACTATGAAAAAGACCTATTTTCGTTGCTGCTGTACCCCGCCTCTCCCCACCTTAGGGTGTCTGCCCTAATTCCCGACGCCCATCTCTTCCCGACAGCAGGAGGAAAACCAGCCACATTCGCAGCCTTGGTAGCTGTGGCTAATTTGGAGGGAGCTGGATTTAGCTCCCGCAGCAGTTTGTTCTCGGCTCACAGCCCGACTCCCCAGCTGGCAGCAGCTCTCTCGAGGGGGAGCGGGGGCAGCGCCGGGGGGGCCGGGGCAGGAGCCCATCCTGGGGGGGCCAGGGCCGAGCTCCCCCACACAGCCCGGTGGCTCCTCGGCCGAGGTGCAGCCACGGATGGCGCTTTTGAACAGTTTCGGCAAGCAGAAATGGTCCCAGCAACCTTAAGTACGTGACATTTGAAACAAAAAAAATTAGAAACCAAATACGTTAAACTCACATTTTCACGTTTTCTCACATTTTCGATGGTACTCTTCCGTAGACCAGAACATTCCATAGAAAAGCCTTCATTGCCCTCATTGAAGCGAGCGCTTTTCTGCTGGACGTGTCAGTTCTGATAAAATAGCATGTTTAGATGAAATTGTGTTTTACTGAAAATGGTTTCAGCCAGCTGTGGTTTGGGAAAAAGTTATTCAGTGATTTACATAGGTCTCCAAGCTCATCTTTAGCACTACTGATATTACAGTAAATACATTTGGTGGTGCATCATCGTTCCTTATTTTTATTATTATTGCCAAATTCTTCTAGGGATTCACACACAATAAACTTGTGGAAATAGAGGAAATGCTTCTCATTTTCAGAGCTGACTTTTAAAGCAGATTAATAGTAAAAACTGGGTCAGTTCTGATCACAGTACATGCAAAGGAAATATCAACCACATGTTTCTTCTAAACAACTGCAAATTATTAATTTTCAGTGACGTCAGGCACGGCTCGTGCCGCCTTACAAAAACACCAGGAATTGGTGAACTTTGGGGCTTGAAAAAGTGCCTGTGGGTGCGTGTGCTCGGAGCACGCAGCGGGTTTGGGCAGGCAGCGGGGATGGGCTCGCGCTGGCCCCGGCGGCTGGCGTGGTTGCGGCCGGCGGCGCTGGCCGGGGTCCGAGGCCACCGTGGCCAACCACGGGCCGGCCCTGGCTGCGGGGAGCAGCATCCACACAGAAATGCTCCCAAACTATAACGTGTTACTTAGCAACAAAATACCAGCTGAAACACAGACAGAAATTAGGAAGGAATGCACCGGGAAAATCCCTAAATCCCGTTTACACTTGGGCGCGCTGGGGCAAGAGCGGGGCATTGCCCGGGGCCAGCAGCTCTCCCCGGTGCCCGCGGGCCAGGGCTGTGCCCCCAGAGCACGGACAGCCCCGAAAGCGGCCTCTGAAAATTCCTTCTGAAAGATTTGGAAGATTAGACAAATGTTGCTTATAAACATAAACTGTGCAATAAACAAACTTGGTGTAAATAACTAAGTAGAGTTTACTCGCTATTGAGAGCCCCGCTAGCTGCTCTGGTGTGGAAAGCCATTTTAAATTGAAGGTTTGGTTAAAGAAAAATGTACACAAAGCCGGATGCACACACACCCCTGCACCCCACCCTCACACATACCCGCTCGCCTGCGAGCCCACATGAACCCCCCCAACCCCGAGGCGCACCAAATCCTCGTTAGCTAACTTGTTTATTGCTAACCACAGCCCTTGGAAACTACAAATATTTAATTTCATCTGGCATTGGAACAGATGGGAGGCATCAGGCTCCCAAAGAGATAAAACAAATCTGTGGAAGGAAGACTAGAGCGAGCTCGGGCGTGGGTCGGGGAGCGCGCAGGAGCTTGGTGGCCACGTGGGGCTCCTCAAGGCCTCGGTGGGTTTCAGGGGCTCTAGGGAAACCGCTGTGCCCTGGGGCACCGGGGCACTGTGGCAGGGACTCTTAGGGATGCTCCATCCAGAGTATCCCTAAGATACTCTGCTCAGCCGGGGAGGGGGTCTGTGTCCATGGGCAGGGAGGACGCCCTGAGGGCCGTGCGTGAAGGAGCACCGTCCACCGCACCCTCCGGTCCGAGCAACCCCGGGAGCTGGTGTCAAGCCCTTCCCGAGGGCTTGGGAGGGCTACCCCTGTAGCAGGTGGAGAAGGGGACGTTGCCCCCACGGCGGGTGGAAGGAGCAGCACTCCCGCCGCCGTCCCTCCCCGGGGCTGGCCGTGGCACCAAGTGCGGGGTCCTGGTGCAGGTGCAGCGGGTGGGCACGGAGAGCGATGGAAAAATCCATCACACGTACGCGTGGATGCAGGAGAGTGGGGCTCGTTTAAACAGGCATCCCACGGAGGTGTGTGGGAGGGGAAATAGCATCAATAGGAATGTTTGAAATTAAGCCAAGGGAAAGACAGCTGCGTGGAGGAGCTCCACCGCCCTGCAACCCTTTGGGGCACGCGGGGGGGGTCGCGGCCTCCCCTCCGTGCCAGCCCCAGCCGGGCAGACCCCCAGCGCCCCGGAGGGGCTTCGCTAGCAGAGGGTCTGGCAGCTCCGAGGGCCACACGTCCATAGCTCCCAATGCCATCCTGCGCCGCGGATGAACCGTTCCCTCCTCGGCGCCCGCCCCCACTGCAGAGCAGCCCCCCCGTCGCAGGCGAGGTACCGGGGGGACACCCGCCACCTCGAAGGGGAGCCAACGTGCGGCGCTGGGGGCATCTGCGGGGGCTCGCAGCGGCTGGCTGTTTGCTGTGGTAGAACGCTTTGCATGGCAATAAAAGCAGGAGGTCAGCGACCGGGAAGTCTTTATCCTGAGGCGCTCCACAGCCCCGGCCGTCCAGGCAGCCGCCCTTTGAAAAATAAGTTTTAAAGTAACGTCAGAGTGATGGAGAATGAACCCTGTGGCCTTTGCAGCAGCCCTGGTGTTCGCGGTTGGGGTGTATTGAACAGATGGGTTCTCTCAGTCACTCTGCACCGTTATAATAATCCTAATTGCGTTTCTTAGTTCATTTTTCATTAGGGTCACTTTCACCTATAGGAAATCTCTCTTACAAAGAAACGCAGAAGAAAAAGTCCTTCTGCTCTTCCAAACTCATTAGCTTTTGCGATGCCCAATATGATTTCCGCAGTGCCTGCAGCCCACCGCGAGGAGACCTGGGCCAGGTCCTGTGGAAAGACGCAGCCTCTGCTCTGCGCAGCTCGCACCCAGCACACAAGATGCCATGGACCAGAGAAGAATCGTCCGTCCCATGTTACCCCCAGAGGCTGTCTTACCTCCCGCCTCTGAGATTTTGGGAGGGAAAAAAAAAAAGATACTTAAGGATAAAGCATGTTTTTGACGAGCAAGTTGTACTGTATTCATACATCACCGACAACGCCACCGAGGAATAGCGTTCACTCAGCGCTGAGAGAGATTTTGGCTGTTACTGCAGAAGGTGCCAGAACCCTTTTCTCCCTGTGCTTTTGTTCTGCGCACACCGTATCTCGCCTTTACGCCACAGCAGGCACAACAGTCCTCCGTGTCCAGGTCACTCTCCGTACAAGATGCCAACATCAAACCCTCCCACGTCAGCCGAGGGGACGGCAGGGACGGGCCCTTATTTGGGTCCAGCTCCCCTGGACCGCAGCATCTCCAGACATTTCAGTCCTTCCCGCAGGAACCGCATCCCACTGACGGCACACGGGGGCAGGAGACCACAGAGAGGGGACGCTGACAAGGAACCCGGGGCACACAGCTGGAGAAAGGGTGACACACAAGAAACAGAAAGATCGCAGTGCAGAAAATGAAAAATACGTCCTTTGAATGGCACTGGTTGAATGGCACTGGTAGTGGCTCAGCATTATGATATTAAAAATTATTCAAGTGAGACTAACACTCTCAACATACAGAGTAGTGGCTCTAAGTGAGGAAATTAGGACTATTAATCATTCCAAGGCGTTAACAATTCCAGCAGGCCAGGATGGCCCCGTTCCTAGTGGGGCTTAATAAAATACTCAGGGTTTATAATAATAAAATAATATCTCAAATGTCTATAGCACCTTGCAACCCGAAGTGCTTTGCAGTTGGCTATAAATTGTCTGCCCAGAGCCAGGGAGAGCAGGGGAAGGAAAGCGCAGCATCCTTGGGAAGTATGCAAAGAACTCGAGGAGGTGAAATACTGCCAGGCGCCGTGGAATTTGCTCTTTATCAGGCGAAGGGGCAGGGATGTTGGATTTGATCCTATCTGAACGCGATACATCTGATAGCTGCCTAGGGCTTTCCAGCCTCCCAACAAAATACAGATTTTGTGTCGACTCAATGGGAAGGGAAGGGAACAGAAGCCAAGATGGTTTGGCGCCCAGGTTGATCTTTCAGGACTATGGAAGTGGTTACGAGAGCAATGGGGAGGGGAATGGGTTTTCCCAGGGGAAGGACTCCAGCAGCCTTGGATACCGCAGAGGAGCCGGAGCACAGTCACCCTCGGCAGCGGCGCTCTGGGAGTGGCCGTGAGGCTCTGCAAAGCGAGCCGACGGCGCCGGCCCGCGGGACGGGCTGCACCAGAGGCTGGGCATCTCCCGCCCGAGGAGACGGGACCGGGGCTCCGGCAGCTGCGTAACGTGCCCAGGAACAACAGCTTGGTGCTTTTCTTGCTTGCTTTTTTTATTTTGTTTGGTTGTTGTTTTAAACGTGGTTTGGCCGAGTTCAGAGCCCCCGAGCGCTGCTCTGCGCATCACAGGCAGCGCGAGGCTGCTGCATCTCTTTACTGCCAGGAACAAGGGGAGCCCAGCAGCAGCCCCCGGGAGCAGCTGAGGTGGCCGGGGCTGCGGGGATTTAAGCTGCCCAAACTGTCGTAACCCATAACCACGTGGAGAGCCCCCTGCACTTGGTGGGGAGAGGTGGCATCACAAAAGGCAAATTCTCCAGCTGAGAACCTGTTAGATGGGATGTCAGAGCCGAGCCTGCCGCCTGTGCCGACACCTGGCTTCGGGGCGGAGGAGCAGCTCTTGGTGATTTCTAAGCCATCGAGCTGTCAGGGTTCACGGTGCCGTGTCCTGCCCCCTGGGACATCCCCCCACGCTTCTGTTCTGCCCAGCTCTGCCACCGAACAGGGTGTTACAAACAGCTGACAAAGTGGTTTTGGGATCCTCGGGAAGAGAAAAGCCCCAGGAAGGAGGCCTGTTAACCTGCCGTCTGTTTTCGGCCTCGTGCCTCGGCTCTGGGCACCCAGGGCTTCCCGCGTCACCGCAGCTGCTTGCGTGGACATCCTTCTCCCACCGTATAAGTAACCTACAACAGTCATCTGAGATAAGCTCAGCCTGCATTAATCTAATTTAATTGTGCCTTTAGTGGTATTGGCGCAACCACAATTTCCCCGCAGTGGGAACTTGCAACACTTCAGCAGCTGTTTTAATTCTAAAGCAGAGCCCAAAAACTTCAAATTATGAGATTTGCCTGAGAATGGCAATTACAAAGATTTCCCTTTTGAAATAAAGTAAAGCTCAAATAGTTTTTCCAATGCCATGTAAAATGAAATACTGGATACAGCAGTGTGTCTAGTATAAATTTCATTAGAAACTTAATGACCACATTAACATATTTCACAACAACACCTTGGCATTACAGAAAAGCAACAAACAAGCAAGTTCTGATTCCACTTAATTTTACCCATTCCCATCAAAAACTCATTTTCCAAGAGACATTTTCTACCCCGTATCTCCTAGCGAGTCTGTAAGTGTGGCGCGACCCCAGCTAAGCCTCCCCTGCTCCGGGATCTCTGCGGGTCCCCGCGGTGCGGGATGCAGCCGTGGCAGCCGCTCTGCACGGCCAGAGCATCCCTGCAGCGCGGGGCAGCCGTGGCCAGAGCAGCCCACCCCGACACGCCGGGCAAGGCTGGCACCGTGCGCCGAGACCAGCCCTGGGCTGCACCAGGAGGAAACACGGATCTTTCCCCGGCCACCGCAGCACCCGCAGCCCCACCATGGCTGGTATTTCCCTCGCCCCAGCCACACACAGAGCAAGTGGCCGTGGGGCTCGCTGCAGCGACACGAGGAGCAGGGCTTTGCCTCTGCCGGGCTGACTTACCGATCCCCGCAGAAATCCTGTCTCACCGGTGGCTGGTGACGGCCGGAGCTGGGCGCACGTAGGGGCTTTGCTGCCGATGCCTCTCCGGGACTGGAGACCCGCTCCCAAAAAACCACTGGGTCTGTAGGGTCTTAGCAATTACACAAAATTACCCAACAGCTCCGAGTTACAAAAAAAAAAACAAACCTGGAGGTGCCCCCGGTCTGTTGCGGAGGGCTGGTTATTTATAGTGACAGGGAAACTGAATTCCCCTCGGCAGCATCCTCCTGCCCGGGTCTCTAGAGTTGTGGTTCCCTCTGACCCCTGGTTCGGCAGAGCGGCCCCCCAACCCCCGTAAAGGCAGCCTGGGGCTCCTGGCATCTGGAGAAACCCCTCGGCAGCTGCACAGCCCGTCGACACGCCTGGCCGGGCTCACGCTGGCACCTTTGGGCAGGCTGCCGGAGACGACATCTTCCCCAGCAGCAGCAGTTCCCGTCTGCCTGGCGCTAAGGTGCCCCAGGCTCTGGCCATGCCCCGATCTCCCACTGCTGCACCGGGGGCTTCTCCTGAGCCTTGTGGTCTTTCCTATCAAAGAACTCAGCAACCGGGAAGCGGCATGCACTGTGTCGGGGCCAAAAGCACAGCTTGCTGATCCAGAAAGAGATTCCAGCACGGTGAAGACTGAGAAGGAACGAGGCGTACTGGGATCTGATCCTTGGAACAAGACACAGCAAATCCCAGGAACTCGCTGCCCACACGGGGCTGTGGGATCCCCCCCCTAACCCGCAGGGACCTGCGCCCGCCGGGGGAGAGCGGCCGTGGGCAGGAAAGCCCTGACTTTCACCAGAGCGGTCTGAGCCGAGGGCAGAGACAGGACACGGGCCATGGCTCTGCGGGAGCACCCCGAGGGGTCTGCGAGTCCGTGGGGACGCCGGGCAGGCTCTCGTGGGAAGCGCGGGAGTGGGACACATGCGGCACGGAGGCAAGCCTTGGAAGGGGGCTCGCACAAAATGCATGCTGCCAAGTAAATAGATGCGTCTGCCTCCGATTTGCATGTTTATCTTAGAAGCAATTTAGGTTTCTACTTGTTTACAAGAGTCGAAGTCAGCAGACTCTTAGGACAAGAACAAGCACTGGGAGCCAACATGTGACAGTTGTCTCCTGTTCCCCCGGCGCTCCCAGGCTGTCGGGAAAGGGCTTCAGCTGCGCCAGTGGATGCGTCTGTGCAGGAGATTCACTGGCAGAGAGGAGGAGGGCGAGCGGGAACCAGGAGTGTTTCACCTCCTTTACCTCTGAAAGCACTTGCCTTTGTAACGCGCAGTCTCCGCCGCTGCTGGGCAGTTGCCGCTCGCAGGGGGAGGCGGAGGTCCGGTGCCACGCGTGGTGGCATGGCGTTTCCCGCAGCACTGCGGCTTACACCCACCTCCTGGCAGCCCAACTCCAGGAGCAAACGGGGGGTACGGCAGGCTCATGCCGGCACGCTGGTGTGCAAGGAGCAAACGCTGCAGCATCACGCAGCCAAAGGCCGTCGGAGGGACCGGCGCCAGCCCCTCCGCCTGAGCTGAGCAAACAGCGCGGCTCTTCGCAGGAGGGCGATGCGAGGGCTCTGCAGACGCTATGCGAGGACCTCACAGGAGGCAGCATCCCCTGGAACCCCATTTGACAGGGCGGGGGATCGTTATCCCCACATGCACTTAATTACCAACTCCCTTCCTCTCTCCCAGCTCTCCTCGCTGCAGGCTGCTCCTGCCTCGCTCCTCCCGGCCACGCAGAAGTCCGGGCCCGAGCAGCCTCCGGGTTCGGAGCAGTTCCCTTTCACAGGCTTTTCTGAACTCAAGGCTTGGGGTTGTTTTCTTCTGCTGTAAAAATGCAGATTCCCCAAGAGTACAGCATTTCACAGAAGTTTGCCACTTCCAGCACAACTTCATTTTTGAAAAATGAAGTTCTGATAAAGCAGCTGGGGACTTCTCAGAACATCCATTGTCTTTCCTATTTCAGTGTTTTTAAAACGTCAGATTTTTAGAAATAAAATCGGAAGGGATGCTTTAATCAATCCAAAACAAATGTTTGGGTTTTTTCCCCTCCCAAAATTCTGCTTGGCAGAATTTTCTGATGTTCCTCCTCTCACTCCATTTCAGAGTAACTGAACCCAACTGGAGCACTTCTCACGAAATGGAAGATCTCGGTCCCGCCGAGATAACCGCAGCCTTTCCAAGACCCGTGAGGAATTTTCCCCCTTGTTGTGCCGCTTTCCAACACCACAGCAATCGCGGGGTGGGTTTCGGTACCTCATCTCGGGTGGAGGGCTGTAGGTACCGCAGCGAACGTGCTGCTTGTTTGTGGCCAGGAGCAGGGGGAGACGCAGCCACCCACCGCGGCAGGGCTCCGGGACACTGCACGCGAGGTGCTTCTCGGGGTCCCCGCCCTGCGCCCTGCCCTCCTTCCACTTCCTCCTGCTGAGTGTTTGCTCTGATCTGGGTGTTTGGCAGGAGAATTAACGAGATGTAATTAGCTGGCAGTGTGAAAAAGGGAGTGCATGGTGTTTATCTTGTCTGGAGGGTTTCCCTTGATCTTGGCCTCCCCAGGGATGGTGTCAGTGCTTTATCTGCCGTCCCTCCGTCCTGGGCTGCCTCTGCAGCCCGCTGCCGGGGACAAAGGCCAGTGCCAGGGCTCGGCAGCGCTGGGGGCGGACAGGGGATGGGCTTGCTGCAAGGTCCCCAGTGAGGCGGCCCGTCAAAGAACATTTTACCTTTTCCAGCTTTCCCAGCATCTCTCTCCTCCAGTGAAGAGGAGCTTTGGCTGCTGCTGCCTCCGTCCTGCCACACCGCAGCCTCCTGGCAGCCTTGACCCAGCTCTTGGCAGCACAGGCAGGGACACAGCAGCCGTCCCCATCCTGGCTGGGACCAGGCAGGGTGGCCAGAGCGAATTCAGGGCCAGGGGACCTGGCCATGCTGCACCACGGAATCTCTGCATCCCCGCTTGAGCCCGCTGGCCTGTGCCAGCCCCCGGCTGGTGGGATGCTCCTCGTCTCTCTCACCGCGGGAAGGAACCAGCCGCTCTCACGGCCCAGCATGGGCGAGGCAATTAAACGCCCGCGATCGGCATTGCTCGATGGGCTCCTGTTGGCTTTTCTTTCCTAAACGGCTCCTGCCATCGCCCTTGTCCTCCTGGTGCCGGATGAAAGGCTGATGAGCAAGCCTGTGAAAATAAAGCTCGCGGGCCCTTGGTGCTGGGGCTTGCAAAGCCATGGGGAGCTGGGTTTATTATCCTCAGCTCCAGCCTGAGATGACCTTGTGCTTCTGCCAGTGTTTAAACAAAATATTTTAAAAGAGGGAACAGATCCCACTGCATTCTGTGCTCGCAGGGCTTTCCTGAGCCCGCGAGCTCTCTCTGGGGCTGATAAAAGTGATAGAACATGGCCAGAGAGACAATGAGATATTGCCCAAGCTTATTGCTTTTTATTATTATTAAAGGGAGGTTCTTACTTCCAGTCGGGGGGGACTGAAAAATTTGAATCCCACCCAAACCTCATCCCTTCTAGCCAGAATCACAGCTCTGTGGCAAACATCATCCTCCGGCACAAGCAGCCGCTGCCTGGCTGGGGCTGACCGGGATGGAAAATTCCACGTTGCCGCCATTGCCCGGGCTGGTGTGAGGCTGCGGGGCGCGGGACGGAGCTCGGGGTCCCTGCCCCGTGTCTGTGGAAGGCTGCCCGTGGGGCTCAGCCAGGCTCTACCAGACTGTTGTTTGTGCGTTGGCTTTCTGCTTCAAGCTCCCACCCTCTGCAGGGAGGGGAGCGGGATGCAGGCGGGATACGGGATGCAGGCAGGGTACGGACAGGACAGGAGACACGGTGTAGTTCTGGTTATCCAGCTTCAGGGCACGATCATGAATGTTCACCAGTGCAAGAGATGCGCAGAGAGGATGAAATAGCCGGGGATAAGATAACAGTGCGAACAGGGACTGCAGCAACCAGAGGTGAAGCCTGCTCCTCTTTCTCCCCCATCCCGAGCATCGCAGGAGCCTGTGCCAGGGACTGTTGTCCCCACAGTGTGCCCCAGCCGGGGCGCGGGCAGGAGGCATCGCAGAGCCACCGCCGGCCGTGCTGGTCTCAGCTGGGCTCCATCCTGCTGCGCTCAGCAGGGCGGGCTGGAAGGGAGAGGGTGGGAGGGAGGCTTTGCGCATCAGCGAGTCCCTCCGCTGCTGCCCCAGGGGCTCACGGGGAGCCCAGGCTCCCAGGGGCACGGGTCCCGTGGTGTGCAGCCCCCACAGCTGCCGTCTCCCAGGGAGAGATGGGCCTCGCAGCCCCGCTGCTCCCTGCCCCAGCGCTGCACGCACGGGGCAGAGCTTCCCCCACCCCGGCTGGGTGTTATTTTGTTAAACACAAAGATCAAAGCCCAGCGGCTGTGATGGCTCAGCAGTGCCCTGTCCCTGCGTCCTGCCTGTCTGAACCACAGCAAGCAGCACGTTCCACGGCTCCCCCGGTCCCCCGCACCGAGGGGATGGTGCAAGGAGGGCACTCACTGCAGGGGAGTGCCCTCGGCAGAGCTCAGAGCGGCTGTGAAGAGGGAAAAGTGGGCTTCAATGTGAGATCCCGGGGAGGCAAAGCCCACGCTGTCCCCCTCCACAGGCAGCAGATGGGGTCCCACCAGGTCCCCAGTAACGCAGCACTGTTCTCTCTCGCAGGTACATCGGGGCGCTGGGCGCGAGGGTGATCTGCGATAACATCCCCGGGCTGGTGAACAAGCAACGGCAGCTGTGCCAGCGGTACCCCGACATCATGCAGTCCGTTGGGGAGGGAGCCAAGGAGTGGATCCGGGAGTGTCAGCACCAATTCCGGCACCACCGCTGGAACTGCAGCACCCTGGACCGGGACCACACTGTCTTTGGCCGGGTCATGCTGCGAAGTAGGTTCTGCCCCATCCCCGTCCCACTGCCACGTGCCTTGTCTCCCCAGGAGAGTCTCTCCTCTCTCCGGGCTGCCATGCCCAGGGGCTTGGATTACTCCCTTAGGAGAGCTTTGCCTTTCCCTGTAAATTAATCAAGCAGTAATGGGAGCAGAGCACCGCGTTTGAAATAGCTGCACCAGATGAGATGGAGCAGGGGGAGCACTAGGGGAGAAGGGGGAAGGAGGAGACACCTCCGGAGAACAGGCTCGTATGTAAACAGTAATGGGATATATAAATATTTGGAGAGCGGGGTTGGCTGGGACTCAGCAGTTCACGTGGGAACGGGCTGTTCCCTTGCATGGCGAGGGAGGCGAGGCAGCGCCGCCGCTCCAGTCCTGGCTTTGGGCTCCAAGGTGGAGGAGGACCACGGCTGCGGGGCAGCCGCCAGCCCCGCACGCCCGGGAGGGACCTTCCCGCACCAGGTGAGGGACGGACATATCGAAAGCAGGGACGTGCCCGAGGAGCAAAGAGGAAGGGCGCAATGGGGACAGGGGCAGGGGCGGTTCCAGAGCAGGAGCAGCATCGTGGGCTTCGGCAGCGAGCGGACGCCGGGAGCACATCCAGCCCCGCAGCCTCCAAATCAAAGGCGGCTGGGAAGAGCCTTTCCCCTGGCCAGGAGCAGCTCATATGGAGGACACGTGGGCGCCCTTGGAGGCAGGCGGGGAGCGGGGGGCTCCCAGCTGGCGGGGGGAGGGGGCCGCTGCCCGGCAGGGCGGGCGAGCGCAGAGCCTGCACGCCAGACCCCGGGAGGAGGTGGCTGGAGGGAAGGGGCCTGGAAGCGGCAGGACGCAGCGCTCACCCTGCCATGCTGCAGCCTACCTCGTCGCAGCCTCTCCATCCCTGCCACGGCACCTTTATCCCGCCCGCATCCTCTCCTGGCAAAGGATGGGGAATGATGAAAGCTCCTCGCCACAGCCCCATCCTGCGAGGCCCAAAGAGAGCTCTGCTCCCTTTGAAGTTGCTTTCAAAGGCTCTCAAAAATGAAGATGAACATGGTTTTGATTTGCAGCTTCTTTTACAGCATTATAAAAACAGCTGCGAACTCGAACCAGAGACATAAAATAGCAGGCGGCACGCTGTGCCGCGCGGGGAAAGCCGAGCCCAGCTGGAGCTGCGGCCAGCTCCCGCACTCGGCATCGCCCCGCAGGGAGGTGGCCCCAGCTGAAGGGCACTGGCCAGTCCGGCCATCTCAGCGCCCACGGGCACCCGCAGAGCCCCGCGCCGTGGGTCAGTGAGGGGAGCGGTCGTGGAGCCCTGAGAGCAGCGCGACACCCCGAGCTGCTGAGCCCTGAGGCTCGGCACGAAATTCCCCTTAGTCTGAAAGTGCCAGGGACACCGAGGCTGGGCTCGGCAGCCAGCGGAGGTGACTGGGCTTGGTTTACCCGTGTGCAGGACAATCTGCCCCCCAGCCACAAAGGTGCCACCGCACCGTGACCCGCTCCTGGGTGGCCTGCGGGCGCCCGCACAGCCCGGCACGCTCACTCCCCATCCCCGTCTCTCTCCCCGCGGCAGGCAGCAGGGAGGCCGCCTTCGTCTACGCCATCTCCTCGGCCGGCGTGGTGTACGCCATCACGCGGGCCTGCAGCCAGGGGGACCTGAAGGCCTGCAGCTGCGACCCGCTCAAGAGGGGCCGCTCCAAGGACGAGCGCGGGGAGTTCGACTGGGGCGGCTGCAGCGACAACATCAACTACGGGATCCGCTTTGCCAAAGCCTTCGTGGATGCCAAGGAGAAGAAAGTGAAGGACGCCCGGGCGCTGATGAACCTGCACAACAACCGCTGCGGGAGGATGGTGAGTGCAGCCCCGAGCCCTGTGCCCGGCCGGCCCACCGGGACCCCCGGCAGGGAAAGGGGCAGCGGGCGCAGCTCAGGCCGTGGGGTGGGACCTGGGTGGCCGCAGGGGACAGGTCCTGCTGCGGACGGGGGCAAGACCTTGCCCTGCCGTCTCGGTGTCCCCCGCACGCTCTGCCCGGGGAACAGCCCCGTGGGGATGGAAGGACCCCGCTTACCTGTGCCCCCAGCACCTGTCCTCGCTGATGCTGGCGTCAGTGACCGTGAGAGCGCATCCTCCGTAGGCAGCAGCCCCGTCCCGCGCAGGCGAGGGCTGATGAAGCTGTCCCGGGGACGAGCAGAGCCAGGCGTGATGTCCGATGCCCGGGGCGGCCGCCGGTCCTCACGGCATCCCTCTTCCTACAGGCTGTGAAGCGTTTCCTGAAGCTGGAGTGCAAATGCCACGGTGTCAGCGGCTCCTGCACACTAAGGACTTGTTGGCTGGCAATGTCAGATTTTCGAAAAACGGGGGATTACCTAAGGAAGAAGTACAATGGGGCCATCCAGGTGACGATGAACCAGGACGGCACTGGCTTCACCGTGGCCAACAAGAACTTCAGGAAGCCCACGAAAACAGACCTGGTGTATTTTGAGAACTCACCTGATTACTGCGTGATGGACAAGTCGGCAGGTAAAAACCACAGCTCCACTCGCTGCCCAAAAGCAGCTCTGGCTCCCCTCCCGATGGGCTGGCAGCTCCCCGCCAGCCCGGCAGCGCTGCTCCCACCGAACCCCAGTCCCGGTAGGGGGTCACACCATGGGGGGTCTCCCAGCCCCTCAGCGGGTGTCAGTGCTCGCTGGGGCTCTGGGTCTCTACAGCATCTCACACCTGCACAGACAGAACTGGGTTTGTCCCAAACGGCCAGGCTTTACACCAAAATCCAAACCCCTCAGGCCTCGTGCAGTGACCGTGCTCTGGGCAGCAGTGGGTGCGGACTCCAGCAGCGGGGACAGGGACGGGGCCATGCAAAGGGTCCCCAAAGCTGCGTCCCTGGCCAGGCTCGCTGCAGCCCGTGCTCTTACCGAAGCGAGCCCAGGCTCCGCAACCAGCCCGGCTTTCAGCTGCCATGCTGTGGCACTATGCTGCGGCACTATGCTGTGACAGAAATGAGGAGATTCCACCGCCGCTAAGGCAGTGGTGTCCGAGGTCTCCATGGCAGATCCCCAGTCTTAGCGGGGCGGGGGGTGGAGGAAGCGTTTGCACAAGCTGGAGGAGGAGCCCCCTGACCCGCTCTCGCTTCCCTCTCCAGGCTCCCTGGGCACGGCCGGCCGCGTGTGCAACAAGATGTCGCGCGGGACGGATGGCTGCGAGGTGATGTGCTGCGGGAGGGGGTACGACACCACCCGCGTCACTCGCGTCACCAAGTGCGAGTGCAAGTTCCACTGGTGCTGCGCTGTGCGCTGCAAGGAGTGCGAGGACACTGTGGACGTGCACACGTGTAAAGCGCCAAAACGGGCCGAGTGGCTGGACCAGACCTGAGGAGACGGGAGTGCGGAGGCAGGAATCCACTGCCACCCCCCTTTGCAATTTTTTAAAAGCCTGTGCCCTGCGGGCCATGACATTCTGGGAGCTGTAGTTCAACTGCATGGCTTTTATTTAATTAATTCTGCAAAGCACTAAAGAAAGGACTACATTTCCCAGGAGGTACTGTGGACCCTTCTATTTGCTCAGCAAAACTAATCCCCCACCCCGGAGGAGTCCGCGTCCTTGCTTAAACTGTGAAACTGCCGTTGCCCCTTGTTCTCTTTGCGAAGGGACGGTGCAACCGATACGGACCTGGAGGACCGACGCTCGGGAGGCGATGGCTGAGGAACCCTGCACCTCCCCAGACAATTCACCCTGCAGTAAAGTTTCACCGGCAAAGAAACCCACTAGTTCAGAATAACCCACTCTTGCAGAAAGCATTCTTGCTTCTACTTTTTTTACAAGGCCAGAGGAAGGGTGCTGCGAATCCCTAAGGCAGCTCCTGATCCCCACGTTTCGCCAGAGCAGCTGCGTGGCCGGCGCCGCAGGGCGAGAGCAGCCTCTGCACGAGGCTTCTGCCCGTCTGCCCAGCCAAGGCGACGCGCGGAGCTGGGAATCGGAACTGAAACCCAAGTGACTGCACAAAGACAGGGCCACCCCAGGATGCTGGCAGACAGAGGGCTGGAGAAAGCAAACAGAATCTGTGAACTTACTGGTAGGATACAACAGCGTCTCTGTAAAACCCACTTGTATGTTGTGTATACTGCTTATTATTTCAAGTCAAAATTCATTATAAACCTGTATCAGAAAATTATGTTCTTTGCTTCTTGAATTCCTACACACCCAGGTGGGCACTTCCCCAGCACGGGAATCAGCCCACAGCATTTCTGCTACCCGCAGGAGGTCTTCCAGTCCCTAACGGGGGCTTGGGAGAGGGATGGGGACACGCTGTTCAGCAGGGGCTGTAGCGACAGGACAAGGCATAATGGTTTTAAACTAAAAGAGGGAAGATTTAGACTAGACATAAGAAAGAAATGTTTTACGCTGAGGGCGGTGAGGCACTGGCCCAGGGTGCCCATAGTGGATGCCCCATCCCTGGAGACATTCCAGGGGGTTGGACTAGATGGGCTTTAAAGGTCCCTTCCCACCCAAACCATTCCATGATTCTGTGCTTACCTGCAGCTCCCGTGGTGCCAAAGCACAGACCTCCCTGCCCCGGGAACTGGCTGGTTTCCCACAGAGCACATCCATGGATCCAGCGTGCAAAGCCCCGGGGGAATCCTTCATAAGCAGCAGGACGCCCCAGGACATCTGGTGCCACAGCCCTGGGTCGGGCAGGAGATGCTAGGTTAGGTTTCAAATCCTTCCCGTAAAAAAAAGCCAAACAAACCAAACACCCAAAACTTAAACGATCAACTAAGACTGAAGCTGCTGAGGGGAGGGGCCAGGCTGCAGAGCTGCCAGCAGGTACGTGACAGAGATCAGCCCCTCTCATCTCTAGAAATTTCCTCAATTCTTTTTTTCCCCAAGCTTGGTCAAGCAACGATTACAAAGATGCTTTATTTAACGTACAGGTATTTTACAGAGTCTGGTCAAAAGGCACCAACCCACACCAACAGGCTTACTGCACAAGTAATACAGTTCAATTTGCAAACTAAACTGACCCAGGTGAAAACCCCTGACCTCCATCCCTGCAATTCCTGAGCATCCGCTGAAGCTGATGGTGCTTCTCCACGTCCCTCCCAGAGCTCAGCCGCCCGTTGCCCAGGGCAAGGGGATGCTTTTCTCCCAACCCAGGAAAAGCGTTAAGTTTTCCTAATGTTGATCATCATCGTGCTGATGGGCAGGTGAGGATTTCACACGCTCAAAGCAAGTTTCCATGAAAGTTGTAAGGTTACAACAACAACGGGGAAGGACAAGTCAACAGCAACATTCATCTGCAAGTACTTTTAAGCGGGCCGTGCGCTGCCGGGGGGGCTGGGGCGGAGGGGCCAGGGCTTCCCCCGGCAGCAGGGAGCCGCGTGGGCCGAGGGAGCGGGGAGGCCGCCACGACGGCTGAAGGAAGGGCAAAGCAGCAGGAGGGGATTAAGGCAAAGAAGATTATTCTGGTTCTAAGCCACCCATCCGCTACTGCACGGAGAGCATCTCTGAACGGGGATTTTACCCAATGGCCCTAGGAAATATTAGTTTAAGTGGTGAGAGAAAACCACTCTGAAAACTGCTTTGATGGAACTGCTCAAAGAATTTAAGGAGTCTGCCGTGGGCCAGATTAGAGCACTGTACTCCCCGCCAGACCACCAAGATCCTCGTGCAGAAAAAGGACCTTCAGCAGAGCCACGGACAAGCAAAAGGTGATGTTTTAACAGAACTCGTACAGTTACAGGAATCCCACCTCCCTGTTGCCTCACCTTACAGAATGGAACCATCTCCCGTTGGAATCCCAGTGGGAGGGAGCGGGGAGGGCTGAGCAGCTCCTCACCCTCGCTGCTCCCGCAGGACGTGCCCCAGGCTGGAGTTTGCCTGGCAGCGGCCGGGTCTCGCCCCGTGCCCCGCGAAGCCCTCTGCATCTCACGGGGAGGCGGTTTCCCCGCAGATTTGCTCCGTCTCAGCTGTGCCGAGGAATGCCGGCAGGTGAGCAGGGGCCTGAGCCAGGCCAAAGGCATTTCAAGCCTGCCGTAGCACAGCATCCGTCAGCATGCCGACTAATCTACCGGGAAGAGCTCCCTCATTTATCTTCATTACTGCTCCACCTACCATCAATTTACGACAGACTTAGAAAAAATGCTGCTCCCTCAGCAATCAATCCGAGCCTCCCCCCGTCCTGCTCCCTGAGCGGGACACGCTCCACAGGCGGGAGGGACCCTGTGCGCGGGGACCCGAGGGCAGCCCACGATAGACACTTCCTCCTCTCCAGAGCACCCCCGGGAGGCGTCTTCCAGCAGAAATACCGCTCCGCGGCAGATCTCTGGGCCCACCTGATGAGTGACACTTTAATCAACGGCTGCTGCCAAAACATCCCTTCCCTCTGAATGCCGATGTTCGGCATTTCAAAGCGGAGGAGAAGGCTCCCGAGGACAGGTTTGTCCCGGGTTTATCGCCTTCCCCCCTTCCCGTAGCATCACCGAGATACTAAAGCTGGATGCCTTCAGCAACGCTGTAGAATAACCACAGCCGAGAAGGCAACAAACCCTCCACAGCCCTGAGGGTCCGCTGACCTGGTGGGACTCCATTGTGGCTGCCTGCCCCTGTCCCCGCTCCACAGTAAATCAGAGTAAAAACCCCTCGGCGCAGGGACCAGCGGCACAGAAGCCCCCGGAGGAGCCCGACAGGCTCGAGTCCACCCGACAGGAGAGGCGAGCCTTTCTTCTGCAAAGGGCCATGCAGAACTACGCTTGCTTCTCGTTTATTAACAAGCAATTAGCAAAAGCAGAATGGCTGGGAATCCGAAATCGGCTGGTTAGCTGGAGCTCACTGCCAGGGCTTGTGCAAGACGACGTCCCGTTCCCACTGGGCTACGTGTCCCGGGGATGAGCCCTCCGGAGCTGCCCCAGCACACTCATCCTCAGCAGATGTTTTCCATCCAGACACGTTTCTGAAGGCTGCGGCCTCGTCAGGAAACACTCAGCTCCTCTCACAAGCCCCTCTTAAGTAATCTGCCCGAAACATGCAGGGAGCCTTTTCTGCAAGATCATCTTCTAATTATTCTCCAGTCAAAAGCACATCTGAACTCAGGGACAAGGAGCAGAATTAATTGCTTAATGAGCTGCTGAATAAATTACCTTCTCTGAAGCAGCTGGACAGGGCACATAGAAGGGAGGCGGCACTGGAAACACGGCATCCACGTAAATTCAGGGTATTTCTCTACTAAACCACGTGCGAGTGAGCGCAGGCCCCAGCCCAGGTGACACCACCGTTTTTCAGGAGGGATGCAGGGATGAGATGATGGATGAAGTTTGGAGCCCCAGCAACGCCAGGGGCACACACTGCTCCACCACAGCCCCTCTCGCTGCCCTGGGCCCTTCCTGTTCACCATCGCGTTCACACACGCCAAAGGCTTTGCTCCGGCTTGGGGGGGCATCTGCTGTCACAGCTCCAGCTCTCGAGGACAGATTTATTGGGGCATTTTCACTAAATTTGCATAACCAGTCAAGATCCACGTGGGAGCTTTCCCAGGGCGGGACGGGGTACTGTTACTGCGCTGGAGCCTCAGCTGTGAGTCAACGCGGGAGAACGCACCAGTCAGCCCCTGGGTCACAGCGCTGTCACTGGTGACAGCCTACGGCCGAATTAGAACAGAAATCAAGAGGTTCTTAAGAGAAGCGTCCGAGCTGATGAGGCCACACCGTGATTGCACAATTCCATGCATCCAGAGTCAAAGGAAAATGTCACTGGCCAGAAATAACCAAAGAAGATCCCCAGTGGAGACACGTACTCCTCTCGGCGGATGCAGCCCCGCTGATGCAATGAGTGCGGGTGTGTTATCCAGCTTTCCCCGACGACCAGACTCACCCAAGAGTCTACCAAAAAGCACAATACAGCAGTCGAAGCTGGAAATGAGGAAAATTCCAGGCACATGAGCAGCATCCCTTATCGCCCTCTTCCCCTGCAGTGCTAAGGGCCGGGGCAGGCAGAGCGCACCCCGCCTGGGGGGCGCAGGGAGGGAGCCAGGGGACCACGGGGCTGGGGACTGAAGCTGCTGTTCCTTTCTATCCACATTTATCACAAGCTGGGTGAATTCAGACCACAGAAGACGGTACAGAGAAGCCCACTATGATTGCTACCATCAGTGTAACCTCATGTTTAGGTTTCTGACCCACGAGCGGAAGATCGGAATAGCTCGTACGTCCCCTGCGCCGCCATACAGCTGTAACGGCAGGAGAGAATGGAGGAGTGAGTCTGTCCTCCTCAGCAAAGCAGGGCAAGCTGGGTACTGCCCAGAGGCTGGCAGAGCACGAACCCCTCTGCTCTCCCTGCCCTTGCCACCAACGCTGTCCTTGCTAAGGACACGGCACTGGGCCACATCTGGTCCCTGCTCCACAGCTGGCCCCACCCCACGCCCCGGCGCAGCCCCCCGTGGCTCTGGCCACACACCCCATCCATCAGGAGCGGGGAGGTGCAGCTCCCCGCAGCCCGTCCTCTCGGGCAGGGGAAGGGCAACATTAATTTATGTCTGTACGAGCCCCGTACGCACGGCTCCTTTTCTCTAAGGGAGTTTGCTCTCATATTTAACCTCTTCATCCTGCTGGCACCGGCGGCGGATGATGCAGCTCGTAGAGGTGCAGGCACTTCTCTCCCCCTCCCCCTGGAATCTCCCTCTCACTTGTGGTCCTTGGGATTCACCCAATGTTTCTCAGAAAAAAAGAGGACCTCAAGACAAGTATGCATTTAATAAGTAGTGAGACAAATAAGCTCCAGTTATCCCAGCAGAATTACAACACCAGAGAACAATTTTCTGCATTCCTCCGAAGGCCTGAAGGAACCCAATTGCCTGCTCTCAGCCTAAATAGGTACCAGACACCAAGTGCTCCATAAGCAAACAGAGCCCCCAAAGTGCAAAAATGAAATAAGTAAAAAGCTTCACATTACATATAAACCAGCCGTTTGCACCTTGTTATTAATGGTCTTGACTATGACCTTTAAACCCTCCTTGCTCAGAGTCATGGATCTCCCTGCCTTGGCACCCTCACAACAATTCCAGGACGAGGTGCAGGGAATAAACAACCCTGCCCCGCGCCGCAGGAGCTGCGCAGGGAACCGGCAGCGACAAACCGGACCAAGAACCACTGCAGTGTGGCAGCCAGGGCTGAGGGTGACCCTCCCCACGGAATCTGTCACCATACCCTGGGTGCGCAGGGTTTCTGAGGGCACGAAAAGTCCTGTTGCCACACAGACGCATGCACAACAGCTAGAAACGCACGCATCTACGCCCAGTTTCAAAGGACGGAGGGCTCACAGCATGGTAAATAACTGCAAGGGGGCTCATTGCCTTGAGGATAACTCCCATGTGGTTTATAAGTCCCCACGAACTGGAGTTCCTCGAGCAGACCCTGTTACCCAGAAATATTTATTAGTCTGACCTTCCTCACCGCTGCTTTAAGAGTTTTAGTAGCACCAATACCAGTGGAAAGTTTTCCCCCTTAGAAGCCACTGGGTACAAACCACCCCCTCTGGAGGAGGTGACCCTGCAAAAGCAGGGGCTGGGGGGGAGGGGGGGGCTCTGAGACACACACGCTCCTGTCCTTCCCTGGGGACGGGCATCGGCCACCTCCGAGCCCCCACCGGATCGGAACGTCCCGCTGGTGGGAAGGGGCCATCACAGCCTGAAGCCCTGGCACTCGCTCCTCCAAACTCAGCAATTCCCCAGATAAAGCAGGAATACAGGAGGAGCAGACCTGATGGACATGCGTCAGGCTCAAAGGATTATTGTGTCTAAATGACAGCAAATAGCCAACAGCATTTAGGTATTAACTTTCAAATACTTCAGTTGAAGTCAGCCAACATTAGAAAGTTCTGTTTCAACAACAGGATAACAAATCATGCTCATGGGAGCTCTCCAGATGCATATGCAATAAAAGTCCTGATCCACAAACGTCTTTAGACACTTTTCATTACAATCAGTGGTAAAATAGGGCAAATTCACACATGAATTTAGCTGCCTAATTGCCTCACAGACAATAGCTCTGCTCTCTGTGATAAGACTGCCCTCTTTCCTTCCCTGTCTGTCCTTTCTGGAGATCACTTCTGGAAAAGTAAAAGGTTGGCAGGAAGAAAGGCAGCATTCCTCTGCCTGGACATTCCGATCAGAAACTGATCTGTCACAGCACGGTGAGGCACTGAAAAACCCATCAAATGAAACCCACCCCACCCTCAAATCCTGCCTAAGTGAACCAGAGACTGTAACTGCCCTGTTTTACAAATACACGTATTAGCATCAGGTATATGAATAAACGCTGCTGTTCAAGTTCCTTGACTTTCACCGGCTAATCTGAAGGAAACGAAAATTTGGGAAGTCACTACCATCAATACAGCCTCCCGGAAAGGCTTTTGCCAGCCCAGTGGCTGTAAGGTCACCCTAGTGCATGTCTCAGGGAAACGACAACAATCAAAGCTTATCTGTCCTAAGCCATTTGTTTGTTATATATATACATATGTACATGCATGCCGCTTAATTGCATGTGGGCTGATATGGTATTACTATGGTAATAGATGGCAAGTCCCCGCTCCTAAGTGGCAAAGGCAAGTTCCTACAAAGCATGGACAATCCCGCTGGGAAGTCACAGAGAGCTCCTCCTTCCTCAAGAGTTACTGGCACTTCTCGAGCCAGGAAGATCTTCATTACGCAGTCTGCTGCCAGCCAGACTGTCAGCACAAGCCCATCCCCTCTGTTACTGTTATGTCAGGGGAGGACAGTGAGAGAAAGCAGCTCTTGGGATGATACATGGGCGGCAGCGCTTCATTTATAACCCCACACAAACGCTGGAAAATGTTCAACTTTAAAAAGCATTAGGTTGGTTACCTTATGGGCCCCTGCGGACCAAGAAGTGAAACTGCATGAACACAACATACCTATTAATCACCACAACAATTCCACAGGGCGAAACAGCCCCAGTGGCGTACATGCAACTGGAAAGAAAGTTGAGAAAATTACCTACTAGTAGTTAGGCAACGCCAAAAAATTTGGTAGTACCTTTCTGTAAGGCTGCCCTCTTGACTCCTCAATGAATTCAAGTATTTAACTTGGATTAAAGCCCAGTCAACAGAAATATACAGTGGAGAGTAACAATGGTACTTCTACCTAAACACGCGTGTTTCCTCCCCACCAGTCACCAATAAGCTGCACTGATGGGATGCGTAAGTGACTGTCCGCTTCACAGTACTTTGTTTATAAGGTAAAGGATTTGAAAAAGAAAAAAAAAATAATCCTTCAGTCTTCTGCATCAAGATAGGTTATAGGTCAATTCAAATTGAGCTGTAATCGATTGATTTAGGTATTATTTCAGAGAATAGATAGGCTGCAGCAAGCTTCTTCCATCCAGGATTCAGTAACTAGAATAATTTACACCACCTTTGAAAGAAGCCGTCAACATCACAGCTAACCTCAATCCTTCACAAAGATCAGTGAAGATTAAACACGTAGAATCTCTCTAGTTGTTACGGGTAAGTGTATGTATTTATCTGTAAAAGGGAAGATGATGGACAACTTTCCATGTGCTCCAAATTAGCATTTCTCCACAAGCCTGTGCTGTTTTTATCATTTCCCTTTGAAGGAGCCTTGGCTAAGATGCCTCTGCTTCCTCAGCACCGCGCAGCAGACCCGAGCGTGAAGAAGTAAGGCGTTTTCTCTAATGGGGGAGAGTGGAAATGGAGGTCACACCAATTACCTCAAACCACTTGGCTGCCACAGCCATCTTTTCACCTTTGCAGTAAACAAACCCTTGTGGCTGGTCCGTACATGAAGCAATTCCTTTGAAGAGTGCTCCACATCTCAGGTCTCTTCAAGTCTTGAGATCAACAATGACAGTACTTCGGACCAACACTTGAAAGTTCACGTCTCCCCAGGACTCCCATGCAGATATCACAACCACTTTGGCAGTTTCAGAAACCCTCTTGTTCCTCAAGGCAAAGTGGTTTGGAAAGACAAAAGATGCACAATTAAATCTAAAGAAATAACAATATGAAATAGAGGAGTTTATACTCCAATTTCCTTGTGTAATGCAAGCTTATAGGATATAGAAGAAACAATCTCTGCTGCACACTATAATCTATATTAAACAGACGCTTAAGAAGTCAACAAATTCAACGTGTTAGGAAGCAACCTTTTAATAAAGAAAGCAAAACCATACTTTGCTTTTAACAAATATTTTGAAAAAGGCTTATAAAAATTAAATCTACGCCAATTAACTGGTGCATCTGCAGCTGAGAAGGAAGCGCCAATATTCCAAACATCTGCTCAGTGTGTGTCCTCTCCTTTCTTACAGAGGAAGTATTAGCTTCCAGTCGTACAAGTGATTAAGAGAGCAATAAGGTATTGCTCAACAAAAAGCTATTTTCTTAGATGATTACAGACTAAGGCCAAAGAAGAAAATCATGTTAAGCACCTTTACCAACATGGAAGCCTGTCAGATACCAGTTTGACCAGCACAGCTTTTGTCCTTGCCCCCCATGTCTAGGGCTGAGCTAAACCGCGGGGGTCAGGCTGGTGAGAGCAGCGAAACCGAACCATGGTGGAAAGCACTCCAGTCACACTGGAGTCTGCTGAGGCCAGAGACTGGACAGCAGGAGGACCTCGATGTTTTCCATAATGAAGCCGAAGGGTGAAAGAAGAGTCCCAATGCACTGGAAGAAACAACACAACAAAAAATGAGATCACTTTCAAAACCACAATCCTTTTACAGGCTGGAGGTACGAACAAAACCCCACCCTGTATCTTTCCCTCAAGGCAACAGAGCTACGATCCCTCCCCTCAGTGCTGATGCCACAAAACAAACATTAGCCAAGACACACAGAAAAACGGAAAAACCCTCTGGAAGCCACAGCTCCAGCCTTGTCCACTCACCCCCGGCGCCCGCGGCGTGTCCACTCAGCTGGAGGCCAGAACGCTGGGAGCACTCACCGGCCACAGCACCCGCAGCACCTGGGCAGGGGCAGAGGCGTCAGGATGGCGTTTGGCTGTGCCACAGCACCCGCAGCACCCAGGCAGAGGGGGGGGGGGGGTCGGGAGCGGNNGCCGGGGGGGGGGGGGGGGGGGGGGATAGGACAGCGTTCAGCTGTGTCACAGCTCTTCCAGCTGCCCTGAGCACCGCGCCTTCTGCGTTGAACCGACTGGGGAGGAGGGGAGCGCATTTTCTCGGGGATTCAGGCATGGATTATTTATAGGTCACCGACTCAAACGTGTGAAAACTGAACAGACCATCCAGCAAGACTGGCCTGTGCTTCCAGACAGGATCCATACTCTAGATGCCATCTAAACAGTTCCAGAAGTAAAGATTAGGCTAAAACAAACGGTGCAAACTCCCCTGCACCTTCTCAACCCATCCCCCAAGTATTCCGCTGGGACTCGGGTTATCCTCGTACAAACCCTCTTTTCACGAGGCAGCAATGACAGGACTCATTTACTTTGAGGGTTTTACTTTGGCCCTCCTGGCTTCTATCATAACCCCAAATATTACATTAAAAAGGCTTTTAAAACATAACATTCACAGCAGCGCAGGAGCTTTCCATTGCAGCTAGCTTCTTCCCCGCCTGTTTGCGTGTGGCACCTTCACATTAAGTGCATGAGTTAAGATGTAGATTAGCAAGGCAAGAAACCTTTGCCCTTGGCATCGACACTCAGCTGTGACAGGAAACTTCAGGCTTTTTTTCTCTGAAGTGTAGAACCACTCATTACACATTGGCAGGGAAGTGCACATCTCCAAACTATACACATTTTCTCTTAGATAAGCAAAAGACTCAAGTGTTTATAAATATGAAAAGTTCAGCAGCTGGCTAAAAAGTTAATTCTCCAGTCTCACTTAATGAGCTTTGGGGAAAGTGGTAGGGGGATTTGTTCAGAAAGCAAAGCAGAGTGTCACAGAAAGCAGGACTTGCCAGACGGGGGTCTGTTTAGTCCTATTTTCCGTCTCTCGATGGCTGCTATCAGCAAAATGGCAAGGAATCCTCTAACAGGGAGCAGCAGAACAACCAGAATGAGAAATGTTTTCTCCCAATCTTGCAATCATAAAAATTGGCCAATTTTTAATTTAAGTCCCATGACTTCTTTCTTTGTTGTGAAAATATCAAGCAATCCATAGCAAAACACTTTGGAACATGGACTGTCTCAGGGTTTTGTCCAGTTCCCTGAACAAGGAACTTGTTTTCAGTAGGATTCAGCAGGAACACTGCTGCAGTATTCTTGCAATACTAATACTGGTCTATTCCAGTAGCATAAGGTTCAGGCTTAAAAAAAGGGACTGGTTTGTTGGAAGGTAAGCACCTTGGTTGTTATCAGAAACTTCTGAGAAGACCGTTTGCGGTGCCTGCTCTCACTCTGCATCTCTAGTTTTCTCGAAGGCAGACTTCTCCATGCCTTCACGAGATAGTACAGAAGGAATTGTGCAACATCACTTTTGCACGATGATACGTAGCTACCCTATTCTCCACCTTTGTAATGGTTAAAAAATAAAAATTCATTCTGAATGGAGCAATAATCAGACCCTTTTGTCTGCAGTTTCAACAGAAGTTGTTTTATGTACCAGAGCACTTCTCAGCTTGCTCAGGGAGCTGCACAGATGACTGCCGTCCCTCTTGCATACCTCCTCCCTTCTGTCACGGACTGAGAAAATTCTGAACAGCAACTACTTGAGAAACAGAGCTGTCTCTGATGATCAAGAGCAGAGTGATTCTCCACAGGATCAGAAATCTGGCTGCAACAAACAGCAATGCTGAGCTCTTACCCTCTGAGAGCGCTCGCGCTCGTTGCGGGTCACACGGAGCGCCCTGCCACTGCCTGCTCACCGTCCTCGCCCGCACCAACTCACGCGGTACCTCCCCTTCAGCACGGAGTACCAGAAGAACCAACAAGCCACAGCTGACTAACTGCACCCATGAGCGCGAAGCACATCTGCCAGCACCAGTCCCTGGTGCCTGCAAACCCTCCACCTGGGCAAGACGAGGAAAATCCTTGTGGCGTCTGGTGGCAGGGCAGGACTGCCGGACTGCCGCCGTCCCAGGGCAGCCGCCAGCGCTCAGCCTCCGTCCATGGAGCATTACACTGTATACATTGGAACCAGCAAACGCTTCACTGTGATTTTTGGCCACTTGGAATATTTTTAGCAATTTGCCAAGGTTTACCCTGTGATTTATTATGGAGGAAACAAACTCAAGCACTAACAAATGAAAATATGTAAACTCAGACTTTTCAAGTCAATAGAAAGGTATTCAACTTCTTAAAGCCCTTCAGAGGCATGCAGTTTGCTCTAGATTCAATTGCTGGAAACTACAGTTTGATTAAGAAACAACTGAAATGTAATCTAAGGAGTCATACTTAAGACTTAGAGATTTACAGTGAAAAATTCCATAGACACGATACTCTCCAGTTGTCATTCCTAAAACTGTGTTCTAGATTTGTTGGAAATTCAACAATCTGCTGGAAATATATTTTATATCGCTTTTTTGGTAAGGCCAAAGCACTCCAGGTAGCTACCAGCTAGAACTTTACTATCTGAAATTACTATATTTAATAACTTAAAACACAGTATCATGAAAAAATACTTGAAATAATTAAATACACAGGAAAAAAAATCCTTTTAAAAGCTTAAAGCACTGGAATTACCTGCAGATATAACACTAGATACAGCAGATTATAATTGTTTTATTACAGTATTCTTGGGTGCAGAGGCAAGTGTCATTAACTAGAAGGTAAACTTCCATTTTCCATATGACAGTTCAACTAGATGCTACTGCCACATACCTCCAGAACACAAGAGATAACGCTTTATAAAGTGTCAGCAGCCATCACGGCATTATCTATAGTTAAAATACTGAAGCAATCTATGAATAAAATCAGAAGTGTTAGTTTGATATTTAATATCATTGTTTCTTACAAGTTTTCTGAAAACATCAGGAATGGCATCAAGAGTACAATAACCTAATAATTAAAATAAGGAAGAATATTAGTCATTAGAGTATGATTGGGCGTTAACATTAATTCCATCTGAAACAGCAGAATACTGGATGATGGTATTTCCTTCTCAGCTGTCAATCTCAAGAGATTAATAAAGAATTCACATCTGGTCTGTTCATCTCAATACCCAGTTTCCACTTTTGCCAGCATAAAATAGCTCAGTGAGTGGCAAGGACCACTCTGTCTGTCTCTGCCACCACTGGGACATGGTTGGTGGGATGACAGGGCAACACACGTGCTTCTTGATCATCCCTGCAGCTGAATAGCCACTATCCATCCTTTCCCAAAGAAAATAAGTGAAATAAGCACGCTGCCAAACAACCAAACCCTGGGAGTTTTTTCCCCACATTTGGACATGTCACTTGACATTCAAAATGCCATTATGCAAAGCCAACTAACTCGTACTAGGTCTTTTTTTGGTTCAAGAAACCCAGCAGAGAGAACTTCACCAAGCAATTCTTTGTTAGCATAACATTTGACCTTGTATCTCTTTGGAAATCATACAACTTTGCTAATGCAATCCTTACAGAATTAATCAAGCAGATAGTTAGACCCTAGTTACTATGAACCCAGCCAATTATAAGCAGCACTATAAGCAGCACTGAAATTTGTCACTGGCATGTCCAGCTACATTTTCCAACATAAAGATCAACAGAACTGTGTAGAAATGAGGCCCCGCTCTTGGACCTGCAGGACTTGGACACTGTAGACTAGAACTGCTAGCAAAGCCAACGCTTTTAGGAACAAAGTACTCTTAAGAAAAAAGGTTTAGCTCCCGGGTCTCCATTACCTGCTGCATTAAAACACCAAGAAAGCATGACGCCTTTCACCCTGTGTTCTGACTAGCAATGCTAGAATAAATGATTCATTGAGAGTTCAGAGCTCTTTACTTGCCACTCGGCTCTACCACATGAGATCCACAGCTCAACAAAGGCCAAACACACTGCGTGGCTTAGCTTGGGGAGGGGAAGCTGCCCACGCAGTTTCTCCCTCTGTGGAAGCCAGAGAGCACCGCTTGCAGAGCCCAGGGAAAGATGACGAGGTGCCAGCCAGCAGCGATGGTAACGGCGAAGCAAGGAAAAGAAACCCTACAAAGAGCAGGGCAGAGAGTGGGAGAAAGGAGACGGGCACAGGAGGCACCCATAGGAACAAATGGCTCAACAGCAGACACGCAGAGATCTATTTAAAGCAGCACACAGAAATCAGCTAAAAGCCTGATTGCCATTGTCAAGTCCCATTTCTATCCTTGAACTGGTACTCAAATGACAGAACTGCCGTCACTGAACACGTTCTCCATCTAGTACCGGGAGCCAGATGAGATATAAACCCATTAGTCTAGTTCCCAAAGGGAAGTGACAGCTAACTAACTCCTGAGCCTGGCTTGGGCGCTAACAGTTCCTTTCCCTCTCGTCCATTCCATTCCCATGATGCTGCCAGTTTCCAGTGCCCAGCAACAGACCTGTTTCCCTGCAGCCCAGCCTGCCTTCTGCTCACTGCTCAGAATCTCCAGTCAACAAACTTATTTTCTGAGGCTCTCGCCCTGCAGTCTTCCACCTCTATGAGAATAAAATCCATACTCACCACAGTGCGCTCTGGCAAGATTTCTCTAGTGCTGAAATGCTGTGCTCTCACCATAAGTGCAAATTAAAGCCCTGGTATGTTATAGTAACAGTTCACCTCCTTGTCAAAATAGACATTTTGCCCAAATTTCAACAAGTGCTTGTCACTAATTAGATGCTTACAAAGGGAGATAAAATAATGCACACCTCAGAAGCATGAGACTGCCCAGAGCCTACTTCACCATGGACCTCGAGACTCCCCAAGATCCCCCAGTTACTGAGCAAGCCCTGGAGAGACAACACTTACAGCTTTAGCAAAAATGACCATCAGCTCGGGGAACTGGTGTGTGAGGAGGGCGAGCATTGCCGAGAAGGAACATAGGCCTGCTGTGAAATGGATGAAAAAGGGAAGTTCCTTCTGTGGGTAAACGGAGACTTCGTGAAATGCTGAAAGGAAAAAAAAAAAAAGAAGAATATTGGCATTGATAATTGAGGACAGTTTTCTGAATTATTTACAGTCTTGTATCTCAGGTCTAGACTTTCAGGAGGCGTAAGTGTAGACTCAAGACTATCGTGCAGCATGTTAGGTCCCAGTACTTAAATGTCTCAAAAATTTCTCCCCTACATTAAATGCTTTTCTTCATTATTAATAGTCATTACATCTTTCTCTTCCCAATCTTCTTTTTCTCTTGCACAGGCTTTATTTTTGCAGCACTTTATCAGGCTTTGGTTTTGGTACCTACTGTTCTAACAGGACAGAGGGAAGAACTGTAAAATTCACAAGCTGTTAAAATTTCCTAGACCAATTTAAACAATTCAGGTGTTTTCAACCCTCTGCAGCATTAATCCTGTTACCTGAAGAGAACAGCACATCTCCCCATCCTATGAGCAGCTCAGCAGGTACAAAACAACCACCACGTTATATATACATGCAAGGTAGCTCCTTAATTCTTTTCCAAGATTTCTGGTTGGTAGGCTACAGTAAATTTTTCAGAGCAGCTGACAGAGCAGACCTCAAAGAAAACAGTGCCAGGACTAGGTTATAAATTCCGTAGGTAGCAGCTCCTTGCAATTTCCAACCTCCGGTAAGAAAAGCAGAAGGCGGCGGTCAGGCAGGCTGCGGGCTGGCACGCGGGGCTTTCAGCACTCACGACACTACTACTGGTTACTCGCCCAGGGCCTGCCTGGTGAACTGGCAATTACTTACTGGTGCTGAGTACCCGCAGCTCTGACTTTTATCCAGTGATTTTAAAGGGTTTTTAAATGAAGAAAAAAAACAGTTTCTATAGACATAAGTCATTACGAAAGGGCTTCACACTTCCTGACAAGTTGTTTTTAAAATCTAACAAAAGCATCAAAATTTAAGTTGTCTGGAAAACAAGAAATGTAACTGTATTCATTTTTACTGAATTTTTCATCTTGTACTTTTTGGCTTTTGATAAGCAGTAGACTGAAGTCAGAGGAGGAAAAAGACAGTCACCCTCTCAGTTACTGTTTCTGAATGTTGGCACAAAGAAAGTTATCATTATAAAAACAAGCCCAGCAAAAGCAGCTTGTGCTGTTGTGACTCATTAACGGCAAAGTGCTTGGGTTTTGTTTCACTTTTAAGTATGAGACTTTGGAGCACAAGTAGGCAGACCTTTTGGAGTTCCATGCCTAGCGCCCATCAGAGATGTTTAATGTTATCCCATAGATTATCGGTTCTTACCGAGCAAGCAGCCCTGCCAGGCCAGGACAGCACCACGCTCCTCTACTGAGCTACCCAAGAAACCACTGTCTGCTATGGACCACTGTTATCCTCTCGTATTATGTAGAAACCAACCTGATTTTTAAAACATTGAGCAATATAATTTAGGAAAGGTCCCAACCTAAATTAAGAAAGTGTAAAAGCAATAAAGGGAAGGATTCTTTTCACACTAGATTTTCCTACACTGCGAAATTAAGATGAAATCCAAAATAGGTAAGGACAACTAAAGATAATTCTATACGTTCAGAGCCATTTGGGAATTGCTTCTAGTTAGACCAATACAGAATTTTTGAATCATTAACTTCGTCAATATTATTTTAAATAGATAAATTTTAAAAAATTAAGTGTCAAGATTTCTCGAGGAAGTACTGCAATAAAAGTGTTAAGATGATTTTATTTATGGGTAGTTTTATATTTAAAACATAACAGGAATGCGTGAGTGATCGTGTTGAAATATCTGCATGTGTTGGTTTTTAATTATGCTGGGAAGTCTACAATTTAGGGTTAGTTGCTAACCAAGGAATTCCTTGTGCAATATCCTGCATAAGTGAGAAATGAGTAATTTAAAGCAGTCTAGGGGCAAATTTAAATTACACATTTTAAATATAACTTCAGGCTTTTAAATAGAAACACATATGTGTAGTTTTCCTTTCCACAGCTGTGGTCTCAGTGGGTCTGACAGGGCTTTTGCAGTAGCCCTTTCCAGTCCCCCGGGACCTGCATTTCTTCATGATGTAGAAGTTCACCCGCAAAGGAATTCTATTAACATGTACAATTAGCAGTCCAATTCTAATCTAAATTAATGCCATTTTCCTAAATATGATGAGCATGGGCCCAAGTGGTTTAGTTTGTTTGTCTTACCTAAAGAAAAAAATATGTAGGCTCATAATTGCATAAAGTAATCTGGAAGTAATGGGCAGCTGGAGACCACTTGCTTTTCAGCATCAAGTGTTAGTATAAATCCATAAACACACCGACATGGATGGAAGCATAGTCCAGCAGGTGAATTGCACCCATGAATGAATGACAGAACGGAATATACAACCTACGAAGCTATAGATTAAGCAAGGATTCTCTGCAAGATCAGAGACAGGTTCTGCAGATACCTGACTGCAGGACTGGAACCGCGCATTTATTCCTCGCCAAAAGGAAAGAGGTTCTCTACAACAGTAGTCAAGTCCATCACTTCTTTTAAAAGTAAAGAACTGGTCCATTTTGTTGTTCTCAAAGTTGGCCAAACTTAGTCTGAATATACCACACTGACTTCATCTTTGAAGGACTTCTGTTATTGCAGAATCAAGCTAGCATTTAACCACACACGTCAAGTGCTTCAGGATCTTGTGGGAGGGACATCAACAAATAGCTGAACCCCCTTCGCAGGAAGCTCAAACTAAAAAAAAAAAAATCACTCTAAGGTAAATGCAGAATACCGCAAACTGAACACGTCCTTAACTTATGTTTTATTATCATTACTGCTTAGAAACCACTTACTTGGCAACAGTTCTCTGTCTGCTGTTTCTGTGCAACTCGGATAGGGATAGAAAAGATGACCTTTCTCTAACGGGTATGGGATCATCCTAAATGCTGAAAAAAGAGTGAGCGACATTAGATCTGTATCTAAACCAAGCGACCAGCTTCTCACAAAGAGAACCAATCGTGTTTGAGGTGAATAAAGGCAGTGAGATTAGTCTACTGTACAGAAAAAAATAAAACAAGGAGAGATACTTACTGCCTTCCCATGTACAGTGCAGCAGATTTAGAGCCCCTTCTATCCTCTTCCAGTGCTGGAGGTGGAAAAAAGCATACGCGACTGCCTCACTGTCCCCTCGTTTCAGAATGTGCTCCGGAGGCAGCACTAAGCTTTTCATTTCTAGTAAATACTGAAAGTACAAACGGAAAGCACACACATTTACATTGAACATTCCAAAATTTGTAATTGTGAAACATCAACAATCATTTGAGGCATAACTCATCAATCACACAGGGGCTGACTTCTACCTGCTGAAGAAACAGCCCAACCCTGGCACAGCGCCTACGGCCCGCACTCGCCCAGCGAGGGACATCTGGGTATGAGACTCTTACACTGGGGTTTTCACACACAAAATACCAGGTTGAAAAAGTGCATCTTCAGTCAGGCAAAATAAAAATACGTTCTTGTGGAATATACATGAAGTATAATGCTGCAGCCACAATATCAATGAGCTACAAGTTTAGGCTAATAAAAAACAGCGGCCACAGTATTTTTTGCTCATCACTGAAAGTTTCAACGTAGGAGAGCTAACAAGGACTGAGCCTCAAGTATGAGTGGCAAACCAGAAAGTGTCAGGATGCAAACCAGAAGAAGAACAATAAACCAAACGCAGGAAAATCTTGGTTTAATGTGGTTTTGCTGGACTACCACAAAGATTCTCTGATTTCAGATTTTTTCAGTTTCAGCCTTCTCCCTACATCAGCAGAATCTCTGATGCACAGAAGGGTCAAAGAACACAAGGATTAATCATTTTCCATTCGCCTGAAACACAGGACATGCGATTTTGTTTCCTCATGGTACATTAAAAAAAGACAGGTATTCATTTTAACTTAGTTTTTAAAAACAGATAAGTAATTTTTACAAGAACAAAATGACAGTTTCAGCTCTAGTATTTACCTGCGAGCTGCTCTCTCCTAGCATATAGTGTCTCATCCAATAACAGCCAAAGTTAATCCGCATCTTTGATCAATGTAGCTGGCAATTCCTTTGACTGTCTCCCGAAGTGTAAGAATGCAGCTAACTCGCCGATTTATTTCAGCAGATGCCACAAACTATGAGATTATTTACTAATCCAGTTTGAGGACTTAACTTTTCCCATTCAGTTTCTTGAAGGAATGTAGGAGGGGTTATGCCCCCGCCAAATAAAGCACATTTACTGCCTGGCTAGGTTCTTCTCTTACCGCCTTGGGCCTACACTCCGGAGGGTAATATTCTTGCTAATCCCCTCTAATCCTCTTCAATTTTTTTTTTAATTTTTTTTTTTTTTTTTTTTAACACAGTGAAGGATAACTCACACAGGGCTGCTGTGGGAAAATGGTCTCAAATATCTGCCCCCTGACCTCTGGCAATGCCCGCTCTTCCCCTGCAGTGACTGCATGGCAAGTGGGAATAGTGGCGCCACAGCGGTGAGGACACTCCGCGGTGAGTATCGCCCCCGCACGCCAACGCCGCACCGGCGCTTGCGTGGCTCTGCACCCATTGCACCACGGGAACCGAAAAACCCCAGTCTGGTAGGTTTTCATGTCCGTATTTAACCGTAAGAAAGGCAAGGTATCAGCACTGAAAATACCTTGGGTTCTGCAGATTTAAGAAAGTCTTTCTACACAACACGAATTTGTAAGATATTCAGAAGATGACTGGAAAAAGTTTGTTTCATATGTTACCGAAACTAGTTACAGATCTCTGATTTGAAATGGCTTAAGAGTTCCCATTTTCTAGCACTGTAAAATGCCTTCCTAGCTTTACAAACAAAACCATCCTTGTAAAAGCTTTACTCAGAACAAAGAGAAACAAACATTATTTTCCTTATGCAAAATGATGTTATGTGCAAAGACAACCACTTTCATCAGATGCGAGAACAAAGGGATTTCTACTTCACATACTCATTTATTTTTAGTCCATGGGAAAGAACAGGCTGAAAATTCAGAAACCAGATTTTCTTCCCCACTAGTCCATTGTATCCCATTGGGAAGATCCTTCGCTTGTTTGTGCCCTTCTTCACTTGTTTGCTCTACAAGCCTTTCAGAGCTTTGAATAGCCAGCACCTCTAAAATCCTGCCCTGCTGTCTAATAAATTGGTGTTTCAAGGCAATATTGTAATAGAAAAAATGAAGACGACTGGGTAGGCATACAATTAGAAGAGAAGATCAAATTACTGAAACCTGGAATCAGTTTCCGTGATTGTCTGTAGAACTATGGAACATATTTGGCAAACAGCCTGTTTGAAATGATATCTAACTTCTTTAAAAAGGTACACGAGGCTCCTGAAACAACTGAAGAATATATGAAATAAAAGAACTTTTAGGTAATGATAATGCGTTATAATCTTCTTCCCCTAAAGGCAGAGGCTAAAGAAAAATCTGTCTGAGACTGTCTGAAATGAACTTGCTACGCTCTTGATCAGTCATGCAAACAAGCAGCAATTTCTGCCAGCAATTAGCTTTCTCAGTGCACATTCTATCGGATTGGACAGGCAGACAGAGTGGAGCGGCTGGAGAATTTGAGCCTTCACAGCAACAGTCACTCGGACTCCAGCATCATTTGCAGAGGATTAGGTCCAGGACTAAGCCAACCTTCTGCATTCAAGGTTTCAAACCAAAAGCAGCATGACACGAGTACAGTAAAAAGCAACCGAAGAGTTTATTTTCACCCAATGCTCAGTGGAATCCATTTCTTGGCCACTTCAAGTCATGCCAGACATTGAACTACAGCCTGTGGCAATACGGACTCTTAATCTTGCTTACACCTGGATGAAGAAAATAAGTGACTGCAGATCTTTAAATAACCCGAGTTCTGAAGCCGTGCTTGGAAGCACAGCAGGAAAAAGTATTTTGAAATTCTATGAGTGGTTATTGTTTGGAGAACTTCATTTGGCTTCAGGGATTTCAAATATCTAAATTTATATTTATTAATGCTTGCCCTTACCTAGCAAAGGGCCTTCGTTAATACATTACCAGGTATTTTCCAATGAGTTAGAAAATTTTGAGTTTAAATTTTTTGTAAAAACCCCAGTTTAAACATCACCTATTGCAAAGAACTAATTCTGGCCACCAGACGTTTATCACACAAATACTAGTGTGTTTAACAACTCAACAGCTGGAGTTATAACCACCTTCAAGAAAAGAGGGGGCTAGAGAGGCTCAAATAACAGATGATAACATAACACAACCTCTTTCAGAAGACAATAAAATTGGCCCAACAGGAAATAAAATACTCTTACCTTTGGAACATGAGGGTTAAACTCCACAGCTCTGTGAATTGCTTCCACAGCATTAATTTCTGCTGTACTGAGCCCTCTTTTGGAGGCAGTTTCTGGGGAGAACCTGAAGGGAAAAACCCATGCTGAGCAAAAGTAAATAATAAATGCTAACCAGGTGTTTATTTGCATTGTAAGCTCAGAGTTCATTAAAAATTGACTGATTTATCAAGAAAGATAAACAAACCCTTCTAGGAGACAAATGTTCATGTTAATTTAGGTATCTTGATTGTCCTCCATGCCCATATGACAAAGCTATGTACAACTTTGTGAAACTTCATGCCAATCAGGTAATTGAGTGCCCACGCTTCCGTAGGATTGTTACGGCATCACCTACTCCGAGGTAAAGCTGGAGTCAGCAGTGCAGACAGACCAGAGCCAAAGCGAAATGCCAACACCAACTACCGCACATCTCCTGCACCCATCCACAAGACAAAGAACTGTTGAACATCACAAGCACAACACTGAAAACAAATTTTATACAAAAGCGCATGTGCAAACACGGCCTCTTGAAAAATATCCTCACCTGCATTCATTTTATGGATGTTTAAAAGAAACTTTAAATTATGTTTAACTACACACACACATATATATATGTATATATAAACACACTTAACTTGCTCTTAGAAATGTAACTGCTACATATTAGATTTAGACCTTTTTAGTTTCTATTTTACAGCATAACTTAAGACAAGCAACAAACCACTGTTTTCACACAAGTGCTTGCTTACCTCTCTGAAACCGCTCTGGCTTTTAACAGGGCTGCTGTGTAACATATTGCTGCCGATTTTGGAAGACTAATATCTATGAGAAAATAAAATAATTAAGGTGTATGATTCTAAGGCAAGAGAAACATGTTAAGCGCACATCCTTTGAGCTTAAAGATTTTTACTTGGGCAGACACTGAATGTAACATCTGGAACATTTCAGCTATGATTAGAAACTTTGAATTTCTTTGTATAGTCTTCTTTCTGGTCACCAGTCAGTCTCAGATTAAAAACTCACAGTTGTAGTTAGGTGGTAAAGAGTAATTTTTTCTTCTAAACATTCCAAGACACTGAAACTGAATTCAAAGAGAAATGCATGCATAAATACACACTTAACAACAATGTACTTCTCCTGTATTAACTCACAAAGGTTTAAAAAAAAGCTTCCAACCTTTACCTAATTTTGCAACTGTACATTAACACAGTTTTATGTAATACTGAGAGAGACTGACTAGAAGCTGACCAAAAAAATTCCATTACAGGCAGGTGGACAAATTTTAATGAAAATGCAGTTTCCATTCTTTTCCAGTTCCATGGGGAAAAATTCTATTAGTTGTAGGTTTTTTAGAATATCTGAGGCCAAGTTTGAGCTGACAATTATAGATTAGAAGGTTAGCACTCCACAGTACAAGTTTACTTTAAAAGCAGACAAAGTCTGGGGTCTAATTCCCAAGTACCATGTTGTGTATAGTCAGATGGCTCTTGCTTTTTTTGTAAATCCCATCCTGGGCTTGTCCATCACTTACCAGAAGTCTGGCTGTCGCGTCAAGCAAAACAGAGGGGTGCTACAGAGAGTTTGAAGCTCTACTCATTTTTCCAGATGCTTAGAAAAAATCAGCAACCCTTTCTTAAGAAAGTGTCGCAATTCCTGATGTTAACATAAAGAAGCACCAGGAAAAGAGCAAATGGTGTTGTTAAATTAGTAAGAATCCACACAGAGGAACGTGGATGGTGAAGCAACAGGAGCAGGCAGCTAAGGTTGCTATGCACGAGGGGCAGAGGATTTGGGCAAGAATATCATACTTTCGATTCCCTGAAGCAACAGAGAGAGACACAAGAGAGAACATACCGACTTCTCAAGGGCAGGGAAGGATTGCCACAAAATACTGCTTCTATGTCCCTCCATTCTAACGATGATTTAAGGGACAGCTTTGACAGCAGCACTTTGTACACTAATGATGTGGGCATTATCTAGGTTGCAAGACTCTGAGGACAGTACGAAAGTAAGTATATATTTTATTAACCTTTATCGAGACTTGCACAATACCTGAAACGTATTAGTTGAGATGGAAAGTGAAAACAAACTACAGCCATTTAATGGACCAAAGCTTGCATCCTACTGATCCCTGGCTAGCAGCACGCCGGCCTGTGGCTAAGCTCTGGCAGCAAGCTCACCATCACAGAATCACGAGGCCAAGCCTGAAGATGACAGAAGGGAAACCCACATTTTCCAGCTTATTTACATCAATTACTTAGGGGGCTTTGTGCTGACTGAAAAAGGCTGATGAATTTAGGCATAACCAGGGATGTAGAAGAGATTAAAAAATTAAAATAATCCTTGAATTGAAGCAAAGTGAGCTCCAAGATTTCTTTACAGATTAGAAGTAACTTAAAAACATAAGAAGTAATTTGTATGCAATTTAGCTTGCCTAAATTTGACTTCATCATTCAAAATAAAAAAAACCAAAAACTTGACTTTCACTCTGGAAGCACCTATTTGATGCCAATGAGGTCGAGTAGATGAGATCATGGGCAGACACCTGCTTTTGGACAGGCACATCATGCCCACTCCACCTGTGCTCTTTCACGAAAACACCAGTATTTCCCAACAGACCTCACTTACCATCATACTTGGCTAACACTGCCTGGACATCTGCATAAGCCTGTAACTCCAGTAGTGCCTCCAGAAGGTTTTCATGAATATTCAGCATGCTGAGAAGTGGAAACTCTTTCATCAGCTGCAAAGCAGTAAAGAGAAATTGGGCACATACAGAATTGCACCCGAATCCCTGAAATACTTAAAAGAAATCAATGCAATAATCTAAGCTTTTTCAATGTTCTGTTCTTTCAGAGTGTTAGAAACTGGCACGTAAGCAGCATGAAAAGAACTGCATCGTTTCTACCTTTAAGGCATTGCTTTTTTCACCTACTAGACAGTAGGCAAACTGAGGTTCAGACAACACAGCCCAAATTTGCACATCTGCCACAGTGAGTTCTTTTGGTCAGTAATATTTCCTACAGAAAAATAACTTATGATACACCTTGGGCAAAAGTGAAAGAAAAATTATGATGAAGTATCAAGCTGACTATTTTGACAAGTTAGTCGTTGAGTCAAGCATGAAGCAAACTAGACAACAGAACTGTGAACATCTGACACGATATAATTTAAAAATTTAAAACCTAGATATAGGAACTAAAAAAACTGTTCTCAAAAAGAAATCATGAATCAGGATGCAGCAAATCTCATTGGAAAATAATTCAATTAGATTCATTATGATGCCTAGAAAGGAACTTCAAACCATCAATTTGGACAATGTGACAGAAAACACCAGAAGCTGCTCACTTTTTTCTTTTACTTACATCTCTCATCATTTTTACTGCTTCTCGTATTCTTCCAAGTTTTCTTGCACACATGGCTAGTCTCCTTTTCACATATACCAATACATTGGTGTCTCTTCCTGATTAAAAAGACAAAAAAAGTTAGACTATCAGTTTCAATCCTTATCTCACTCTCCCTCTCTCACTGCCCCTCCCAAAAAAAGCCACACAACCTTTTTCCTAACCACATGTAAAGGCACAAACTCATTACTACTGCTGTCCCAGCCAAGGCCCATCTGCACTAATGCCAGCAACTTTTACTTAAGTTAAACAACAAAAAATTCTGCTTTTTTCCAAAACGTTGGGTGGAATAAAAGGCAGTGCTACTGACACACACTAATTGCTTCGTTAGCCTGCTCTACCTATCCAGCCTTCCAAGACAATGCCAGCAAGACACCCCACGATGGGTACACAGCAAACGTACCACTGCTTACATTCATTCGGGTACGAGAAAAGATCATACAGCACGCCACGTGGAAGCAGAGCTAAAATAGTAGGAACTGCCCCACTGACTTGGGAATCAAACTGGAATCACTAATTATAACTTTAGTTTTACGTTTCTGCTCACACAAACCCAAGAGTTTATGTGATTCAAAAGCGCTTACTCAGCTGTGCTTCATGCTGGGGACTTTGGGAATGGCAGTTCTGAGACTTTCTGTAAATCATTTCTCCTGCTTTCAGAGCCTGCTTGAAATACCTCTCAGCATCCACAATAGTTGTTGCTTCTTCCTCAGCCAGGAGGACATATGCAGTGGCACAACTGTAATAAGAAAAAAACCCACTAACTACTCAGAGGGACAAAGTTTAGTATTTTTTTAGTAAGCGTTAAAAACATTAGAAATGGGCAGTTTTCACTTACGTTTAATATCTAAGCATTGACAATATTAAAGTACCAAAATACTGACTTGAGTTCAAATGGTGAGTGTCAGGAAAACAGAAACCTTTTCCATTTTACAGAAAAAATGCACATTTGGAGAAAGAACAAAAGAAAGAATTGTAACAGCAAGTCAAATTATTTTCCTTGAAATATTAGAAATGCTCTGGTAATTGTCTGGAGAGGTTTTCTTGTGTTTGGTTTGCTTTCCTTTTTTAAAACCAGGAGGTAGACATTTTACACAAAAACAACGAGACCACATAACAAAGTGGAACACGAAGCGTGTGAAATTCTTTGGTTTGTGTTATAAGAGTATTTTTAAATCCCTTGCAGGAGTGGGATCTGTGATCTCCAAATGCGGCTATTACCACAATGCCATCTCTGAAACACATGTGATCTCACATTCAATTCAGACCATTCCAGTCTGAGCAAGATTTCTCATTTGTTATTGCTATGGATACAAAGATTTAAAAAAACCCAAAACTTTCCCAAGAAAAGGGGAAAATAAAGCTAATTTTTATAGACTAGTTCAATACTTCAGTGCAACCGACAGCCCCAAGTGCAATTCTCAGTCACAGAAGTCCCCCTTAAGCTATTCAGAACTTCGCTGAAAGTAAAGGATTAGAACAAGAAACTGGTAGTGTGTTCAGTATCGCTCCACTCAATCTTTCACAGCAGAAATGCAGCAACTGAACTCGTACTCCAAACTTACTCGTTGTTCAACTCCAACGCCTGATGCGCTGCTTTAATCCGGGCTTGCGGGTTCCTCTCGCGCCAGGCTTTCTGCATAACTGTGGCAAAGACAGGGAAAGGCTGGTGAGGGACAGGGACAGCGGCCAAACACTGGGGGGGCAGCGGAGGCAACACTGGCTCCTCACACCTCAGCTCTACATTAACAGTCACCTCCACTCTGCAAATTCCTGTTTGCTCTATGATTGTTGTAACAATCCCCTGTAGGGAAGAGTAAACAAGTGTTTTAATTCTGGCATGAGTTTCTACCACAAGCAGCAGAATCTTGCAACTTCTCATTACGCCCCAAATTTAATTGAAGAAAGCAACAGCAGCAGGAAGATAATTCACTGGCCATTCAAGAACTCCTACGCCGAGAAGCAGAGACAGCTCCCATCACCAGGCAGATGTACAATTTCTAAATTGCTACAGATTTTTGGAAGCATTTCCCAAGACTTGTTGAAAGCTTGGCAGGAGCAATTGTTAAACACAGGTTCTTGTACGGACCTGCACAGAATTTTAATTTAAGCTTTCAAACAGAACTTCAAAGAAAACAGTGACAGAATAAGCTGTGTCTTGCACAGGTATAGTTTCATACTTAGGTATTGAGACAACTACCAGATCATAAAAGGTTAAACAACTTCTTTTTAAATTTACAAAGCGCATTTGAGTGGCATAACGTGGCAAAGCCAATTCAAGACATACTATAGTAATTTATCACCCTATTAGAAAGTGTTCTAGGAAACAATTAAAAAGGGTGAAATCTATCTATTCAAAAGGGTGGTTTGAATTACAACTTCAATTCAAAATTACGGTCAGATAAGGAGCAAACAAGAGTTCAATGCAGCAACTGTAAACCCCTCCCCACTATGTCTCCATTAGGGAAAAATGGAAATCCCACACTGAAACCCAACTTCTAGCAAAAGAAAAACAACATACTTGGAGCTACCATCTTCTATGCAGAACTAACAGCTTTCACACTAAGGAACAGTTCTGAAAGAACTCCAAAGCCTCAGGTTCATGGAGTTACATATCTGGCCTATCTCAAGTACGATAAGAAAACTGAAGAATCTATGCATGTTTCTTTTGGAACAAAACCTTCTGCTGTTCAGCAAGAATAACGTGGAAAAATGTTTGAGTTTTCTTTGGAAACAAAATATTAGTCTTGGCTTAGTGAGTGAGACAATACACTCCCTTTGTGAAATAAAAACATATCAAGCATGTCACAGCCAGCTGACAAGTAACACTTCCGGAGCTTGACACACTGACAATAGTTCGCACCTACTCTGACAATAACCAGGTAGAGAACATTTTCTGCACTAAACATGTGGAACAGAATGAAAAAATTCTGGAGACTGCACTATTCATCACTAAAGTTTAAACGAGACCACGTCTTTGGCTGTTTGGAATACAATCCAGGTTTTCAATATCGCACTGTTAATTATTTGAAAAGTGTGAGATCTTAAAATGTCAGGATTCTGACAGCCTTGAAGTCAGCAGAGAAAGCTCAAGGTAAAAAAAAAAAAAAAATAAATCTCTTTTCACTACATACATCTATTAAACCTCCTAAGCAGTAAAGACAGGCTATCATTTCACAAAATATTTGACCTAATTTGCACTACCTCGAAATATATTAAAAACACCCACTTTACACGCTCCAACAGCTATACACCCTATGCATACCACATCGGTACCTGTATCTGAAGGCCGAAGGGCATCCGTATCACACGTGAAAAAGTTTTGATGATCTTGAGCAGACAAATTCATGTCATAGTATGTAAGAGGCTCCTTCCCAGTCACCCACATGTACCTGTAATGGGAGAAGTTTCAGTAAGAGAGACTCCCAATAAGTAGTAATGCTGATACCAAGGGGGAAATCTGATGTGCTGAACAACTGAAGCTAGTCCAGAAAATTTTTACTAATAAGATACTGGAGCTACTAACCAGAAGTTTTCAAGTACTACTGCTCCATAACCTGCACAGGTTGCCAGAAGGCTTCCTGCATGGGGGACGGGGGAAGTATTGTTTGATCCTGAAGTTCTAAACAACATGGGAACTGACTTCCTAGAGAGCACTTTTTCCTATGAAATAGCACAAGGAGACTTACAACACAGCCATATTAGTCTAATAACAGAGAATTTAGATTCAGAATCACTGTCTCAACCTCTGAATAAAGTAATAACAGCTGTAAGACCATTATTTTCACATGGGTTTGAAAAGAGGAGGAAAGTCAATCTGGGAATATTTTTCTCCCACTTTACTCTCAAAAAACCTGATGCTACAGTAATATTTCCATTCTTAACATTGAAACTGCCAAAGCTTGGACAGATGCCTTTTAAACACAGGATTGGCACCAATCACCCCTATAATCTTGCAAGTCTCAGCCAGCTCTGTGAAGAAGTCATGTGCACACTCCCAATTAATTTTAAAAATACGCAATGGAAAATAAGATAATTAATACCTGCTATACTCTGCCCCTCTGAAAAGATTGAGAGGATTTCGCCACACCTTGCACTCTGAAAAGAAAAAAAAAGTACTTTTTGAATTAGGAGCACGGGAAATACTCCCTTGACTTTAAAATGCAGTAATGCAAATGCAATTTTACTTTGAAAAGCCACTTTAATGTTATTTTCATACAACCTAACCACAACCATATGATCATCTTCTCCCTAAGCTTCTGCTATCCCATAATATTTTTGCTTCCTAACATTGCTGGGGTACAAAAGCACATGGTGTAAAGATTAAGCACTGTCATTTATAATGATGCAATGTTCATCTTCCACATATTTAAAATAGCAAATATTGCATGTTACTGAAACAGTTTTAGCTGAATGTGTAATATACAGGGCCACAAAAAGGCTGGAGCCCCTCTGCTGTGAGGACCCGCTGAGAGAGTTGGGGCTGTTCAGCCTGGAGGAGAGAAGGCTCTGGAGAGACCTTAGAGCCCCTTCCAGTCCCTAAAGGTGGCTTATACGAAAGATGGGGACAGACTTTTTAGCAGGGCCTGTTGTGAGAGTACAAGGGGTAATGGCTTTAAAGTAAAAGAGGAAAGATTCAGTCTAGATACAAGAAGAAATTGATTATGCTGAGGGTGGTGAGACACTGGCCCAGGTTGCCCGGAGAGGTGGTGGATGCCCCATCCCTGGAAACATCCCAGGCCAGGTTGGACAGGGCTCTGAGCAACCTGAACTGGCTGAAGATGTCCCTGCCCACGGCAGAGGGCTGGAGTGGATGGCCTTTAAAGATCCCTTCCTGCCCAAACCATTCAATGATTCTATGTATTTTCTAAAAGATGTTTTTAATAATGAATGTTTTAGATCAAAGATACATTATTACTTACTTTATCTTTACCATTACTAAAAAACACATTGTAAAATGTAGGTGTTTCTCCAGTTACTCCAAGCACTAATGTAGAGTCAAAGCCGTTTAAAAGCCAGTTCATGTCAAGCAGCTGCCTTGAAGCTTAGGGAAAACTGCTGGGAAACATTATCAATCACCTGGCATGTTCTGCCTGCTCGTCTCATTCTCTCCAGCCGAGAACGCTGCTGGTGCTGGGGGGCTGTTTTCTACACCACCAATGAGGGGCCTCAAATGACTCACAGAAACCTGCTCAATGAACGACGTGCCATATTTTCGGAAATGCCACCACTCAAACACCTGTCACAGGAGAAAAAAAACACCAGAAATTTCCTTAGGCGACACCCTTCCAACATAAACATCAGCGATGAAGAGCCAGTTGTTCACAGCCAGGACATCCCCTTGCTAATGACTTTAGATGGAACTTATCACTAATCCACATACAAATCAACACTAATTATCTGTTTTGGCCTGTCTTGTCATGCAGGATCACCTCCATAACATGAAAGAGATTGAAAAAAAACCAGTACAATTTTAGTCAAACATGTTCCTCCCTCCCCAAATCATTAGGATAACTTCTAAGCCCTTTCAGGAAGTGCCTGTATAGGGAAACGGTGCATAGAGGCAAGAACTGCAAGATAGGTGTAGGTTTTTTCACTTCACAAAAATAATCTAAAAGAATAAAGCACAAAATGGACAGTTAAACACACATGTTCTGCCAGTCAGAAAAGCCTAAAGAGAGAAGGGTGAATTAACAGCAATCAAGTTCACTTACCAGAAATTTTGTGTCAGAAGTATTACTCTCTCACTCTTTGAAGCTATTAAAAATACGTGTACATCACAGTCCTCCAGCACTACACTATACTCTCTGCCCTGGACCAACTTATCTGGGTATTTTCATTAGCACACAGAAAGAACCGATGTTTAGACAAACTGTAGTCTTTGTTAAGAAGCATTACTATAAGCAGTGGATGACCAATAACCACTTTTTTCTCTTGAGAGCAAACCTACGTAAAAGACCCAAGCAGAATCCATCTCATTATACGACTTTCCTCATATCCTTCAATCAGTACCCAAGCAACATTACTTACTGCAAACAAGTTGTTTCTGACACATGCTTTTTTTTTTTTTAGATGGTGGCTACAAAAAAAAAAAAATCACTGAAGAAAGATTTTGCATATTTCATTTAATCGATGAGAAGAGACATATTCTTTAGCTTTTAATACTGAAAATAAAGATTTGGATGTAGTGTCACAGTCTGCATCAGGGTCAGATGATCAGCGCTGCAGAAACTGCTGCGCCAGCAGAACTGACCATGCAAGGGTGCCCCATTCATTTGGTGCAGTCATCCACGCCTGTGCGCACTCTCGTCTGAAGATGAGCTGAATTACTGGCTCATTTTCACACTAAAGTGGTTAAGATAGTTACATGATGACACATGCATAAAAGCCCTCAAAAAAGTTACTCTGGGAAGCTACATTCTTAACTACCTAGATTAAAAAAGATTAAAATCTCAGTGTTTTCTTTACACAGAGAGGTCTGCAGAGTTCGCACGTATATTTCAGTTTTCAATCTACCTATGTACGCACATACAGGTATACACACACGTGGACACATCCCTCCTTAAAACAAGCCCAAGTTTCTAAAACAGGTACAGGTTATTTCCATAGACTCACCCCAATGTACAACACAGATAGCAAAAGAGTATGTATAATACATCAGAAAAGCTGCTCAACAACAAGTTCCTTCCTAGTACAAAGGCACCCTCTAGAGTCTGATCAAAAAAAAGCCGATCGCATTTACCCCAAATGAAAGCATCCCAGAGGTGCTAAAGTTGTTTAAAAATAATAAAAGTGGACTACTTACAAATATCAGTCCAGATATAAAAGACGACGTCACTGTAAGGGCAAAGTAGAATTTTGGAGTCAAAGTGCTTAAGAACACAGTCACTGTTAAGAGAAACAAAAACAAAGACTTAACAAGCAGAACTGGAAAACACAAATCGCTTTTCATTAAACAATGCCAAATGAAATATTATGCAAATATATAATAAAATATAGCCCTAGTAACTTTACAGATGTTACTTTGTTAGAGAAGCCTTTCCATATATTATTTTCTGTCTGTAACCACCTGTGGCAGTGAATTAGGTTATATCCCCAAACTAAAAAATTCAGTGCAAGTTCTTGGCCAAAGCAGCCCATGGTTTCAACCATATCGTGGCTGGTGGACAGCATCAAGCCAACTTAATGTATTATTTCATTTTAATTCAACCAGAAACGTACTGTTTTGATGCAGGTCTATGTTCAGTGTTAAGAACACGATTTCACCACAGACCTCTCCTTCCCGGTATTTACAGCACAGGGCAGGGAATGCAGTTTTTTAGCGCTATCCTGACCGTGGTTTTGACCCAAACCGCACATCAGCTTTGTCACCCGCCGCCAGCCCGGCCCGGAGGGAGCCCGGAGGGGCTCTGGCAGCCAAGGGCAGCCGGCCCGGGGGGAGGCGAGGCGGCTCGGCCCCGGTCCAGGCCTCCAGCGGGCAAGGCACGGCCGGGGCGGGGAGCCGGGGCTGCGGGGACACGGGGCAGGGCCGGCATCCCCCGGGGCAGCGGGGAGCCGGGCGCCTCGGATCCCTGCGGCGGCCCCGGACACCGGGGTGTCCCCAGGCCCGGCG
>VYZM01007032.1:274719-287098 GCA_013398915.1 Dromas ardeola
CGAGACCGGCAGGGCCGCCGCTGCCCGGATGAGAGGCCGGCCGGGATCAGCGGTTATTTATCAGCGCAACGCATTGCATTTCCATTTCCTAGTTGCCTGGGTGCCGCCGCGGCGCTTCGGCGCGTCTTGGTGCATAAAAATATATTTTCTGAATGAAAATATATTTTTCGGCTTTCTTTTCCCAGGACAGCAAAGTTAGCGGCGGCTTAACAAGGTGCTGTGAAACCTGCTCGGTTCCAAAATGCTTTCAGAGCGTGTTTCCACATTATCTGCTTGCCCCAGCCGCTGACAGTAACTTTGATGTAGATCCTACAAATTACACCGGGTAGAGGGACTAAGCAGGAGCAAATAGAGCAATATTTATTTTAGGAAATGGCAACATGAACAGATTGTTCCTGTTGCATAGGCATGTGGGAAAATGACAGTCTTATAAGCAGCACCGAGTTTCATGTAACAAATTAACAGGTAGTTAATAATCACTAGTTACCTACAAATGGTAGTTAAAAAATCCACCGCTATTCCCCCTTACATCATAAAAATACGACATGTAGCTTTTTGTTTCGTTCTTGAATGTTCTGGAGTGGGGCATTAAGGCTCATAGATCTTCAAGGATTCTAGAATTTCGTTCCTGCTTTCATTTTTCCCTTAAACTGCCAATTTCAGCCTCATTACAGTGACATTCACTGTGAAACAAGCAGATAGAGCTTTAAAGGTGCAATTCATCCTTTAGTTAATATTTTAGATCACATGAGCATTATTTGAAATGAGTACTCCAGGACAGAATTCAGAATAGGCCTAGAACTTTTATATATATGTTTCCTTTTTAAGTCTGAGTTTACCAGTGCTTCAAAATAAAGCAAAAAACAAATCAATAGAGCAACAAAATTAATTCATTCCACCTCCCCCCAGGCCTCACTTCTATATTCTCTATAGGCATATTTTAGGTAAGCTCAGGGATTCATTTTGGTTTAAGGTCTGCCCTGTTGTCTACTTCAGTTCATTCTGCTGCCATTTTGCCAGTTAAACTAATGGTGGAGCAGCTTCCCTCTCAGCCGCTTTCCCCATTTGAGAAAGGGGAAGTTGGTTTCGCTGGTGTGCTGCGAGCTACCTGAAATGGCAACGATGGCCAGGAAGTAGGGCAGGTTGCAGAAAGTCTTATTTTCGTGCTTCTGCAAACGAACATCCTGCCACTGGGCCGACACCACTTTGAAACAAGTGAACTCTAAAAACTAACAGCGGTTCAAATGCTTGACATTTAGAATTAATTACTCCGCAGCCTGTTTCCTGCACTCTGCTCCTGATTTCAATAGTTTGACTTAAATGCTTTGTATTTTATTGCACCAGAACTGAGCACTTTTCACTTGCAGTGTTTGCTTTGTTTATCGCTGGTTTTGTGATAACGCTTGATTGAAATGCAGAGTCCATTCTGTGTTGATTTAATTTTATTCATCCTTCCAAGTGGAAGACTGTAAAAATCTCTCCAGTAATGTTTGTTTTTTCACAAGGATCTGTTTATGAGAATCCATTAATCTAAAAGTCAACCTATTAAAACAGCGGTCCCTTTTATGAGGGTTCCATGTACAGTACAATTCTGCAGCCACAACACTGTTGCATAAATTTACGAGATACTAAATTTTATAGCTTTTTAGGGGCCTTATTTTTTGGTAAGTTGAAGCACCTTATAAAAGGGAATCTGTTCATCTGTTCAGTTAATTTGCAGGATATATTCTAGTGCAGTCCTCCCACTGAAAGGCATCACGGCATGAAATGGTCCATATTTGTAAGCACTTTAGCATGGTCTGATGTGCCTGTACTAGCACTTACACTTGTGCTTTCTTGGAAAAGCACATGCTGTCATTTCAGAAGTCTTTCAGCCACTTAGGGCTGGCTGTCAGCAAAGTCCACAGAGGATATAAAGCAGCAGTGTCCCTCTTAATTACTGCTGGGTTATCTTCATCGCCAGCCAAGTTTCTAATAGCAAAATTGACAAGATTATAGAAGCAATGTGTCCTAATTACAGTGAACGTTTTTAAACAGGAAGAGCTACGTGTTTAGGATTGCTGTACATACCAGCCTTATCTAAAAGCATTAAATTAAGAGAAAACAGTTTGACATTCTGTATTGTATCAACTACGTGAGTGACTGACTTTTTAGTTTTTCATTTATGTTGTATAATTACTTAAAGCATGAAGAATGTATATATATTCTTTGAAATAGATGCTAATTTGGAAAATGATCTATTTTTATCTGAAGCTTAATCCAGTTAAGGCAGAGTTGTTACTTGATACTGTTGGAATAAGGAATATACCTTTTGTTTGGGAAGGTGTTTATTTCCTTTCATGGCTTGCTTTAAATTATTACGTGACAAACAATACAAACAACAATTTCTAATTAAAACAGGGAAGACTGTTGAGAGATGCAAGTTATTTCCAGCTCTAGCAATAATTCAGCCGAAGTAGTTGGATGTATATGCATTCCTTTGTTTTACTGCTCAAAATGAAAAATAGAAAAAGTAATCAGAGTTGTAATGAACACTGTTCTGCAGTCGTCTTCAATAAATGTCTAGTTGAGCAAGAAAGGCTTATTGGAAGAAATGTGACATTTTTATTATTCTAAGGGAGAGGTTTAATTTTGTGACATTTCCTGTTTCAAGTCTTCCAAGATGATTCTGTTCCCTGTGGTCCTGTAAAAACCGTAAAGGATTTGATTATGAAAACCATAAAGTCTTACTAGTTTCAACAGAATCAATACCTCAACCACCTAACAATGCAAGACATGTATATTGCATTTCAGAACATAGTGCAGTGTTGTTACCATTTAGAAGAGAATGGGTTTTTCCTTTTCCAGCTTCAAAGCTTGCAGATAGTCAGGTATTTTCCTTACAGTTGGCCTTTCAGTTATTTTTCGTTTCACTCACAGTTCCACATGCCTTAATTCTTCCACTACTGGGACAGTTCGTGTCTGGACTACAGTACAGTTTCCAATGAAATAGTACTTCAGGATAAGAGGTGGTGTGCCTGCTGCTCAGCATTAGAAGTGACCAGGGCAGCATTAGAAGACGATCAAGAAAATAAAAAATAAAAAATCACCTGCTGAAATATGGATGGTTTCATTTGGAGGCTCTGTCTGACCTCTCGAGTTCATTTTGGCACTTTCCATAACCCCCCCCCATTTCTGTCAGTTCCCAGCTTTTTACTTCTCCCTACCCCTTTCTGCACTCAGTGCACATCAGTGGCCTTTCAAAGTCCATGAGGCTTAATTAACTCTGGAAGCAGTCCCACGGATGTTGATGTAATTGATTTACTGCTCCATTTCTAGAGGGATCAACCTTTCATCCTTCACACGCTGTTTGCTGTGAGGCAGCGGCATCTCCTTCAGCCAGTCAGCAGCAGCAAACAAGTTGCATCACAGGAATCGCGCTGTGTGTCAGACACGCCTTAGCTGTGTGGTTGTGCTGTAGGTTACCACCTAGTTAGTGTCACTTTCACTGCAGTGTTTTCTTACTCCCTCTGTACCTTGGCATTTAGATTTCTGATTACTAGCAAGGATCAGGAAAAAGCATTGTTTAGGAATGTCCCCAAGAAGAGTGGCTAGCCAGCATTCATATTCTTTAAATAGGTTAGTACTATGCAGTTTGAACAGTTCCCATTTTTGCAGGCACCCTGTGAAGTTTTTATTTCTTCCTGAGTGCATTTAGAATTCTTCTGCTCGGTTACATTGAAAAATCTGGTCTTAGAGACTATTTCCATTTTGACAATGCATGTCTAGATTTCTCCCTAAATCTGGCACTTCCTATCACTGTCAGAGTTAGTTTTGTTGGTGAATTGCTTCAGTGTAGGTCGCAGTCTGTATGAACTCAGTAAATTATCTTTTGTCTTTAGTTTAATGACTTTTCTGCTTCATTGTAGGTGCGTATAGCTGCAAAATTCATCACTCATGCACCCCCTGGAGAATTTAATGAAGTATTCAATGGTAAGTAAATAAGGAAAAATGATAGGTGGTGTTTTCTTCACACTTCATCTATTATAAGAGTCTAAGGCTGTGCCACGATATGTTGCTTTTAAGGTTAAGAAGTGGTGAGGGAAAAGCATGCTGTCATTCTGTTGACTACATGCACTTAATGAAATGATTTAATCATTTTAATGTTTGCATTTGTACACTTGAAACACAGAAACGTTTGATCAAAAAAATCCAGTAACCTACCTGAACTCTCTCTTCTCCAGATGTCCGGTTGTTGCTTAACAATGACAATCTTCTCAGGGAAGGAGCAGCACAGTAAGTACTAATACTTCAAACACATGTCAAATTACCATCAGAGATGTGTATGTTTTCTTACACCCATAATTCTGTGACAAAGAAAACCATTTGTTGTATTGAGAGCAATCTTCTGCAATTCCTACTCTCCCCAACAAAATACATAATGAAAGGCATGGATTATTCTTTTTAAAAGCCCTAAATTGGAATTTGTGCTGTAGAGGCCATATAAAACTGACAGGAAGGCACTCTGCCAAAAAGTTTAACTCTGCAGCAGCAGGAATGTCTGATCTTGTTGAAGCATGATTTGTAAAACAAGGGTGGCCTGAAATACTGACTAATCCTTAGCCGGAGTTTAGAAAAAGAACTGCCCTTAAAAAAAAAAAAAGCTTTTGAAATACCTTGTTTACTTGCATAGACTCATTAGAAGGTGCTTAAAGGTTATGCATACAAGCTTTTTGATGCTAAGGTTTTACTTCAAGCAAGGTGACATGTCACTCAGCAGGTCTTTACATAAGAAAATTGTTGTAAATATTAGTCTACTAATTTGTTTACCTTGCGACTGTCTAAATTGTAGCTGCAGTGTTCCTGTTTTGCCTTGGTTTGCTCATATTCCCCCAGGCTGCCTGCTGTTCTGCTTTTGAACTCTGTACTTTCCTAATCATCACTAAATAAACCTGGCTTTAGACCTGGGTTTTTATAGCTATCATCAATAAAAGGTATTGAAAAACCTTTTAAGACTGCTCATGTGAATTATTTGCCAAATTGAGTTGAAATTTTCTGTACTATAAATCATACCATGTACTTATTCTTGAGTCAAAACAAATATGCATATACAGCTAAAGTTCATGTTATTTTAATTCTTAACAGTGCATTTGCACAGTATAACATGGATCAGTTCACTCCGGTGAAGATAGAAGGGTATGATGATCAGGTAAGATCAAACTTTTTACACTTGAGGTTTGTATTACTTCACTGTGCAAAACCAAATAATATTGTTTCATCGAGATCTTGACTAGCTTCATTCTACTCAAAAGTTACCACCTCTCCTCCTTTCCCCACACACCATTATATCACCAAACTTTCATTCTTATAGAAGTAGCATAGGTGAAACGTTCTCTTAAAGTATTGTCTGATACTACCTAGTAACTCTTAATTCGTTGTTCCTTGCGTAAAGCTCCTCCATGCTGAAGTAACTGGAATTCTCCTTAGAGTATGAATGAGTAAAGATTACTGTATATTTAAAGTTCACTTGCAACTCCTTATGTTGCTGCCGGCTTAACAGTTCTTGCTGACAACTGGTAGTAGACTCTTAATAGGTGATTTTTTTTATTTTCTGCATTTTTAATCCATTCCCAGTTACCCTAAAAACGTATTGTATCATTGATGGTACCAATCCAGTCTATGCCAGCAAAAGAATAATTTTTTTTGAGAACAAGCAGCAAGTCCTACAGAAGATGGAAAGCTGGCCTGACGATCTGTGCTGAGCTGAGCACTCACCTCGCTTTCCTGGTGTCCCACATATGTTCGTGGGAGGCAGGTACTTTGAAGAGGGCTGTCCGTAGAAATAGCTTTGACAAGGGAAAATTATAGTACTCATCTACTCTTGGCTGAAATTACTACTGACAATCCTTGTTTATTTATGGATATTATAGCTCAATGAAACAATCTGTTGAAACATTGATATCTATTCAAATAGTCAGGGAAAATGCAAAACAACACATTTACAGCAGCATAAGTGTATCTTCATTTCAACTTCTTTTGCAGGTCTTAATCACGGAACATGGTGATCTGGGCAATGGCAGATTTTTAGACCCAAGAAACAAACTTTCTTTTAAGTTTGATCATTTAAGGAAAGAAGCAAGTGACCCCCAGCCTGAGGACACGGAATCAGCTTTAAAACAATGGAGAGATGCCTGCGACAGTGCATTGAGAGCTTATGTGAAAGATCATTACCCCAATGGCTTCTGTACTGTTGAGTATCCAATTGTTTCACTACAGTTCATTGCTCCACGTCAGTCGGTCTCGTGAGCGGACTTGGTGCTGGGCAGTGCTGTTGGAATTCTCCATGCTCACTAGCAGTTTTGCTAACTTTGGAATCACACGTTCCAAAGAGGGGGGAAATATCTTGGTATGCACACAGGGGTAAAGATGTCTTAGGCTTTTTTTTTTTTTCATAGTCCTGACTGCCAAGCACCTTAACACCTGCAGTTAATAAAAAAGAGGCGTTATTTGCACGTGTGTGCAAGAGGAGGTGTTGGACAATGTAATCAGTGGTACATGTTCCAGTGAGATACCACAATAGCAAGCCTCCACAATACTGCCAAGAACAGAAATTTAGAATTGCTTTCCTCAGTTCTGGGCCTTTTTAACTCTTTTTCTAAATACAGGTTTATGGTAAATCTATAGATGGGCAGCAGACAATTATTGCCTGTATTGAGAGCCACCAGTTCCAGCCCAAAAACTTCTGGTAAGACCATTTCAACATAGTGTATTTTCTTCCTTTACTAGTGCTCAAACCAACCCATGCTCTATGTCTTCTGACACAGTCTGAAGGGCAAGTAGTCTTGGGCTTCCCAAGAAGTTCTGCTTCTCATTCTGTAGTCTCTTTTCCTTGCACCCCCTTGGTCTGTGGCTCAGTGACCTATCCAGAGAGGAGGGCATTAGTGGAGTTAGATACTCCCTTACGTGTTCCAGAGCACAAGTCCACTGCAGCTAGTCTGTACTGAAGCTGCATTGTATTCAGCTGTGCTCCCGAAATTGGATTCAATGCCATGTAAAGCACTGTTAATATTGGTCATAAGACAACAGTAGAAACAACTTGCTTTTGTTAATTTGGTTCTTTTTGTTGTTAGAGCTTTTTTGAAATACAGTTTTCAAGCTTTGATTGTTTTTAGGAACGGTCGTTGGAGATCAGAATGGAAGTTTACCATCACACCACCAACAGCTCAAGTGGCTGCAGTGCTCAAAATCCAGGTGAGTTACTTTTTCTGGCAATAACAGGAGAAGCTGCATCGTGCTTCTCTTACACTAATGCATTCCACTCAGAATGAGATGCTGAAATACAGCCGAGATGTTCTTCTTAAGTCAAGATGCTATTAAACTATACAATTCAAGAAACTAATTGCTAAAACTAGTGTTTCAGGCATAGTCTACAATCTGGCCTGTGGCTTATCATCTAGCATTACCCTATTTGCCTCCAAGTCTGCTTCACTTTATAGGGCTAAAATCTATTTCATGAATTCTTTTATAATTGCTCTTATTTCAACTCTAGGCGTTTACTGCATTAACATAATCTTGAACAGTCTTGACAAAGAATGAAACCTTTTAGAAAATCCATCCTGCTTTTAGTCTCCACGTAAGCAGAGAAGACTGGCACAACGATGCTGTTGTGCCATTCTGATAGCATTTGGGGGCTCTAGGGATTATGAAATGAGTGTTAATGATAACCTGCAATTTGTCTCTTTGTTCAGGTACATTATTATGAAGATGGCAATGTTCAACTGGTTAGTCATAAAGATATCCAGGACTCTGTACAGGTTTCAGTAAGTATGCTAAAAGATCTTTTTATGATAAAGCAACTATTTTATTCCTTAAACATCTGATGAAGCATACACTTCTATGACTACATTCTCTTGACTCTAGAGTAGTGGAATTTTAGGGTGACTAGTCACTGTAGTTGTAGTGTTTAGAGTCACATGGGAAACCCAGAGTCTCAATTGCTTAAAGTGTGACTGTATTAGAAAGTACAGTCTCTATTGGAAAGCTTATCTTACGAGTTTCAGTTTAAGAGGGCAGAATATGCTTTTCTATCTATGTGCACGGGAAACGGGCAGTAAGAGCCGTGTACTAAGGGAAAACAAGTCCTGTAGTACAGTAGAGGGAGCAACAGTCACCAAATCCCTAATCTGTACCACGAAGCTCTACTTCCCTTCTGCTCACTAGGGTGCAGCCCTGTTTCGGTTTGGAGCACAAGCCCTAGCCAGGACGTACCTCTGTCCTGACCCTCCCGAGACATCCCTAGGGAGTGAAAGGAACCCAGCTACAGACATGAGGCGGAAGCTGTTGTTATCCACTGCATCTGTACTCAGCCTATCATTTGAGAAGAAATCTATTGTGTAGCTTTTGTATGTTGCTCTTAAACATATAAAAATTTCTTTTTCCCCTTGCAGAGTGATGTCCAGACGGCTAAGGAATTTATCAAGATAATAGAAAATGCAGAAAATGAGTACCAGGTAAGATTAGTGGTTCTTAAATAAATATGATGGAATCATAGCAGTCTCCATTTACAGTGAATGGAAACATGGAAAATTGGCCTCTAATTCTGTTTCTGGCTGGATCTGGTATTGACTGTAAGAATTACTTAGAAAAGGGCAGTAGCATTTGTTTAAACAATATAGGTGTAAAGCCATGGGTAATTAATAATCAAGTTTGCTGTATAGTTATTTTAAAGGGTTACAAATGATGCGTGGAAGGGGAGCGGGTGAGTCTAAATGTTTTCCTCTGTGACAGTTAAACATCCTGAAGAAACGTGTGTGACAGCTTTTGAGGCTGTCCCAGCCTGTGTGAGGAGACTGGGCACCGCTAAGTCAGTGAAACATTTAAGGAGACACTGCTACATTCACATGGGATTTTAATAGAAGCCCTTTTACTCGCACACACACTGGTGACTGCATTATTAATTTAGTTACTAGTGTGCTTCGCCTTGGAGCAAGGGTTTTGTGGCTTTAACAACGCGTCACGCTTTCTAGAGTGTCTTATTACTGCCGTAACCAAACCTCCTTGCCATTGCAGACAGCGATCAGCGAGAACTACCAGACCATGTCAGACACCACTTTCAAAGCCTTGCGCCGGCAGCTGCCCGTCACCCGCACCAAGATCGACTGGAACAAAATCCTCAGCTACAAGATTGGAAAAGAAATGCAGAATGCTTAATGCAGAAATAAGGAGATTTATGAAATGTTTGTGTGCAAAAAACAAATGTGGTCCTCTGCCAAGTAGATGGTTTCTAAACCAGTGCAGCATTTTTCTAGGGCTTTCAAAGTTAACAGGTTTTCTAGCCTCAAAGAGAACTGTGGAACAAATAGCGTTGTCTTTGTGTTTTGTGTTTTCTGCTGCATAAACTTCCTATTGTGACTGCATTTACTGATCAGTCGTTTTAATTAAGCCATGTTCATGGTTCAGAAGTATAGCTGTTTTCAATCACTGATTGTACTGGTTGGAAAACTTCCTAGCTGGAAAAGCCCTATAATAAATAGAGCTGAGGGTGCAGAGCATTCCCGTCGCCCCTCCACAGCACTCCAGGTACTCCAGTAAGTCTGTCAGATCTGCCAACAGCTCCAGGCGCTATGCTGCAAGATGTAATAAATGCGAAAGACAGCAAGTCCTCGTGTACCCTTATTACTGACCTCCACAAAGCAAAAAGCCTGCAGGCTTAGATTTTACTACATGAAGTGAGTTTACAGGATCCTTTACAGAAATCCCCACACAGCCAGCTCTTTCAGGGACGTAATTTTTTTTTTTTAATCTGAAGATTTGAGCCATGTTCCCTAAAAGTGAACATTTTTGCTTTTTCCCCCCCCTCATGTATGTACGGTTATCAGACATCTGCATTTTTGCAGAACTCCAGGTTCCTGTGTTGAATCACTGCTGATCCGTGTAGGCTGGATGGTGATTAAAAATGCAAATGTCTGCAGAATAATAGGTATGTCGTGCTTTAATGCTTTGTGGCAGGTTCATGGAATTTGTATCCCAGGTGTATGGATGGATTGTGTACAAAATAAATAAACTTGCACCAAAGTGAGAGAAAAAAAATCTTTCCATTTTGTTTTAATTGTGGCCAGTTTCTTGTCATACTTAAAGGGGATTTTGGAATTAATCTTTTCATTGCTCTCTAAATCCTTGCTCTGTGTTACTTTTTGTTTCTGTACAATCAGAACTAGCAGTCCTACCAGTGTCTCTTAAGGGGAGGTGGAAGGGGCATGTGTGTCCCTTTCTCGGTCAGGCCATGGATTCACTGCGGAACGACTGCCTTTGGTGAGCTCCCTTTGCTTTGTTCGCGCCTGGTTCTCTCTGAGCCTTCTTGCAGGTTCTGGTTTTTAAACTGGCTTGTGTCTTCCTATTTTTAAATACACAAATGGGTTGGGAAAACAAGGATGGGACTGCCTGTGCGCTGCACTTCAGGTTTTGCACAACACCACCACAAAATAAGTGTGTCTGTCCTCTGTGAGAAGTTTTGTTTAAATAAAATATATTTGTATTTGCTGTCGAGACTGACCATTCATCCTACAGGCATCCTCTGTACCAAACAGTCCAGTAGAAATACACCAGTCTGTTTTAACGCCATTTGTGCCTGTGCTTTCATGGTCTGGCTTCCGCCAGCTCCTGAGGAGGCCCATCTGCAGGTCCCAGCCCGAGAGCAGGGACGGCATCGCCTGCCGACCCGCGGGTGGTGCTCCCACCCCGGCGTGTGGGGCAGGGAACTGGAGCTCTAAGGACTTTCCAATTAAAAGAACAACAGCCACACAGCTCTAAAGCAGCACTTCACCCCAGGGAAAACAGCAGAGGGGTTACTGCACTCATCGCCTGCGCCTTGCTGTAGCGCCCACCTCACCTCTTCTGCCCTGGTAGAGGCTAGTGAAGCTCCGGCCGCTGGGACTGAGCGGGACGGTCCGCGGGGGGATTTGCGGGCTGCGCTGCCCAGGGCTGCTCAAGGACAGTGCTGCTGCCAGCCGCTGTTTGTAGAACGGGTTCCTCCCTGCCCACAGCACCCAGGGGAGATGAAAGGGTATGTGGATGAACACCTAAGGTGCTGTGGTCTGTGGCTGTGGTCCCATCCTGACAAGGGCTGCTGCAATTCCAAGAATGTGAGGCTCAAGCAGAGCCAAGATAAGGCTGTCCACACAACAGGGCTATTATCTGCCTCAAGGCTAGTCTTTCCCCACTCCAGGCTAGCTGCAAGTAGCTCACCGTGCTTGTTCCAGCCTTAAAACCGTTTCTATCTCTTCGTCCTTCTCCAAATCTCTAGCTAATCATCCTTCAGGCCGACTCGTTCCCCGCCTGCCTCCTTGCCCTTCTTTCCCCCAGCCCCCTCCGCAGCCAGCTGGGCTACCCCAGTCCCAGCTCCTCTCTCTGCTGTGGCAAAGAAACACCCAGTGTGATTCACAGGCACTAAGAAAGTGCCAGCCCAGCGATGACACACACCCAGAGGCACTCAAATCCCTAAAGCCATTGGCTATTGTCTGCTCAAGACCAGCAGTTTCAGCAGAGACTGAGACCAGCTTCAGAAAAATGTATATCCTGGGCCAGCTCTCTGGAAGTGTGCAGAAGTGGAAGCCTGACCCCAGGAGAATCACAGCGCGCAGGTGGAGCAGCTTAGCAAAGGCAAAGCCAGCGCAGCCCAGCACCGTGAGATAGGTCCTGCCAGCCCAGGCAGCGGCCAGGGTACCCAGCTGCCCACCAAGGGAAGAGCTTTCCTACCCATTTACAAGATCAAAGCTTAAAGCTCCAGCTTTACATGCACTACATGGCAGAACAACTTAGACACAACTTCTACAAAGGCAACACTCCCATTTTTCAAGCCTCAGAGCCCTCCCACAACCTGCACAGGGCCCTACACCACCACAGTTTATCAGCCACCTCCAGACAGGGGGAAACACCACCCGAGCTCAGGTGGGGAAACCAGCAGACTTACCCCAACGTCCCCGGGCCACAGACAAGGCAAAAGCAGCACCAGGAGCTGCTGCAGCGTCTGGAGCTGTTTTACAGGAGCACATCAGGGACCACCACGCCGGCTGGGCTGGCAGGAGGGTGAAAGCACAGAAAACCAGAGCCAGCGACAAACACTGGAACCAGCTCTTGCTGCTGCCACCGCCCTATTTATAGAGCTCCGGGAGCTCGTCCCCTCACCACTGGCTGCAGCCATGCAGCGCACCTGGGCTCCCCTCCCGCCCCGGCAGCAGCACGGCTGTGAGCCGGCAGCCCCCGCCCCCCCGCCTGGGGACAAGCAGTGCCAGGGCTGGGGGCCGGGGGGGCACCACCCAGCCCAGACCCTCGGCACCGGGCGGCTCGGCCCCCCCCCGGCCCTGCAACCGTCACCCGATGTGGGGGGCGCGTCCATCCCTTC
>VYZM01007032.1:287582-302994 GCA_013398915.1 Dromas ardeola
CCTCGGCCGGACCCAGGCAGCATCGCCTGGGACGGTCCCCCCGGCCAGCATCACCCATTCCCCCGGCCAGCACCACTGGTCGCGGGCCACCATCGCCTGTCCCTGGCCAGCATCACCGGGGCTTCGTGTGGGGTGTCAAGCCAGCTCTGGCCAGGAGCTGGGTGTGAGGGTGGCACTGGGGAGGCACTGGGAGGTGGGGGCTTTGGGGGCTCTCCTCCATCCGCCTGCTGGGGTGGGACGGAGAGCGTGTGCTTTCCGCACAGCTTGGAGACACCTGGACCAGTTAAATTCAAGTGCAGGGGCTCCGTTCTCTCCAAGCACGGAGGACACAGAGCAGCATTGCTGGGGAAGCCTGTGTCCCACTGGGCTGTGGATGCAGTGAGTGGCAGAGCCACCTCTCTGGATGCCAGCCCTGCGTGCCCCCAAGCCCCACCATCTCGCCACAGCCCTGCTGGGATGTTCCCCAGCTGCAGGGACCCCCCCGGCACCCACCTGGGCACGGCCTTGGGCACCCACTGTGCACCATTCTTCCCGTTTCACCCCGCTGACACCGGTCATGCTGGCCTCTGTGCAACGTCACTGCTGTTAATCATTGGCAAAGCTGGGGTCCAGCCCATGTAGAACCTCTCTTTCTCATTTGTGCAGGACTGATACAAGGATTCCCAGCTTCTCCTGCATCTTGTACGCGCTGAAGGTGACCCACCGGGCCCAAGTGCACGGGGATTCTGTGCACTTCAAGAAGGTGAGGGGGTCCCCGGGCTAGGGCTGTGCAGCGGTTCCCGCTCCCACCGGGACTGACTCCATGGGAGCCCCCGGCCCTGACAGGACTCTGGGGCCACGCTGATCCCGGCTGCTCCTCGCAGGAGAAGAGGCGCGTGGTGGTGGCAGACCAGTACCGGAGACCCAGAACAAATGCAGAGACGACGGCATCTGCATCTGCCTCGGGCCAGCAGCCTGGCTCCACTCAGCAAGTGCTCCAGAGCCGTGCCAAGAAGTGGTACGAGCGGCAGCACCCTGCCCACACCTGCCCCGGCGCGGCCCCGGGGACCCTGGCCCCGGCTGGGGAAGCCTGACCCTCCCTTCCTGCAGGGCTGAGCTCGTCCGCGGGAAGCACGGGGTGGAGATCGTCTCGGAGCACGACCAGGGCAATGGGAACATCCGCTTCCCGGTGGTGCCCGGTGAGCCCCAGACGGTCACTGTCCTGGTGCAGAACTGCGGGGTGGAGGCTGTGACGCTGCAGCGGTGCCAGCCGCGTCAGCAGTGCCGGGAGCTCTCCTTCGCGGACGAACAAGGGGCAACGCGGGGCCAGTCCCTGCTGCTGCACCCAGGTAGGGCCCCGTTCCCCACCCCGCGCCCTGCCCTGCCGGGGGAGAGGCAGGACCCAGCTCTCACCTCGTTGCCTCGCAGGCGGCTCGTACCCCATCCAGGTGAGGTGCCTGACCACCTGCAACGGGTACTTCCATGCTGTGCTGATCTTCGAGTTCACCAAGGAGCCGGACGAGCCCTTCAGCATCGGGCGCTACGTCGCTGCCGTCGCCGAGAGCCAGCTGGCCAAGGACCTGGGGCCCTCGGCACCCTTCCAGCCATACCAGGCCAGCCTGCAGCACCCCGTCACCGTCATCACCGAGGACGGCATTCCCCCCGATAGGTACGTGGCGGTGTCACCTCCTGCCATCCTGCGTGGAGGCCCCTGGCCTGTTCTCTGGCTGGGGCAAGGCTCAGCTCCTTGGGAGCTGTCTGTCCGGCACACCGGGACAGTTCTTCATCCCGGTGCGATGGCTGGTGACGGCAGGGTTGGGGACACTCTGCTTGCTGGGGCCATGGGTGGTTGCAGCCTGGGGGAAGCCCAGCCCTGCAGTCCCTGTGGCACCGCTGTCTCCTCTGCCCAGCTCCTTGAAAAATGACCTGGAGAGGGAAATCCCTCTGGGCACCTACCAGTACCCGAAGAGCCTCAAGGACACGATCCTGCTCGGACCCAACGCCAACACCAGCTCCCGCTGGGCTGTCATGCGGTGAGTGCTGCAGGGTGGGGGCAACACCGCCCGGCCCTGCACCTCCCACCTGCTGCCCCTTGGCCGAGGTGTCCCGGGGGCATGGTGACATCCCCGCTGCCCGCAGGTCGCTGCTGGAGGCCCCCCTGCAGGCTGGGAACTACCAGCAGAAGTTCCAGCTGCTACTGCACCTGGAGGAGATCCAGATGGAGGTGGACATCCGACGCTACGACATGCAGGACATGCCCATGGTGCAGGACAGGGGGCTGCTGGTCCTCGACGTGCGTAGCGGGAGCCGGGGGGGAGGGAGGGGTGCTGGGGCTCCCGGGGTGCCCAGCGTCACGCCGGCCACTCGGCACAGGTGCCCGGCGTGGCAGAGAACCGCCCGTCCGTGCTGAGGGGGGACCACCTCTTTGCCCACCTGAGCAGCGAGCGGGACCACTCCCCGCTCGTCCAGTACAAGGGCTACGTGCACGGCGTGGAGCTGGAGAAGGTCAGGCTGGGCTTCTCTTCCAAGTGAGTGCTGTCTGGCCCCGGCTGGGCTGGCGGGGACCCGGCAGCCCGCGCAGGTGCGCTGAAGGCCGGGTGCGGGCCAGGGAGAGCGTGGGGGAGCATCCCCGTGCCCTGCTCACACCGCTCCTTCCCAGGCTGCAGAAGAAGTTTGTGAACAACCTGAAGTTCGACGTGACCTTCACCTTCAGCCGGCTGCCGCTGCAGGTCCAGCACCGGGCTGCAGCCCTGGCCATGCAGCGCGGCTTGTCCAGCCTCCTTTTCCCCACCGCCTCCTGCCACAAGTCCCTCCTCACAGGCACCTTCCAGCCCCGGTGGGTCCCCGCGCCTGCGGGACGGGAGGGGACGGGGACCCGGGAGGGGATGGGGACCCAGCGCGCTCAGCCTCTGCTCCCACAGGTGGTTCGACCGCAAGCTGCAGGCGAATGAGGAGCAGTGCAGAGCCGTGACGCAGATCGTGACGGGGATGTCCAGGCCAGCCCCGTACCTCATCTTCGGCCCCCCCGGGACTGGCAAGACGGTGACCATTGTGGAAGCCATCAAGCAGGTGAGTGGGCAGGGGCCAGGTCCAGTCGTGGTCATCGCTGCCCACCCCAAGCATCGCTGCCCACCCCAGCCCGTGGGACTCAGCGCCGTCGCCCCCTCCTCCCACCTAGGTATGGACGTGCTTCAAGGACGCCCGGATCTTGGCCTGCGCCCCTTCCAACAGTGCCGCAGACCTGCTGTGCCAGCGCCTCGTCAAGGACATCGCTCCCCGGTACATCTACAGGCTCATCGCCAGCTCCAGGAACTACCAGGAGGTGCCTCCCGATATCAGGGTAGGTCCCTGTCCCTCTGTCCCACGACACGTCCGGGCTGGCACCCCAGGGGAGAGCAGGATCCCACCAAACACCTGTGTTTCAGCCCTGCTGCAACTGGGACGATGGGCAGAGCTGCTACGTGTACCCGAGCAAGGAGCACCTGGGGCGCTACCGGATCCTCATCACCACGCTGGTGACCGCAGGAAGGTCGGAGGACCTGGGGGTGTCCCCACCACTCGCGGCGGATGGACCCAGGGCTGCCTTGCACCCGGACTGCGAGGGCAGCTCCGCTGGGGCACAGCGGGGAAGGGGTGCAGAGGAGGGTGGGCAGCAGTGGATGAGGGAGGATGAGGGCAAGGGGGAGGAAGGACGGCCAGCCGGGGCAGGGATGCCAAGGCAGCCTCACTCCACCTCTCCCCCAGGCTGGTGTCGGCCAACTTCCCTCCAGGGTTTTTCTCCCACGTCTTCATCGATGAGTGCGGTCACGCGGTAGAGCCGGAGAGTGTGGTTGCCATCGCAGGTGAGTGGTGCCCGGCTGCCGTCTTGGGGACCAGCATCTCTGCGTGGCCCAGGGACCCCCCTGTCCCTCGCTGAGCTCTCCCTCTGCCCAGGGCTCCTGACCGCCATGGACCAGGAGACCAACCCCAACGGGGGGCAGCTGGTGCTGGCAGGAGATCCCCAGCAGCTGGGTCCCGTCCTGAGGTCGCCGCTGGCCATCGAGCATGGCTTGGGTGAGCGGGGAGAGGGGTGGGAGCGTTGCCGGCGCCCGGGGCCCGAGCAGCCTTGCAGGGAGCCACGGGGTCTCGCTGGGCGCAGGCACCTCGCTGCTGGAGAGGCTGATGCTGCACAACCCCCTGTACAAGAAGTCGAGCGGAGGGTACGACCCGCAGTTCGTCACCAAACTGCTCTGGAACTACAGGTGGGGATGGGGCCAGCATGGGGACGGGCATGGACGGGGCTGCTCTGCTGAGCGCGGCTCAGCGCAGGATCTGTGTGCGCACCCCGGCACCCCAGCACCTCATGGTGCCCAGCTGGTGCGGGAGATGGGAGCGCACCCCCTGTCCCGCACATGGTGCCCGGAGGGTGCTGGGGCTGCGCGGCAGCCGTCCTGGGCACTGTCCTGCCTCTGCCAGGTCCCACGAGGCCATCCTCAGGATCCCCAACCAGCTCTTCTACGACAGCGAGCTGAAGGCCTGCGAGAGCATCGAGCTCGATGTCCGGAGTCTGTATTGCGCCTGGGACGAGCTTCCCAAAAAAGTGAGGGGGGCAGCAGGGAGGGGGCCCAGGGCAGCCCTGAGCCACAGGCGGAGCAGAGCCCAACGCTCTCCACCCCCAGGGCTTCCCCATCATCTTCCACGGGGTCTGCGGGGAAGATCGGCGAGAGGCCAAGAGCCCTTCATTCTTCAACACGGCTGAGATCGAGGTGCTTGTCCACTACCTCAAGAAGCTGCTGCAGAGCCGGGGCAAGGGGGCCTGCCCCAGCGTCTCGCCCAAGGAGGTCGGCATCATCTCTCCCTACAGGAAGCAGGTGAGGGGCACGGCTCTGCGGGCAGGGGACGGGCAGAGAGCTCCCCAGGGGACAGGGGGCACTGGGACAGATGGGCAGCCTCGGGGCTGGCGCGCGAGGACAGCTGTGTGGTGGCTGGACCGTGCTGCGTGCCTCCCCCCAGGTGGAGAAGATCCGGAAAGCCATCACCTCCCTGGACCCTGTCCTGCGGACGCTGCCGGACATCAAGCTGCTGAAGGTACGGTCCTGGCGTGGGGGAGAGGAGCCCACCCCAGCCCAAGGGTGCTCCCCGGCCCCTCACCTGCTGTCCCCGCCCCAGGTGGGCTCCGTGGAGGAGTTCCAGGGCCAGGAGCGGCGTGTCATCCTCATCTCCACCGTGCGCAGCTGCAGCGAGTACCTCCAGCTTGACCAGACCTTCAGCCTGGGCTTCCTCAAGAACCCCAAGGTACTGTGCTGCCCCGAGCAGACCCTTCTCCCTCGGCACAGGCAGGCAGAGATTCTCCGGGTGCTGCGCGCCGCACTGGAGCTGCCTGCACCCAGCTGGGGCTGGGGAGGGACCGAGAGGCGCCGCTGCCACAGGGTAAAGCCCTGGCTCTTGTTCTCTTGTCAGAGGCTGAACGTGGCCATCACGAGGGCCAAGGCGCTGCTGATCGTGGTGGGAAACCCGGCCGTGCTCAGCAAGGACCGCCACTGGCAGAGGTCAGCCTTGCCCGCCTGCGCCCGGCCCCTCCAGACACGCTGCTCGTGAGCCCTTCCCCGCTGCTGGCGGACGCAGGCAGTGAGGCCACTGCAGGCAGCGAGGCCAGTGCCGCCTCCCGCCCATGCTGCCCTTGCTCTGCATCCGCAGGTTCCTCAGGTACTGCAGGGAGGAGGGCGGCTACACGGGCTACCCCTACGAGGACGAGAGCCCGGCGGAGGATGGCCTCACCGCCGACCTCCACGCGCTGCGCCTCAGCGATTAGCAGCCAGGTGAGCAGGGCTGGCAGCTGCTGTCGCAGCAGGGCGAGGGGTGGCACAGCGGGGCGAGGGGCAGCACAGCGGCTGTGCTGCACCGGCACCGAGCCGGGCGCGGGTCCGTGTGTGCGAGGGGCACTGGGCAGCTCCTCCTGCAGCAAACACAACAGGGCTCCAGATGGGCTCTCGCTTAGGGGCTGCCTGTCCCCTCCCGAGTCAGGGGCCAGCTCTGCCACGGGGTTTCTCTGCAGGAAACCCGCCTGGGAAAGGAGAAGCCCTGTGGAGTCCCAGCACCCCTCACCCTGCCCCTGGCCTGCAGCAGCCGCCTGCTCTCCCCCTGCCTCCATCCCAGGGTGCTCCGTCCTCCGTGCATCCCTGCGGGGATGGGGCTGAGCCCACGGGCAAGGGGGTCCTGCCCAGGGCAGGCGCCTCCCCTCGCAGAGCGGGGCTGTGCCGGCGCCGCACTGGGACCACTCCCCATTTTAAATAGTTTTTGATATGGCCGTGGAAAGCTGATTGCCTGTGACTGGCTTCACCGTTCAGTGAATGGCTTAAGCGAGAGTCCGGCCTCCGGAGAGCATCACTGGGTGCGCAGGGGAGCTCAGAGCTGCTGCGGTGGGTGACCAGGGTGCAGGCAGGGACCCGGCCAGGCACTGGGTTTCCCCACCAGGCAGCTGCCTGGCCCGAGAGCTGGCACAGCCACACAGGCACACTTCACTTTTGTTTCCCTGGAATAAATGTTTAGACAAAAATGGTGTATTGATGTTGAGTCCTAGGCCCTGCCCTGACCTGCTCCGGGATGGTCACAGAGGAGGGATGGCTCCAGCAGTGACCACAGCCCCCGTCACACCCGGGACTGGGTACGGCTGGGAAATGCCCACCCGGCCCTTCCCACGTAAGCTGCTCCCTGGGTCTTATCCAAGCACGTGGTGACAAGCCCTGATCCTGCTCCAGTGGCCGACACAAGAGGGGCTGGGGGCCAAGCAAACCCCCCACCCCCAGTGCATGGACCCGGCCCCCAGGCAGCAGCCCAGACCAGCCCAGGGGCACGAAGGACAGCCAGAAGGATGCCATGCAAGCACAGTTACAATTACTAAAATACCAGTTTGCATTTATTCTCCCAATTAGGCAGTTCAATTTACTGGTGCTACATCCATGACCAGCGCAGGCTCAGGGGCAGCGTTGCCGGCAGAGCTGGGCAGAGGCGCTGCCCCAGCGCGGGTCCCGGCAGCAGAGCGCTTCTGGCAGCGCCGAGCCCAGCTCCGCACGCAGACAGGGCTGAAACCTGCCCTGGGAAAGTCTGTAGAAAACCCTGGTGTGAGCCGCCCGCACAGCCGAGGGGAGCGGGCAGAGGACCCCAGGGCCCAGCAGGCCCCCCAGGCGAGCAGCGGGCTGCAGCCAGCGGCACCTCCCGCTTCTGTGGCACCTGCCTGGAGCTGGGGAGGAAGAGCAAACACTGCAACAGTCCCCACGGGAGAGGTGAAACCAGGGAGATCGGTACAAAATGGGGCAACACAGAGAGCTACGTAAATGCCCAGCCCATAGAGAGCAGCAGGGACTGAAGGCACTGGCCCCTCATGGCCCCGGGGCCACGCAGGGACACCCCCCCAGGCTTGGGTGGCAGCTCTCGAGCAGAGGGTTCGGGGCAGGTACTGCCACCACGGGGTCCCGCATCAGCCACCTGCAGCGGTCCCTCCCCGGCAGCGCGGGGCAGCGGGTGCAGGCAGCTGCCTCCCGGCCGGCCGGGCTGCTCACAGCAGCGGGCAGCCCCTGCGCTTCTTGTTCTTCCGGACCTGCAGGCCTGCGCGGGTGGCCATCTCGAACACCTCCCGCACGCCCTCCTTCGTCTTGGCCGAGCACTCGAGGTAGCCGAAGGCATTGATCCTGTTGGCCATGTCCCTCCCCTCCTCTGGCTTCACCGGCTCCTAGAAAACATTAAAAACATCACCAGAAAACATCAGCAAAAGCGCAGTGACTGCCCTTGGGGCGTCCAGCCCTTAGCGCCAGGATCCGGCAGGGCAAAGGGGTGAGGGGGGCCACTGACCGAGGCAGCGGGACCCAGGGCCCCCCCACCTGCTTCATCTTCGCCAGCTCCCGCCGCGTATGCTCGTCGTTCCGCAGGTCCTTCTTGTTCCCCACCAGGATGATGGGCACGTTGGGGCAGAAGTGCTTCACCTCCGGTGTCCACTTCTCAGGGATGTTCTCTGCAATGAGCACACGTGGACCCCCCTGAGCCGAGGGGCTGCTCCCCCCCTGCGCCCCTCGGAGCTGCGGGAACTGGCGCTGGGCTTTTCCCATGGGGAGCGGGGAGAGCTCCCCCCACGGCATCCTCCTCTCCCACCATCATGCCAGAAAGTTCCCAGCATTTTCCTGGAGCGCACACAGAGCCAGGAGATGGAGGGGAGGGACTGGCATCCCCCAGAGGGGCAGCACGGGGGCTTCCCGAACCCCAGGGGGTTTAACACCCGGCCATAGGGAGCCCCAGGTCCCCCCTCACTCCCTGGTCCCTACCAAGGCTATCCGGGCTGTCGATAGAAAAGCACATGAGGATAACGTCTGTGTCCGGGTACGAGAGCGGCCGCAGCCTGTCGTAGTCCTCCTGTCCCGCCGTGTCCCACAGGGCCAGCTCCACCTGGGGGGGGAGAGGACGCGGCTCACAGCTGGCAGACGGCTCGGCAGCAGCCAGCAGGTTTATCTTCCTCAGTTATAGCTACGGTCTTCCTCAAACTGGGGCAGGTTCAGGGTGACCCAGAAACGCGGGAGCGGTGGGGCTCCCCCGAGCACTGCAGGTGCGTCCGAGCCACGTCGACCAACCCACGGGGCAGCGCGGGGCGGTGGCACTGCCAGCGCGGGACCACGGGGGCGAGGGGACGGGCACAGCTCCAGCACCCTGCCATGGTCCCTACCTGCTTCCCGTCTACCTCTATGTCAGCAATGTAGTTCTCGAACACGGTGGGTACATAGACCTCGGGGAACTGGTCCTTGCTGAACACGATCAGCAGACACGTCTTCCCACAGGCACCGTCTCCCACGATCACCAGCTTCTTCCTGATGGCCGCCATCGCTGCGGGGACAGGAGCGGGTGAGCGGGACAGAGCAGCCGCGGGCAGCCCACGCGCCCACCCCTCCCTCTCGCTGGGCCACCACCCCAATGGCTTTTCTGACGACCTCCGAGCTGCACACACCCACTGCTTTTATTTCAGATTATAAATTCTTCAGGGCAGAAACTGTGCTCCAGGTTTCACCCGGGCACGCTCACCAGCTCCCAAATAATCTGACCAGCGGCAGGAATGTGCCAAGCCAAGCTCTCGGAGGTCTGGGCGACCACGACCTGTGTGCTGGCACCTGGTGCCGTGCTGGCCCGGTCCCAGCCCGTTTGACAAAGGCGCCTTTGCTGAGAGCCGACGCTGGCAGCGGCAGCGGGAGAAGCTGCCAGCCACCGCTCAGCAAACAAACAGAGCTGAAACCCCGCAGTAAAGCAGGCTGCTTTCTGCCCCAAGTGAGAAGGACGCAGTCCTGCAAGTAGAACTACGTCTTTGCACCCTGGAGCTTCAAAAGGAGATTACAGCTGAGCCTGGGAATTGCCTGGGATGATGCCATGGAATGCCTGCCACGGCGTCTGAACAAGGCATGAGAAAATCAGCCGTGGTGGGATCACATCCCTCCCCGACCAAAATCTCTTGCCCATCCCCAGCTTCTCAGATGCTTCAGTCCAAAGAGCTGGACCCACTCCCCAGGCACCGCGGCGCACTGCCAGCCCCCATCCCTGCAGACACCCTGGGCAAGACGCAGGACGGCAGCTCAAGCCTAATCCCTGGAGAGGCGCAGGCTGCCCCGCGGGCTGGGGGACAGAGAGGTGACAGAGAACTGCTCAGAAGGCAGGGACGCTCCCCGTCCTCCCACCGGGAAGGTCAGGAAGGCCTGGCCATGGCAGGCTTTGCATCGCATCGGGGCACCGACACCGAGCCCTGACAGCCCGGCGCCTGCCCCCTCCCCGGGCAATCACACCCACGCCCGTCCCCGAAATAAAAAGAAGGAAAAGAGAAAAACCCGAGGAAGGCTGCATCATAATTAGCTGCAAGTGAAGGATTAAGAAATGAGAGACAGTGGCTGAGTCGCATTTCAAGAGCGGCCCGGAGCGAGCTCCTCTCCTCCGCGCACTCAGCAGGTCGCCGTCAAGCTCCTGCCCCGAGGAACCTCCGCGGGGCTGGCACATGAACCCCCGGGGACCTCGGGGACCTCCCCAGCTCTCACAAACCAACTGCCCCACCGGCCGAGGGGCTGGGGCAGAACAGAGAAAGGATTCACCCAGATCCAGGCCAGACCCTGCCGCAGCCCCAGGTCTCTGCAGGGTAGGAGCACTTTGGCTCACAGGCTGAAGCAGGAATGGTTCGTGGCTGCTGAGTGCTGTGGAGCCATTAATAACAATAGTAAAACATCACTCGTAAGGTGAGAAGAGCGAGGATGAATGGCCACGTCTGGCAGGATCCGGTGATACTCAGCACTAAGCACACATCCCCGTGGCGCAGCGTGTCTACACTGAGAGCGAGCACATTTGTGAAACGCTAAGTTGAGGAAAAAACCTAAAGTGCCCAAAGGGTCCCACTGCTGGGGGCTGAGCGCGGAGGGGAAACCCCAGCACGGCTCCCGGCCCCTTTCCTCCTGCCCTCTGGCTCCCTGCTGGCTTGGCTGCAGCCCCAGGCACGGGCTGGGAGCTCATCCCAAGGAGACGCGGTGTTTGGGTTGTGGAGGCAGATAAAAGGGTCAGAGGAGTCCGCTGCCTCCTGCCCACTTGAGGAGGGAAAGCTCTTGAGGACAGCGTATCCCTGGGGACAGAAGAAACCCATCACCCCGCTGCAAACCACCCTCTGAGCAAAGGCTCGTCCCCTCTCCAGCCATGACCTCCACAGCACAGATAAAGGAGAGCTCATGGGCAAAAAAGGCTGTTTACTTAGAAAGCTCCTTTGCCCACAGCAAACTGTGATTTGCTGCTTCACGACTCTGTATCTCAAAGACGGAGGAAGAAAGGTGGTGTGGGACGCGCTGCTATCTAATCACAGGGCAGAGCAGGAGACACATCTGCAGCGCAAGGAAGAGCCGATGCCGGGGAACAAACACCCACTCCCGGACAGACGCGGAGACCTGCCCGTGCCCAGTCTGCCCATCCCACCTCAAACAAAACCAAGCGGAGTTCGGCGCGCGGTGCTGCGGGAGCGCGGCCGGCACAGCGAGGAGGGCGGCAGCTGCCTGGACTCTTGCTGCAGAGGCTGGGACGGGACAGAGGAACCAGAGATGCTCCGATCCCAGAAGAGTCGCTGCACCCAGAGCTCCTTCCCACAGCCACCGGTGTCCACCCTGACCTGGGACGGCTCCAGGCGCCGGCAGCTCCCAAGCCCAGCGTGATGCCGAGCGGTGACTCAGCAGGCCGAGGCACTGTCCCCACCCGAAATCTCAGCACAACTCATTCCATTACTCACGAGAGTGGCCCAGAAATAGCCCATTACCAATCCAGAGCCGGCGTGCAGAGGCGAGCGGGGTGAGCAGGCTGCGAGCACTGTGCTTCCCGGCGGCCGGCGGGGCCGCCCCGTCCCTGCCCTCGCCCACGAGCCAGCGGCACCAGCGCCAGATGCCGGCGGCATCTGCTCGGGGAGGGATTAGCTCCTCTGCCAGGGCAAGCCTTGTCACTCTGCAGGACGAGGCCGGTCCCTGGGACAGGGGTGCCTGATGCAAAGGGCCTTGCACTGTTCCAAGACCGCGAGCGGATAAAAGAGAGTGGAAAACGTGGAGCCAGCCCACATCAGACATGGAAATTCAGATTTTAAACTCTTCCGAGCGTTACCCGCCCCATGTCACAGCACAGGGTGTCCAGCCAAGGGCAATCCCACCCAGCCCCAATGGCTGCTGCGGGTTTTGGGCGTGAGCAGCACTTTGGGTGCCTCACTGCAGATGCCTCCTGCTCATCCGCAGAGATAACGAAAGGGAGCAGTGACTTTGCGCCGGCACCGCCAAACCCCGCCGGGCTCCCGCGGCGGGCACGGGGGATGGGGACGGGTTCGGTCTGCACCGCCCGCGCTGACAGCACCAGCCTGATCCTGAGCCTGCAGCTCCTTCAGCACACCAAGAAGTTGCAAAATGAGACCAAATTGCTCTGCTCTACTTCCCAAGCAGCTATTCTGAAGCCACCACCATCAAACCAGGCAGCGCTCCAGGACAGCCCTTGCATTATTGGCCTCTCCCATCTTCGTGCCTCAAAATGTGAAGTTCCTGCTGAGCAGGAAAAGGGGAATTCCTCTGGCAGCAGGATGCGTCCGTCATCCAGCGCCTGCTAGGGGATCTCAGGAAACGGCAGAGAAAGACGTTAATGCTTTGAAGAAAGAATCACACAAGGGACAGAAATCTTCCAACAGACCTCCCCGGCGAGGCTCGGGCTCCCCAAGACAACAGAAGGGTTTTGTTCTGAAGCAGAAATTCCCAAGCGCTGCTGCTGCCGGCTGCACCCCGGCCGGACCCGTTGCGCCACCGGGCAACCAAACCAGCTCCTCTCGCTGCTGCCCACAGCCCTGCCCGGAGGCACGACCCCGCAGCCCGGGCTGGTGGGGGGCACCGCGCCACACTGGGAGCAGCCCTCTCACCAGGACACCCCCTTTGCTGGGACACCCCCTCTCTCTCGCAGGGACACCCCCTTTGCAGGGATACCTCCTCTCTCAGGGACACCCCCAGCGCTGCCAGCACAGCAGGGCCAGCTCCCCCCAGACGTCCCACTCCAAACAAAACCTCCTGGTCCTGGAGGAGCAGCGGAGAGCGGGGCGAGGAGGGTCCAGCCCCCAGGCAGCGCTCGAGCAGCCTCTCCCATGGCCCCGGTGATCTCCTTGCCCAGGTGGGAGAACAGCCCCGGAGTGCGCATTCCTGCCTTGCTGAGCTGCCACCAACCATCTCCTCACCGGCCGCCTGTCGGATGATTGGAAAATACGTCTCTGCCCCTGCGGGTTTCCCGTCGCTGCCCTTGGACTGCAGGCTCAGGGAACAACCAGCCCATTGCACGCAGCCTGTCATCCCCGAGCGCCAGCACCCACCGAGACCCCCGGGCACCATGCCACAATCACAGAAGGAAAACCACCTCTTTGAACAGACCAAGACCTTCCTGGCATTGCTGTGTCTTCAGGTCTGCTAAACTTTTCAATGGTTTAACAAACAAAAGTATCCAAGTGCTCTGTTGGGCTGGTTTAACTCCCATTTGGGAAGGAGCTGGGCTCATGCAGCACCGACGGGCTCAAGGCGTGTAACTGGATCTCAAAAATCCCAAAACACACCTTCAGCTCAGGCTGTGCAGCCTCGAATACAGACGAGACCCACGGCAGCTCGCAGCATCCCGAGAGCAGGAAACTCCAGCAGGGAACACAGAAAATGTTTTCTAACCAGCGCAGCCAAGGACAAGCTGTCTCCACTTCTAAACATGGCCCTGTGTGTGCACAGGGCTGCTGCCACCGCCCCAGCACGCCAGGCGAAGGCACCTCAGGACAGGCCCCCAGAGAGGAGCCGCTGGGCAAACAAGAGCCTCTTTGGGCAACCCTGGGCCACCACAGGCGCTGCTGCAGCCCGGGGGGTGCCTCCCTCCAGAGCCCCCTGAGCAGCTCTCCTCCCACCCCGCCAACGGGTCACGGCTCCCATCAGCACAGGCTGGGACCCCCTGTCCACAGGTTAAAGTAATTGGAAGGGGACTGAAGGCATTTGGGGACAGAGTGACAGAGGCGCACGGGTCCCTCGCGCGCGTTACCAGCAGAAAAACCCGCAGTGCTGTTTCACAACAGGAACGGCTGTAGCTGTAGGACTTGCTGGCACAGCTCAGGCAATGAAAAACAGAGTAAACTTCCAAATTAAAATCTCACAGGTATGCCCATAGAGGGGAAATCAATTTACCGAGACATCTAAATCATGGCCAAAGTAGCATGGGAGAGGTGTCCCGGCAAGTGTCTCAGGTACCAGAGGGACTCTTAGGCAGAAGCAGAAGACAGTTCCAAAAAGGGCCTGAAAGGAAGAGCGATGCCAAAGGGAAACACAATGGCCAGGGCAGAACTTCGGCCCCGACCTCCCAGCGATCGCAGCTTCCAGACGATGGCAGCGGCGCTGGTTTTGGCACAGCAGCATCCACAATTCCAGGCTCCCGCAGCCTGGGCCAGGCCAGGCTGGGCATTTCTGGGAGCGCAGAGACCAGCTTCCAGCCCTCGCTCACGCCAACAGCCATCACTGACACCCCCAGCACGACCCACACCCACAGGCAACGCCGGGGCCACGGCTCAGAGCCCCCCATCCCGCCAGCCACCGCTGCCAACCCTGGCACCAAGCGCTGAGGAAAGCGGTGCATTTACCCCCAGGAAAGCTGCCCGAAGCCTTCTTAAGACCTAGACCCGCCATACCCAAATGCCGAGTGATCATCAAAAAAGGGGCTCAGACTCAGTGCTTAATTTTTTCCCGAAATTGAGAGCTATTTTTGGGTGTGATGAGGCAGCCTGGCTTCACCGCACGCCCGGCGCAGCAGCACAGCGCCGCTGCCCAGACCCACAGCGGGGCGGCCAGGCTGGCCTCTGCTCACTGCTAAAGCCCACAAAAACATTCACAGGCAAAACAGAGAAAGGGACTTGGAACAGAAGAATTTTAAAGCCTAAACAAAGCTTGAACCACAAGCGCTTGAGCTTTGTGGGAGAATGCCGCCTGTCCTTACTTCCTTTTCCAAAGGACATCATACCACGTTCTTATTTTACCTCCCGCGGAAGTGACAGCCTTCCCAGGCTCACGGCAGACAAGTGTCTTGCTGAAAGCTTCAAATAACATGCCACAATCTCAGCGGATGCCTGTACTTGGGCAATGCCTGACTGCCCCGGGGCCGATCAATATTTGCTAATACATTCCTTACTTTTCATGTCAATACGCCTCTCCAGTGCAAACAGCAAGTTAGGAGATGAGCCTGGTTAAACGCTCCCGATAACCTGTTGGAAGACAGTGACTTGGCTTATTCTCCACTTAAAAAAACATTTCCCTGGAGAAGCTGCAGTTGTCAGGAACACGGATTCAATCTGAAGTCCGTAAAATCTCACATCATGTCTACCTACACTGCCTGTAGCCGAGAAGGAGGAGCTGAACATAAACTGAAACTGTTTGGACACCAAAAGGCACTAAGCAAAATGAAAATAAAATGCCCCTGGTCTCAGTGAGATACAGAGAGCCAAAGCCACGACCCCCCCGTCTCCGGCTGCGCACCCCGAGCACCTCGAAGCAACCCGGCATCACGCTCCCGGTTTCCGGGGGTGTCGAGAGCCTGAGGCTGGATTTAGGGGGGTTGGCGGCCACTGTAAGACTTGGCTGCCGGATTGTTAGTGCTGGAAAGGGCCGCACAGTCATGCTTTTGGAATGCTCCCTTGCTCCTAAGACATTACACAATTGTTTCTCCTCCCCGCAAGCCCCCCTAATATAAATGTTTAAAAATGAGCTCAGCAGTAAGCAAAGGGAACTTTTTTCCTTTTTCTGAAGAAAACACGGAGCGGCCGCTCTGTGAGCAAGGCCACGCATGGGGACACTGCTGAAAAGGGGGGTGTGGGAGGGACGGGGGGACGGGGCAGCAGCCCCTGGGCTCTCACCCCAGCCTGGCCCAGGTC
>VYZM01007032.1:321126-409934 GCA_013398915.1 Dromas ardeola
GCAGGGTCCTGCCGCGGGGGTGAGCTCTGGCGGGGGTGCGGTGGTGAAACGGCTCTGCCAGCCCTGCCGAGCCGCTGCCGTTTCGGGGGGCGAAGCGCTGCGGGGGAGCTCCGAGGTTACAGAAGCCAAAAATGCCTCTTCACCCTGGGAGGGGAAATCACCAAGCGTCGCCTTTGGTGTAAGCTGGTCCCTCAGCCAAAGCTTCAGGCAGGGTGGGGTGGGATGCGGGCTTCAGTCTTCCTCTACTACGTTCTTCTGTGCTGTAACTCCTTGGCTTGCTTCTGGCTGATGCCAGGCTGGAGTGGGGCAGGGGCACTGGGGTCCTGCTGCCTCCTGGGGTGGCTCGAGGGGCGCAGGCCGGGGAGCGGCTTGCACAGGCCAGGTGTCCCCCTCGCCTGAGAGGGGAGGCTCAGTGGTCCCGAGGAGAGCATCATTTGCACCAGTCCCATTCTGGGGACGGGCAGGAGTGGATCCATGCTGTGGAGTTGGGCAGGGAGCAGAAGTCCCCTCCTCCTGCCTGTTAGCTGTCCCTTTTGATGCAGTGTGAGGCTTGGGGGGCTATGCCCTGGGAGATTGTCTGTGCCGGGGCACCCACACCCCAGCAAAGAGCCTGTTCAGGTGAGGTGGTGCGTCTCCTGGGAAAAGGATTTGAGCTGTCGAGTCCTCTGCTTTTCTCCACTGACAAGACTGACTGAGCTGCTGTTGACCTTGGGTTTCAGCCCCCCGGATGAGTGGCCACGGTCTGCCAGAGAGAGGTTCCTGGTACTGGATGGCTCTGAGGTTCGAGCTGTCAGCAGAGCTGATCTTCAAAATGCCAGCGGCAGCGGGGCAGTGGGATTCGCTGAGTGAGGGAGCAGGAACAGGCCTGTGCTTGGCTGGAATTAGAGTTAAAAACTCTGCTGCTCACCTTGGCTGGGAAGGAAATGCTGCAGACGCTGGAGGAGTGAGCAAGGAGCTGGAAATAAATCAGCGTAGAGGAGACAGCACACTTGGGGGAAGGAGTCCTCTGCATTTTTATGTGCTCCCCTGCCACCTCTTTGCCAGGCTGGAGGGCACATGCCTCGTGGTGCCCTTGTCAGCGCATCTGTGGGGCTGGATCGCTGTAAGTGTACCCAGAGAAAGGGCTAAAATCAAGTGTGCAAAAGGGCTCAGCTCAGCCTGGGGCTCGGGCCAGGCTCCTCTGCAGTGGGGAGGAGCAGCGCGGGGTTTGGGGCAGTACGGAGCGTGGAAAGGCGCAGGAGTTACTGCGTGCGGCTCCGCGTGGGCATGCCAGCCTCCCAGGCGCTGCCCCCAGCTTTGTGGCCGCGGTAGCTCTGACGTCCCAGCTTTGCCTGTAATTGAGCATCCTCAGTGCTGCGGAGGGAGGTAGGATGTAGCCAGTCTGCTGGCCTGCACCGATGAGCCCGAAGCTGTGGGGGTGGAGGTTGCTGCCGTTGGTCTCGGCCCGGGGGATGGCAGCATCTTGCTGACCGGCCTCCCCAGGGACCCCCAGCCGTGCTCAGCCCTCACGGCCTGTTCCCAGCAGGGTGTCTCCAGGTCTTGGGTGCAACCCTCACAGCCGGTGTGTGTCTGAGCGTTTCCTCGCCTGCCCGGGGTGGAGGATCCAATGCTCAGCTGGTTTCCAGCCTCGGGGGAGAAGGGAGATGCCCCCTCTGCCAAGCCTGCCCTGCTGCCTTCGCCCTCTCTTTGGCTGCTGGAGGCAGAGCCGTACCGGAGCCTGTGCTGTGCCTTCCCGGGGGACTGCGGGGGTGTCTCCTGGCTTGTCAGGATCTTTCAAGGAGGCAACAGCTTCTTGGGAGGCTCGGCAGCCTCTCCGTGCTGCGGCTGTTGCCTGTTGTGCAGCCCCCGGAGCCGTGCGAAGGCAGGACACCCTCCCTCCGGGCAGCGCCTGCGGGCGCAGAGCAGGCAGGGTGGTCTGGGGTCGGCCACTGCTGTCACGAGGTTTGCCAGGTAGCCGTGTGGCATGGCAGGGATGCGCAGGGTGGTCATGGGGCTGGGTGCGCAGCCTGTACCCTGCTCCTTCACAGTGGGGTGTTTGCTAAGATGGCCTGACTTTTTGCTTCAGAGAAGTATTAAAACAAAATCACCCCCTCCAATGGGCAGCATAACATCCCCAACGCCACGGGAAGGTTTCTGTGCCGGCCGGGCTCTGGACGGGTTTCCTTCGTGGTGTGGGGCTCCCCAGCACTGCGGACCCCTGGATCATGCTCTGTGGCTGAAGCCTGAACCTCTTCCTGCACCAAACGAAGGTGCCCAAGTTCAAAGAAGTGCTGAAACAGCAGGAGTATGAAAACAGCTTTCGGAAAACCAGCAGAACTGTTGGGCCAGATGTGCGCGAAGGTTGAGAGTGTTGGAGCTGCGGCGGGAGAGCTTGTGTCACTCGGCACAGAAACCAGCCTGTGTGCCAGCCTCCCCCACCTCGCTCTGATTCTTTTTTGGGTGGAATTCTGCTAACTGTCATTATCCAGCTCACGCGGACCTTTGCAAACAGTGCTCCAGACTGGCAGGACTGGGAGCATAATTTGGCATGACAGAGAGTCCCTCATTAGCACCACGGGGCACCGGGCTGCGTTCCAGCCGAGCTGTGACGGAGCAGTCCTGGCCAGAGGGCTGCAGTTCCACGTCTGGCTTTAATGAAGGAGGAGGAAAAAGTCTCTAGATCCTGTGGCTGGGGTCTGAGGGGGTGGCATGGAGCTGCTCCCGCGGTGCCCGGGTGTCCGCGTGCTGGGGGAACCTCGGGGAGGCTGCGGTGGCGGTGACGGCCCGTGCCCGTGGGGAGGGACGTGGGCCCGTGCAGAGGAACAGCCGCCTCCTGTCACGCTGGCTACGACTGAGCTTCATCTTCGGAGAGATTTGGGCACTTTGCGGTTTCTTCAGGTCCCAGCTCAGGCCCAGAAGGTGGAAAGCAGCTAACGAAAGATGTTAATGAAAAATTCCACAAAATTCCAAACAGAATGTGACAGAGGAGAGAATACCGATATTTTTCAATCAAAATTAAGTGCTTTGACGTGCCAGAACACCACTCTTCATTTCAAAATGACACTCCAGGCTGAAAAATTTCAAGTCAGACCAAACACTTGTAGTTGGAGTCTCATGACGGTGGAGGTTGATAACTGTCAAAATAGCAATTGCTGTGAAGCTGTTTTCTGACGGGAGTTTGTGCGGGAGTGGGAGCCCTGCGTGCCTGTGCCCGCCTGGCTCCAGAGGATGCATCGCTCTGATGGCTGCTGCCGGGGATGGAGCCTGTCGCCTCCTGCTCCTCCGACCCCATCGTCTCTCCCCAGCTGCTGCTCGGCTCCTGCCGCCCGGCGCGGTGGCTTCCCGTTGGAGCACGGCGTGGGCAGCGCGGGCTGCATTATTAATAACCCCGTGATTTATTTACGCTTCCTTGGCTATAGCAAACTGTTCAGCCTTTCCGAGCTAAATATAGTTAGCACTGGGAACGTGTCCCTGTCCTGCGTGGGACGGAGGTGCCCAGTGGTGCACCTGTTTTTCGCCCAGCTGAGAGACTCAGGGATGTCTCCTGGAGACCCCACGTGGGCTGGAGGGTCCCACAGGCAGGAGCTGGGGGTGGGCACCTCCGGAGGGGCTCCAGTGCCTGCTGTGGGGCTCGGGGCTCATGCCTGGAGCCTGGCCGAGCTTCCTGTGCAGAAATGCAGCCGGAGCAGCGGCTGGGAGACCAGGGATGCTCGGCGCAGGCTGACCCCACCGCCAGGGGCTGGCTGCTGTGCTGGACGCCGCACGGGATGTGCGTTGGTGTCGGGGGCTCGTTGCTGCGGGAAATGCGGAGGCTGGCAACAGCCTCGTGTCTGCTGTTCTCACATCTGGGCGGCCAGATGTGCCCCTTCATGGGGCAGGACAGATGTGTGCTGTGGCCCATGTCCCACCCCAGCTGGGACACAGCTCTGCCCTGGCCCAGCGTGGCCGGGGGTGTGTGCTGGTGTACGTGGGGGTGTGTGTACGTGGGGGTGTGTGTACGTGTACATGCCTGCCGCAGCGCTGGGTGCTGATGCACACGCAGCCCTGGGATTTCCACAAAGGGCTGAGCAGCTCTGAGAGCGCTCTTTACTTTTTCATTGAGGAAGTGGTGTGCGTTTTAAGCTGCCATCAATATTTACATGACGGGCCGCGACATCTCTGAGGGGATGCCAGCGGTGCAGGCTGCCGTGTGAACATCCCCCTGCTGAGGAAGCCTCTTGCAGAGTAGATCCTGCCGACAGCCCCGCCGGAGCACCGCAGATTGCCTAAATATGGCTTTACGCGAGGGAGTTGGCGCAGTCTTGTCACATCGGCTCATGCCTGCTTCCCGTAATGGTGGTTTTCTTGCCCATGAAGCCGTCTGGGGTTGGTTCTGGCGACGGGGGCGCTCGGGGCTGCCCCAGCGGGGGGCAGCGGTGCTGGTCTGCACAGCCCCTGCGGTCCCCGCAGCACGGTGTGTACCCCGAGGCAGGGCTGTGCTGCTACGGGATCCGTCCTCGTCACCGCGCGGGCGGGGATGGAGCCAGGAGCATCGGGATGCCCGTGCCCTCCCTCGCCATGCTTCAGTCTGCTCCTGGCCAAGCTGACTATCCCGCAGCGTTAATTAGGAGTATTTTCTTACTTTTGAATTCTTTTCTAGCATAAAATATGTGTTTTTGTCAAGATACCTTTCCTTTTTTTTCTGGGCAAATGTCAACGTTTTTGGTGACATTTTCTGATATTTTTTTTTCCAGCTGGGAGAATCAAAATGGAAAATATCATTTTAAATCAGCATTTTGGAATGAAACATTTTTCATTTTGAAATGTCAGTTTAAAACAGAACAATTCATTTTGAAATGCTTCAAAACAATAAATGCCCTTTTACCACCTCAAATCATTTTGTTTTGATTAAAAATGTCAGCGTTTTCAGTTCTGGCACTTCGTTATACGAGCATGTTTCACTGTCTCAGCCTGGTCCAGAGCAGATAGAACTTTAGGAGGTGGTTGGAAACTAAGGATTTCTTCTCCCAGCAGCCCGGGTTTGTCGGCTGGAATCCCGCGCGGCCTCGCTGTCCCCGGTGGGTGCGGGCGGCGGGGGCCGGTGCGGCGCAGGTCACTGGGATGGGGTCCGTGGGCAAGAGCCTCGCGCGGGGCAGGGGCAGCCCAGGCACCCGCTGCCTGGTCCTGGCAGCGCTCCCGAGCCCTGCCGTCGTTGCCGCCTGTCTTCGTGGCCTCTCGTTAATAAATTATATGCCGGCACTGAAGTTTTATGGGGCACATGGTTATTTGCCCTGGACCCGGTTAGATCTCAGCAGGCGATAACGACAGCCGGCGCCGGGAGGTTGCCACTTCACCTGGCAGCTGCGGAGCGCAGACGTCGCTGTCAAAGCTGTTACCGCTGGAGCTGCTGCCCGCGGAGCCCCGGCGCCCTTTCCACCTGCGGGGCTGCAGCTGATAAACAGTGCAGAGAACATATTTAGAGCAGTCGACAGGAAAGCACCCGGTCTTTGGGGATTTAGATTTTTCCTTAAGGGCTCCAGATGATGTAAAACTCTGCTCCTTCCCAGCGCAGCATGGAAGGGGGTGCCAGTGCGGTGCTGGTGGCAGCGGTGGTGGAACATGGCCCTGGTGTGCTCGGGGGTGCCGAGAGAGGCTACTGGGGGAGCGGGTGTGCAGAGGTAGTGCACGCAGACTTGTGTCTGTGTGGTTTTATGAACTTTGCAGCTGCACTGAGGGGAGAAGCAGCCCCCGAACAAGGCGTTGCTCTGGCACAGCGGGGTGTGGATCCCGACACTGCCGCGGGCTCTGTGTGTCCACCATCGTCTGCCCTGTTCCTCAGCTCCCCCAGCAGCGCCGGCCCCGCCGAGCGGGAGGGTGGTGGGCACTGGGACAGCCCGTGTGGCCGGTCCGTCCATCCGTCTGTCAGCAAGTGGTTTGAACAGTGCCAAACCCTGGGCGTCACTGCGAGGGACCTCGGTGACACCAGGGCGATGACAGCCCGTAACCGCGCGCGGAGAAGGCGATACCTGGAATGACTCACTGCTGATTTACTCTGGCTCTTCCCACACACCCTGGGTCTGTATTTAGTGTTTGTGATCTGCGTTAATAAGGAACTATAACGGGCCGGATTTTGTGCTCTCAGCAGTAAGAATCGGGAGCAACGCCCGTGAAGCGGCTGGAGTCCGGGGTCGTTACGGGGGTGAGCAGGGCTCCGGGGCGGTTCTGGTGCGTGCGTTGGCGGGGGGGTGTGGGGCCAGCTGAGCCTTCGGCTGTCCCCAGCCGCTCCAGGGGGACCCGCACCCCCAGGTACTCACAGCAGGCATCGCTGCCCGCGTTTCTCTTTCTCCTTTCAGATGCGCTGATGTCTGCCCCTTGCACAGACCTGGCCTGCCCGAGGCTGGCCGATGTGCAGGCGTTGGTGTGAAACCCCAGTAAGAGGTAACTCGCTCGTCTGGGCGGCTGCTGGTGTGATTCCTCCTTGTCCCGCTGCGGTGGCCCGTGCTGCTGGACAAGTCTGAGCCTATCCAAGGGCGGCGGGTGAATCCCGGGCGCATGTCCTGCCTCCCAGGGCTGTGTCCTCACAGCTGGGTCACCCCGGTGCCCGTGGCCACGCGTGTTCAGGGGCTGCAGCGCTGCGTGCAGCAGCATCAGTGTGTGGGGGCTGCTCCTCCCAGCCCTCCTCAGCCCCTCATCCTCCACGTGTCTCTTCTTGTTTTTGGTAGAATGAGTGAGAGAGACGTACAAAGCCTGAGCAAATGGGTTTTCGTGCTCACTCTCTGCCTTACCACGCTGTGGGGAAGACTGACGCTGGCCTCCACCCATCACAGAAGCCATTCAGGTAGGGGAAGCGACGTCCTCGCTACATGTGTCACGCTCCTGTGCAGTCGCCCGGGGCCCCTGTGACACTGGTGGCACCTTGGGGTCTCCATGGGATGCCCGGGGCGGGGGTTGTGTGGGGCTGAGATGTTTGGTGAGGGTCCGTACCTTCCTCCTGGGTGGGAGGGCGAGCGCAGGAGGTCTCGGGTCATGGCGTGCACTGGCTGCAGGAGCAGGCGAGCGTCTCTCTGAGGACGAGGAGCTGACGGCCCAGGGCACCTCGGTGTCCGGCCCCGTGGCTGAGGTCCGGGTGGTGAGGATGAGCATGCCGAAGGCGGGGGGCAGAATCCAGCAGACAGGCGCCAAGAGGCACCGCTGTTTTTTCTCTCCGGTGACGCTGTGATGGCTGCGGGATTTGCACTTCGAGGGTCCGTGTGTGCAGGAAAGTGCCTGGGCTCCTCGGAGACAGGCAGGAACCTGGAGCCATAGAGCAGTAAAGCTGTTCCTTGGAGTTATGACTTGTAAATACTTAATATGGGGCACTTAAAAGCTGTTGCTTGGTGAGCCTAGCAGGTCTGCGGAGCTGAAAAGCAAATTTCTTCGTGTCTGTAGCAAAATCTGAGATGCAACTATGTTTTCAAGTTATTACTGAGGTTTATTACTGAGGTTTATTTGAGACACATCTATATTTTCAGGTTATTACTTGATCTGTGAGCAGCTGAGCCATAACTCTTTCCATCAAAGTCACAATGAGTGTCACAAACCACACTTGTCATGTGATGGATACCCTCCATTTTAGCCTTTCATTAGAAATACAAATTTTCAGCCCTCTGGTTGTAAAGATCGTATTGAAACATGGAACAAGTATAAGCTGCTGTAGAACAGAAAGCCTCGCTGGAGAGCACAGCCTTGGCTCGGGGGTGTTAGTTTGTTATTCCCAGCGGTGGTGTCGAGGTCCCGCTCTGTGCGTGTCTGTGGGATGTGGTTCTCTGCGACTGATCTGGTGGAGGATGTGAGCCCACGGTTGAAGTGTGTCTTTTGAGAAGAGAAGCAGCTGAGGAGTCCTGCTCAGCCCTTTGTGCCCACCCTGCCCGGCGCAGGAGCCCGAGGGGCCACGCTGGAGGGGGGATACCATCCTCCTCTTGGTGGGAGGACGCCGCGGGTGGGTGGGAGGACACCGCGGGTGCTGGCAGAGTTGTGCGCAGAGGTGAGTGCTCGGAGTATGGAGCGACCCTGGGGCACGTGCTGCCCGTGTCTCGTGCCTGTGTTTGCAAGAGAAGGTATTTGAGGGTTAATTTGAAATTGTTCATGCTCTTGCCGGACCCCACACCTAACCCTGTCCTCTTTCTGTCATTTTTGCCTGACAGTTAAAGCAGATCTAATCCTGTAATCCCCATCTTCGTTGCTTAAAACCAAACCATATCTTCCAGAGTGACGCCCTCAACCAGCTAGTCAGCAGTTACCTGCCCTACCCTCTCTCTAAGCTGTGGCAGAAGAGAAAACCCCTCAGTTGTTCCTGGAATGACGTTTTGGTACCATCTGGGGACTCCCCGGGCCGGGGACTCAGGTGCTTACCCCGGCAGCAGCCGTTTGCCGGGAGCTGCTTCTTCAGCGAGAGTCAGACCTGGCCTTAATAAAGCAGCGACTCGCCTGGGTTTAAAGTGCAAATGCCTACGTGGGCTCGGGGGTGTGAATTATGTATGAATCTCGCTCCATACGAGAAGAGACAGGCTCAGGTACTCGTGTGCTCGCGAGCAGAGCGCCGGGCATCCACAGCGGGCCAAACCTTGTACTTTTTGTTCCAGCACATTCCCGCACAGCAAAGAGGGCACACCAGGAGCAAATACTTGAAAGTTTGGCCCCTCTCCATGTCTGTACTAACACGGCTTCTCTCTGCACATCCTGGTTTCCTGGCACCATAAGGATTTCGCGTGGCTGCGCTGGCAGCTGCCCCCTCTCCTGGGATGGATTTCCATGGGCTCCAACCAGGAATTCTTCGTCTGCTTGCTGAGTTCCTGGGCTTTATTTTCCCGTTGTCTGCCCCATGCTTTTGCTTCGTTTGGGACAGTTTTGGCTAAGGTTAGGTTTGAAATGCATTTTCCTAAGGTTGCGTTCTGAGTTGCAGTAACAGTTCTGCCCTGGGAAGCCCGCAGTTTCCTTTCTGCGTGTGGAGTTGATCTGGAGGCGGGAGCGGGGATAGCGGTACCGCGGCTGCCAGCCTGCGACCCCCGAGTCAGGGATGCTGAGGGATTGTGTGCGTGAAAGGCCAGACACATCCAGAGCTGTCAGCTGTTTAGAGCATTGCGTTTATTCACAGTTAAAACCAGGTGTGGCACCTAAACATGAGCGATAGCAGAGGGAGATCTTTAATGGTGACAGTGTGGCCGCAAAGTTTCAGAGCCCCCAAACTCATTAATTTCTTGACCAGAGACGCCGCGTGCAGACCCTCTGTCAGCCGTCCAGGGAAATGCTGTGCTGGGGGTGTCTGGCTGGGGAATTCAGAACTAGTCACTTGTGCTCACCCAGGAGGTGGGGATGCTGATGTGGCCGAGCGGAGCGGTGTTCCTGGGGGTGCCTGGCTGGATTTAAATAGCCACATACATCAAGTGCGGAGATTAAGTCATTTGGAAATAGAAAAGGAGAGACCTCGGTGAAGAATGACTCACCAGCGGTTCCATCCCCCATATAACGTGGTGGGCTCTACATGATGCACAAAGCTTTGCTTGTCTGGATGCAGCTCCTGCAAAGGTGGCCCAGCATCTTCACATAAACCCCTCTGATGCTGGTAACCAAAGTGCCATCTTTGCCTCCGTTCACATCCATCACTCAGCCCGGAGCAGAAGTGAAGACATTTAGTCAGCTGGGATTTGCTTTCGGGAAATGAGGTTCTCTGAGTGAGCGAAGAGCCCTGATTTCTGCTGATCTTGTAAGAGAGATTTACTGGCCCGTGCGTCGCAGCTCTGTGGTGTTTATTTGTGACATGCTTCTGCGAGATTCCCTCTCGCTTGGGAAGCGTTGGTTTCTCCATCCTGTGCAGCCTTTACACCATGATGGGATATTTTCCTAAGCCGCCTTCTCTCAATGAGACAGGAGCCGCTCGGGGTGAAGCACTGCTGGGTGCCGCGGAGGAAGGCAGGTCGTGTGCCAGGGGCTGCATCCTCTGCGTGATGGGGGTCTCATCCTCTACAGCTGGGTGCCCGCACAGGTACATCCGTCACACAACGGCAGAACGCTTTCAGCTGCTCTGAACACACTCCAGGCACTTGGTTTTCTGCTTGGAACTGTGAAGTGATGGGATTTGCAGGAGCAGTTTGTGGATGTGCAGACAGGAAGGGGACAGAGCAGGATGTGGAGTCTTGAGGTGACAAGGTAGTGAAAAATCCCAACTGACAGGCAGCGATAACGAGCAATAAAAACAAGCCTGCTTCTCTCCAAAACCTTCTTAAATATTACATGCGTCTAAGGCAGTAGTGATTTTAAGACTTTAATTATTTAGTGGATATTAGTAGTAGGGCTGTTGCAGGGGTACAGACCGCTCATGCCACCGGCTGCCCAGGGCCCTGCTCCCCCCGGGGACGGGACCTCTGTCCCCTCCTGGGCTCTGCCCGTCCCCGCAGTGCCGCTCGGCTCTCGCAGGACACCCGCCTCCCTTCAACAGCCTTTCAGTGCCCAGAAGGATGGGGTTTGATGCAGAGGTTTGGGCATTGCCCGGCAGTTACGTGCATTCATCTTCTCTTCATTTTACCGCTCTCCACCAGCAACCAGAGCGATATTTCACTCTGAACCTGTGGAGCGGTGCCCACGCCTCCCTGAGACACACAAAATGTGTCATTTCAGGTTATGCCATAAAAAAACATGTTCTGCCGCTCGCTTAAAGGTCAGCCAGAGTAGGACAACGTTTTTATTTTATTTTTGCATGCAGGATTCAAAAGCCTTGTGCTCTTACAATGCTTTTATGGTTCCATGAGATAAGATTTTTTTTAAAAAGGGTTGCAGTGAGGGAACACCAGTTAAATGGGAGGGAGAAGCGTGCCAGAAGCTCTGGAACTTATCCCAGGCTCTCCAGGGCTTTCCTACTCTCGGTGTTAAACACACCATCCAGCTGATTTGCATTCTCAGATCTCTCTAGTTCGAAGCTTCCTGCTGCTCAGCAAGAGGAGCAGCGCCCGCAGGGAGCCCATCGCTGCCCCCGCTCCCGGGCTCCAGCTCTCCTGCCTCTTCCCAGGCGTGGGACACGAAGGCCCGGTGTGGCAGGGACCCCCTCGGCTCCGCTCTCCTGCTGGCACGCCTGGCATGGGGCTGCTCATCCCTTCTGCAACGAGGAGACAGCAAAGCCTCTTGCTGGCATCCTGGGAATCACTGTGTCTGATGCAGAAAGATTCGTTTGCATCTGGTTACAACCCCCAAACTCCGGAGCTCGCCGCGATGTCGGGGTCCGTGGTGCTCGCGTCTGGTGCGGTCCCTGCGGTTGAGGGGCAGGGGAGCAGGTGAATCCCTTTGTGTAGGGAGCTGAGACACTCTGCACCAGGCGGGGTGGCTCTTGCCCTGCTCCCCAGCTCTCCTGCTCGAAGGAGCCGGCAGCGCTGCTGGGAGCCGTCCCTTGGCGAGGGGACACACGGTGCCCTGCCTCGGGCTGGGGCTGATGCCTGGAGGGGTCTGTGCAGGAGAGAAGTGCCTGCAGCAAGCTTCCAGTGTCACTGACTCCCAGGGCAGCGTATCGGAAGCTCCCGAGACCTTCAGGCAGGCAAAAGTATTTCATGGCCCAAGAGAGGGCCTGTTCCCGGGGTTCCGTGCTGCTCCCCGGCTCTGCAGAGCCCTTGCTGCAGGGCTGGCGTGTCCCCAGGGGCTGGTGCCTCCCTGGTGCCTCCGTTTGTCCGTGAGCTGCTCACGGTTTGAGTCCCAGAGCAGGAGCGGGCGGGTGAGCTGGGACCAGCCTGGCTGGGGGCGATGGCGTGTCTCCCGCGCGTGGTGCTCCCAGCGCTGCAGTGTGCTGCCTGACCCCGCTGTCAGCTCTGACCGGCTCAAAGGAACGCTCTGTGCTTTTGAAGGAAAACAAAGGCTTTCTGAACCTTTTTCTTCTGAGGCTCGCAGCCGCCCTCCGTGCTCCCTGCACAACGGCAGACCTGCATCCCTGGTGCAGCTTGGCTAATTGTGGCCTTGGGCTGGGTCCCACAGGGCTGGAGCACAATGCAGTGTCTTATCAGCGAGAGCATCTCTCCTCTGCTGTGGGTTTGAGGGCATCTCTCCTCTGCTGTGGGTTTTGCCTTCCCCGGGTGGCCTGCCCGGAGGGCTGGGGGCAAGGTGTGAGCTGGAGATGGACCGTGTCCGTCTGTCCTGGCAGAAGTGCCTTCCTTGTGTCTGCCGTGACAGCTGGGGTTCCTTGGTGTGACTGGCAGGGACGCGGTGGGTGACGCGGCTCGAAGTCGTGTGTCCGGCACCGCGCTGCCGCCGTGCTCAGCTGCAGTAAGGCAGAGGAGAGGCGAATTTCTCTTTATCTCTGTGCTGCACCTTTTTGAGCAAATTAAAAGGGCTTTGGTGTGTTAGCGAACTCTTATTGCATGGCTGTAATGAGCGATTTCTCAGTTCTGCCTGGCTCTCCCTCAGCTGAACCTTTTTAAATTAGCTGAAAATGAGAAGCCGGAGAGCAGAAGTGAGCGGGAGCAGAGAGGTCGTCCGGCCCTTCCTCCCGGGAAGAGCTCTGCTAATGAAGGTTTGCGGGGAGGCTTTCATGAAAACCAGTCAAAACCACAAATATACGCAAGGGCTGAAGGTGGAGGGTACAAAACCCCCTGTTGTGGGCGGTGGGCTGTGTTGGGATGCACAGGTTGGGCGAGTGGCTCCTGGTGGTCCTGGACCAGAGTGTGGTGGGAGCGTGGGTTCATAGTCAGCCAAAGCCACGGGCCTCTGCTTATTCCTCAGATTATTTGAAAAATCCCATTAACCCTGAAAACAGGGTGAAACAGTCACATTTGTTCTGTAATGAGTTACTTTCCTTCTCACTTTCACCAAATTCTACTGTTTCTGCATACAAAAGGAATGGAAATTATCATTAAAGCTGAATTATGATGGCATTTAAAAGGGAGGATAAAATTTATGGCCAGAGATGCTATTACAAAATACTTCCAGGATAGGTAATTATTATGGGCAGAAATGAAAGTGATGGTTCATTAGAAGAAAATGACCATGAAATAACAATAAATAAAGCCAAATTAAAGCCGTGGTAATTGCACAGCCCCTCCTGCCCGTGTTCCAGCGGATGCAGGGCACAGGGGTGTGCGGCTCCCTGATGGAGCGGGCTGCGAGGGACGAGGGTGTTGTCACTGCCCACAGTCACTTTAGGACGTGGCCCTTCCGCACAGCAGCGGGTGTCTCTGCCCGGTCCTGGGCTGGCGGCGTCGCTGGAGAGCGGGTCCTGGGGCGGCTCCTCTCGTCTCCCGGCCGGTGCTGGCAGGGGTGGGCGCAGGAGAGGGACAAGGGCTGCGGGGGCTGGAGGCCGGCACAAGCCGGGAGGTTGCACTTGGATCAGCGTTTCCCAGCAGGGATGTGTGTGAAAACGCTGCTGGAAGGCAGAGGGATTTCCCCTGGCGCCTGGGGAGAGATCCCGTTGCTCTGAGCTTTCGTTTGAGGAGGTGAAGTGGCTGCTTTCCAAAAGCTCCTGGAAGGCAGGTGGTGTTTGCTGGTGAGCGTGGGGACGGGCTGCCTCTCCCTGGGGACCCACAGGAGCGCTGCCTGGGGTGCAGGCGTGCCCTGCATGTCCTGCTTGCACCCTTTTCCGAGCCTTTTCTCCGGTGGCTGCCGACACCTCCCGTGGGGCTCCTGCCCGCATCCCGGGGTATGGAAGGGGCTGAGTGTGTGCTCCCGAGCTGAGGACACAGCCAGCCAGGTCTGACGGCACGAAGCGTGCTCGTCTGTGCGCATTTCAGGATGGCACGCTGCAGAGATGCAGCTTCCCCGTCCTCCCCGCAGCCTGGCCCCCGCTCGCTGCAGAAATGAAAGGCTGGTCCCGGTGACCCAGGGGATGCCTCGGTGCGCGGCTCTGCGCTGGCTTCTCCAGTGCTCGTTGAACAGGACCTGCAGGGATCACCCGTGCTCAGCTCGGGTCGTGGGAATGAAGGCTATCCAGCCCCATTTGGCTAATTTGTATTGTGCTTGTGTGGGCCATTACCCAGCGAAAGTCATTGATTTGCGATGCTAACTAGCTTCTAAACCCGGATCCCAGAGGTGATAAGCCAGCACATCAGTTTTCTTTCTTCCTTAATATTTTAATGACACTGGGAGGGGGAGCAGCAGAGCAGCCCGGATTTCTGATGAACACTGTGACATTTCTGTGTCACCGCAAGGCGCAGACGCCGTCCTGTCCCTCCCTCCTGCAGCCAGAGGATGGTGCGTGATGGGGAGACGGGAGCGTTGGCTTTAGCCGGGGTTGGGGGTGGTGGTACTCTGAAGCCAAAGGCAGCACGATGCACCATCCCCTCTGGTAGCAAACTCTGCATCTCATTATCAGCTGCAATTAACTAATGTGCTCGTTCATTTCAACAAAGCTCTTGGCTCGGCCGTGGCAAGAGGCCATTAATTTTGCTGGGTAGGACGGGTGTGAGGGTGTAAGAGCTCAGATGCAGGTGGTCCGGAGCAGGACCAGTGCTGCTCCTTAGGGGTAGGCTGGGGAGATGCTGGGTTGAGCCGTGTGTACATCATCATCATCATCACCAGCCCTGGGGCAATTGCCGAGGCCGGGACGGCGCTGCCCACGCCAGGCTCTCCCAGTGCCTCAGTGGCGGGAGATGCCGGCAGCGCTGCCCGGGGGCGGTGAGCGGGACGTGGCCAGGGGGCTCTGGGGCTCAGCCCTGCCTGACGGTGGCTGTTTCTCCTCCCGCAGTGCATGTAGAGCCCGGCACGTGCGAAGTCATTGCAGCTCACAGGTGCTGCAATAAGAACAAGATTGAGGAGCGCTCCCAGACGGTGAAATGCTCCTGCTTCCCAGGGCAGGTGGCAGGGACGACGCGGGCGGCTCCCTCCTGCGTGGACGGTGAGTACCCCACAGCCGCAAGCTGGGTCCCTGCAACCCCTGACTGCATCTTCCCCATCGGTCCGGCTGGTGCGGGGTTTCTGTGCCCCCGGGGTTAACAGAGGGGACCTGCCCGGGGCTCCTGCAGCAGAGCAGAGGGCAGAGGGAGCATTTTGGGAATGCTCTCCGTTGGTGTGGCTGCGTTACCCCACCCCGAGCAGCCCCCAGCCGTGTGCCAGGGTGGGTTACGGTGCTCCAGCAGTTGAAGCTCCTCCAGCGCGTGGCTGCCCCAGGGCCAGGCGCCGCAGCATCGATCCCTGCATGTCTGCTCACTGCGCTGCCGCGGCCGGAGGCAGGACGTGACTCCAGCCATGCTGCACCATCACTGCAAGGAGCACTAAGCAAAGCTCCGGCCATGTATATTTTATTGAATGGCATCACGTGGCATCAGCGAAGAGCCGTCGGGAGCGGCTGCGGCTTCTGCCAGCATGGTGTTGATTCGCTTGACAGCCGTTGTCCTGTGAGCGCAGTTGTGGGCACCACCAAGAAATCCAGGATTGTCAGGGAAGGTTTTCGTTGTCCCAAACAGCTTGTGTGTCTTTGCCAAAGGCAGGGGCACCCGCTCTGGTTACCCAGGTTGGAGGCATCAATTAGAAGAGCCTAACAGGGTTGAGCAGTGGTACATCATCCCTTTGCCTCTGTAAGAGGAGCCTGCAGTAGGTTGGGGAACAACACAGATCTCCCTGCTCTCGCTGGGAGTGAGGACAGGGCTGTCCTCAGGCTCTTCCCCTGGGGCAGGGAGGGAAAGCAGGCGCTTCAGGGGCAGGGGGGGCAGCTGGGACAAATGAAGCTGGTCAGGCGATGAGCGGCTCCTCGGCAGGGTCACTCCACGCTTGGGCTGTGACTGAGAGAGGGGCTGCATCTCCTGCCCGACGGCGGGCAGGGCTGGCACCCCGTCCCCCGCACGCTGCCAGCCCAGAGCAGCCCCCCCGGCCGCCGCCGTTCCGGGTCCTCGTGCCCCGTGCCACAGCCCGGCCGCTGACACCCTGCTCTCCCCCAGCCTCCATCGTGCTGCAGAAGTGGTGGTGCCAGATGGAGCCCTGCCTCGACGGGGAGGAGTGCAAGGTGCTGCCCGACCTCTCGGGCTGGAGCTGCAGCAGCGGCAACAAAGTGAAGACGACGAAGGTACGTCCCCTGGCAGGGTGCTGGGGGGAAGCCGGGCTGGCCTGTCCCCAGCTGGGGGCAGGCGAAGCCCAGGGAATTGTCCCCGGAGAGTTTGGAGGGGAAGGGGAGAGCCTCGGCTCCTCCAGGGCAGGTGCCGTTTGTTACGGATGCACCAAAGCGGAGAGAGGGGCCGGGCTGGGCTGTTGTCACTGGTGCTGGAGGGGGTGGCACAAACCCCGCGTGGGTCCCACGGCTTTGCTGATCGATAATTCCCGTGGTGAGGAGGGCACTGCGTGGCTCAGCCCGTGAGCAGACACGGGGTACGTTCCCGTACCAGCCTGGGGCTGCGGGTCCTGGCTGCTCCCCAGCATCTCCCCGCTGCCCTGGGGCAGAGCGTTCCTCGTCCCAGCTGAGCGGCGCAGCCCTGAGCCCGTCACCGCTCCCCCGGCTGAGGCGATCATCTGTGACAGAGTGCTACATGATTATTATTTTCATGGCTTGCTGAATGCCCCAAAGAACAAGGTATAATTAAAATTTTATCAAACTCATTAGTAATTACATATATGCCATGGTTAATCAGTTGCATAATTTTGTAATCATTGTTCATACTGTGGAGCATAATTATTCCTTACGCTTTAGTTTTTCTCACCCCACATCCCCTGCCATAAAATTATCGTATTAAGTGATGTTGGGATTTTTTTCATTATTGCTATTATTTTTGTGCACTGAAAGCACTTTCATGCTCAAGTGTTTTTATGGACATCCAAGAAGGTTCCTCTGGCCCTGGGCGTCCATCGCTGACCAGTAACTGCAGCGCTACATTTCGCTTATTGTCTTTTTCCCATCTTAATGTTGTTTGTTTATTTTTCCCCCAGCCACTAACTCAGCCCAAAGCCTCATCTCTGGCGTTGCTGTCCTGGGCTCCCGCTGGAGACCATCCCTGTCTGCGGGACCCCAGGGCTTCTGCTCTCCCCCCTCCTCCAGCAGCCCCGGCCTCCACGGCCACGCTCCTACCACCCCTTTGGGTCCCTCGCCCTCCCCTAGGGAAGCTGCCTTTTGGAAATGCAGACCTGCGTTTTCAAAAGGATTTTGGGTGCCCCATTAGGATTTGGCCCTCTGCAGACAGGCCCCAGAAGAAGCTGTAGCCAGAGCACGAGGTTCACAAACAATCCATAAGCTGAAATTTGGAACGACCACCCCATGGAATGATTGCAAAGAGCAAATCGTATTTTCATCTCCTGGGGCTGTTCGCTGGCAATTCGTGGACGGGGGAATCAGTGGACGTGTTGGGTAACTCGCCCGGTGCGAGCAGCTCGACCGTTGCCATCTGCAGGCGTTTGCCCACTCTTCTCTCTGCCCGCAGGTCACGCGATAGCCTCCGTGCAGCTCGGCGGTGGCTGACCGGCCTCGCCGCGGGTCCCGCAGCTCTGCGGAGCTGTGAGTGGCGGGACGGTGCCCGGCCGTGCCGTGCCTGCGCCGGCAGGATGTGCCGCAGCTGCCATCCTGCATCCCGCACCTGCCGGCGGGACCCTGCCCGGTACTGGATCGGAGCATCCACTGAGCCCCGGCTTCCACGAGGCTGCAAGTATGGGACCACGGCACAGCTGCGAGACCCCTGTCACTCAGCCGTCCCCTCCTCCCCTGCGGACGCACTCACTGACCAAGAAATGGGCTCATTTTCCCATCCTCTTAAATAAAAGACTCCAATCATGTAAGAGCTGTTGACAATACAGAGACAGACACACAGCGGTCCCCCAAAATGGGCTTTATTCTGAAATAGCTGAAATCGTTGCTGTGAGTTGCCTTTTCCGGTCTCCCAAGAAGCTGAATCAGGGTCACCGTCAGGAACTGGGGGTCAGTGGCTGTGTGACACCCCATTTGGCTCACGGCCCCTGGCCCGGTGGGGTCCCAGGAGCAGGTGCTGAGCTCCGGGCCTGACCCCGTGTCACTGGGTGTCCGGGGGGCTGCTCCGACCCCGCAGCGATGGGCTTTCCCTGCCCTGGGACCTGGCTGCTGTGACCATGCGTGCCAGATGTGGCGGCGTGGCTGGGGGTGTCTGACCTCCGCGAGCCCCCAGAGATGGTGAAAGGTCTCCATGGAGCATGCCGCTGGTTTCTCTTTCCTCGGAAATTGCATTAATCAGGCTGCGAGTTTAATATCTGTTCTCTGCCGTGCAAGTCCCAGGCACCAAGTTACTGCTTGTATTTGCAATCGCATTTCAGGAAGCCTCTTCTGGCTGTGGCCTGGTGTGCCCCAGGCCATGCAGATGCTCAGCTGGAGACCCAGACCCAGCCAGGCTCCATTGCATTAATTAAAAATAAAGAAAAACATACCATCTCTTGGCCATGAGCTCGTGACCTTCTCCGGGACGCTCCGTTTCCCCTGGTGTGGCAGCAGGAGCGGGGAGGACGGGAGCCCCACGCTTCCAACGCCGGCGGGGCTGGGGACCCCGGGGTGGCAGCAGTCGGCTGAAGCAGGAGCGTCGCTGCGGCGAGCGGGGCTGATGCCTCAGGGCACCCCCACCCCAGGCAGGGGGACGTGGGGGCTCAGGAGGGGTCGGGGCAGCAGCACGGTGCGTGCTGGGGGGTGCTGCTGTGCGGCCGCCTGCCCTCCTGCTCCTGCTGCCACCAGCGGGACTCGTTGTTTAGGCGTTTTTGTAACGGGGTACGGAATACCTGCTCCAGATGCGATGTAAATACCAGACTGTGAAATAATAAATTCATTTTAATCTCTGCAAAGGATCTTTTCATTCGGCAGTGAAGGGAGGCACTGGGGACGTTGGACGCGGAGGGGCTGGGGGCTCTGCCCTGGCCGTTCCAATCCCAACCTCCTCGTGCAACGGCGGCCGCTCTCGTTGCTCACACAACTGTCTAATTCTCTGGCTCAATAAAATCTTCTGGCTGACTTACACTCTATTTCACGTTGCATGAAAAGGCACACTCTTTCCGTTAGCTGAACTGCAGAGGAACACTTCAGGCGATGCTCAATAGGCTGGTTTTCGTCTCGATGTCACTGATGTTGCCACAGGGCTGAGTCTGCCCATGTCTCTCCGTTTCCATACGCTGAGGTCTGACCCGTGACAACCTTCTCGGCTCCAGTGGCAGGTCCCTGTGCCTGGGGGCCACGGCCGCTGACGTGCTGCCCGCGCTGCTGGAGCGTTTGTGCTGCTGCGGGCCCTGCGTGGCTCCACCCCGCAAAGGTTTTACTGTTTTGTCAAATGTTTGGATACAGTTTTTTGTGATTATGGGTTGCACTGCCCGGACTGGTCTGAGGAGCAGCAGAGGGCAAAGCCCAGCAGAGAAGGAGCCGGCAGCTGCCCCCGCACCCGGGGCCATCGAGCTTTCCTGACATCGGGATGTGGCTGAGCTCCTGGTGGGACAGCCCTGGGTGTGGGTGGCTTTCTGTCCTGGGACCGGGACGGCTGAATGACTGAAAATACCCTTGAGATGGCTTTCCTCCATCAAAGCAGTGAGACGAGCCTGAGCCACAACTTATCAGGAGAAGGGATGCACGACAGGAGCCTCCTCCCCTGGGGGGAAAAGACCGATGGACAAAAGATAGAGAAAAAAGCCACCATCAGCTTTCTGATGCAGAGCCATATCTGGCGGGACATCTTATCAGTTAAAAACAGGAAATGGAGGGAGAAAAAAAAGGAACAAACTCAGAATAATCAAGCAAGAGGTTCCTCAGCATTGAAAAACAGAGGATCTGTCCTTGCAGAGGAATGGCAGGACTTGTCCCCCGAGCATGTGGCAGTGCTTGTGAGGAGGGAGGCAGAGGGCAGGGGACAGGACGGGACAACTCCTGCCCTGCTCCAGGCCAGGGCTGCCAGGCTGGAACAAATGGCCAGTCAAGCTCATTTATGGAGTCACAGCACGGATGATTTACCCCGCTGCTCTCAGATGATGCTGGGGCGAGCAGGGGCCCTCCCGCCTCCTCGCTCAGCCGAAGCCCGCCGGGGGCAGCCCCAGCGCGGGGTCCAGCAGCTGCTGCTGCCTCCGAGGTGAGGAAGGGGCAGGGGCCAGAGGGGCTGTGCACCCCCTGAGCTGGGGTGGGAAGGGGTTGAAGGCTGGGGTGGGGAGGCAGCTGGGGGCAATGGGCAGTCTGGCCCCAGGTCCCTTAAATAAGGGAGGCGGGGGGGTGCTGCCGCAGGAGGGATGGTGCTGCAGGAGGAGGTACCGCTCTTAACGTTCCTGGCTGTCCCATGTGGAAGCTGGGCTGTCCCTGGCATCGCTCTGTGCCGGGATGAGATTCCCCCTCTGCCAGGGCGGTCGGACTGGGAGCAGCTGGTTCTTCTGCTCCTGGGGCTGGGGTGGAGCAACGCGGCACTGAGAGGCTGCTCTTGTGTTGCGTTTTCTTAGTGACCTTTTGGTGCGTCTTTTCCCAGTTCTGGCTTGTACTGGGCTGTGGGGTGGCTCTGTGGTGCCTGCCCTTCCCTGGTGTCCTGGGCAGTGGGGGCTCAAGCAGGAGGTAAACGATGGCTGGGCTGGAGGCTGCAGCTCTGGGTTAATTCCTTCTTTCCCTGCAACACTGGCTGCAGCCCGTGTGAGTGTGCACTTGAGGGAGAGAGAAATGCCCAGCTCTGGAGCAGAGCTGGGAGCCTGTTCTGGCCAGCAAAGGCTAATTAGCTCATAGTGATCGTAGGCTAATTAGCTCATAGTGATCGTAAGGCAATGTGCATTAATTTCTCCAGGACGTTTTGCTGAGGGCTTCCCCTGTCCTGTCCCTTCTCCCACTGCTGCAGGGCGATGTCCCCCCAGCTGCCACCCCTCCCCAGGGCCGGTCCTTGTTTGCATCGTCCCCTCCGGCGGCGAGGCCTGTCCCGCACCAGGAGCCCCCGCTGGGAGCATCCCTGCTTGGCTAAGCATATTTGTTGTCAGCTCATCATGTGAAGGATCTGCCCTACAGAATTGTTGAGCTTGACACCTACAGTGATATAAAAACATTTTATTGTCTGCATAATAGCCACCCTTAACGCTTATTTTTCACTTACCGCAATACATGGTTTAGTGAGGAAATAGCCCCTTGGTGCCTCTGCTGAGTGCTGACCTCGCCTGTTGTATGCTGCGATCACGGAAAGTATACAAATATGGAAAATTGCTGCTCCTCTCCAGGCAGGTAAATGCTTTTCAGAGGCAAGTGCCGCAGCGTGCAGTAGTGCTGGTTTTATCTCCCGTCTTGCGGGGGAAGCTGGGGAAGGATCCTCCTGCCATGGCTCCTGGCACTCCTCCCTTGCGCTCGCTTTCTGTATTTCCAAGGCTTTCCTTTGGCCAAGCAGGTAGAACGTCTCTAGCGGGAGCATTAGGCCAAGGAAGAGGGTGATGGAGATGGGAACGTCCCTGCGCTGTAGTCAGTTCCTGTGGCAAGGAGTCTGTGCGATGCCCCATGTCTTTGGTCCCTTGGTGGGATGGTGCCACCATGGTGGCCCCCAGCTGCCTCGGACACCCCGTCCCCTTCTCTCCCCACGGGACCACGCTCTAGACCCTGGAGAGCAGAGCAGCCCCTGCGGCCGCACCGGCGGCTTGGGGACCTCGGGACCCCAGCCCAGCGTCAGCACCGTGCCCAGGTCCCCCAGCTTGGCCCTGGCACATGAGTGCAGTAACTGGCGGGGAACTCGCGCAGCCAACGTTTGGGAGTTGACGAAGGGGTGATTAGTTAGAGGAAACTGTCACAGTTAAGGTACTTTCAATATCATTTCCCTGGGTATTATAATTACACCCCATTCAATTAGTCTTAAGAAAAAAAAGTCTTTTGTATTAAGGTTTGGTGGAGAATTATTAGAGGGTGAATTAAAAGACAAGGATTCCATTTTACTTCACAATAATAAAGGCATAATGTATAAAATACCCAAAAATTACAAGCTGACTAAATTTAGAGCTATGCTAGGAGGTGAAATGAAAGGTAAAATGAAACCCTTTGAACAGCTACGATATGCAGTACAAGGGGGGGGTATTATCTGAGAAATAAGATGGAAACATAATTAACCACCCAGCATTATGCTGAAAGATGGCAAATTGAAATGGGAGACAAAATTAGGTGAAATTGCAGAGCAGACTCATTTATTTCTGCTTTGTAAATCAGTGCTACCTGTCAGCAGCACGGCAAAGCCCTTCTGGAGCGGGAGCTTTTGGGGGGGTGCTGCTGGCGGGGACCTCACCTCGTCCCAGTGGGGATGGCTGGGCACACACCGGTACCCTGAGCCCTGTGTCACCACAGGAGGAGCTGATGTCCCTGGGGCCGAGTCCTCAGTGCCCCTTTCCCTTGCCCACCTGCTGTACGTGCTGGCCGGGGCTGCTCTGAGCCCTCCCCCAAATCCCCTGACACTTTGCTGCTGTAACTGGTGCCACCCTTGTCGCTTCTGCCAGTGTCACTCCTATGTCACCTTGCTGAGAACTTGTGTTCCGTGGTCTCTTGTAGCCCCCATTTGGGGCTGGAGGAATGTTTTCTTTCACTGGCTTTAGATTTCCTCCTCTCAGGCTTAATTGGCTCCCTTTGCCGCAGCAGAAGAGGCAGAGGTAACCTCTGCCACCTCCATCCTACGGCTGTGGCTCAGGCTGCTCCTCTCTGCCCGTTGGTTTATTGCTGTTTTTACAATGGATTCAAACAAGGACAATAAAAGTTTTGCCTTTTCCAGAAGCAGCAAGATTTTTGCTAGAATCACCTCAGCTGTGGGAAAAAAATCACCGTGCGTCTCCCATGCCATATTTAGGAATGTAGAAAACCATAACTTATTTATCAGATGAGAAGCAGAGTCCATCGCGTCCAGCTCAGGTGATTCCAACAGGTGGAAGGTGCGTGCAGCGGGCCTGGCAATAGTGTGTGTGTTTGCACGTGAGCATGTGGTTCAGTATTTTTTCAGTTTGCTAATACCTTTCACTAAGAAACTCTGTATGTTTTTTCTCTCTCCGCCATGCTTGTAAGTAGATATATCCCTGTTTGGCCGAGGGGCTGCAGGGGGGGAAGCGAATGGCTCCCCGCTGGGGCTGGGAGCAGGGGGCAGCCACGGTCCCACTGCCAGGACGTGGGGACACAGGGCCGTGGGGACACGGGGACCTTCCCCGTTACCCTGCACACGGCGGGACTCCGTTACAGTCACTGAGATAAAAACATAGCTGCACAGGGTTTGCTCTGGTTAATAAACTATGACGGGGCTGCTTGAAGCATTAGGTGGCTCTGCCAAAAATGCGTCCTCATGTTTTATTAAAACGTGCATTTGTGGAGGTGTTCTTAAGGGAGTGAATAAAATATTCATTCAGATGTTACTGTGCAATAAAAGCAGGGCGCAGACCACGCTGCTGGGGGTCACCTCAGACGTGTCCCCGCCGCAGGCAGCCACTCCTGCGGTGCCCAGGAGGGTCCCTGGGGATGGGGACCCTCCAGATTTGGGTCCCTGCACGTTTGGAAAAGCTGGATGCTCTCCCCTGCCCCAGGCAAAAGGCACAGGGGATGGGGGGTTGCTCATTCTGGGCAGGCTCTGCTTACTGACCGCATGGGGGATTAAAGCAGAATCTCATTTTTATAAAGTGATTTCTAGCCTTGTTTTCCTGCTGGGAAGGCTGCGGTGGCCGGAGCAGAGACGGAGCCATTGGCTGGGGCAAAGCAGCGAGGGAGATCGCAATTTAATTTGTGCATTTCCCAGCTTGTTGTTAATCTCTTGATTTACTGCTGGTATTTGATTTCTGTAGCATTACTTCATAATAAAGGGATTAGCTAGGACCATAGGTCTTCTCTTTGATGCTCATCTGCTGGGGATTACTGGGAAATTTTGTAGTTAGTTAATGGGTCAAATAGGTAAAAATGAAAATATGCGTATGATTTTGTTGACATTTGCAGGAACATTCAATCTGTGATCTGGCACTTGCTCTCCTGGCCCGTTCAGCATCCTCTGCCACTTGGCTCACGGGGGTCCCGATCCTCTGCCATCAGGTCCTGATCCCCAGAGCCATAAAGCGGGCACTGCTCTCCTGAACGGGTCTGCTGCGCCGCAACTGCTCCAGCCCCTTTTGCCCAAGGGGACCAAATCCACTTGGGATGCTCCTGGGAGATGAAACCTGCACTGGGCATGGGAGGACTTGGCCGCCGGGGCAGCTCCCGTGGCTGTGGGATGGGCTCGTTCACAGCCGTGTGACGCCTGTGTCGCAGCACAGAGATTAGTGCAGCTGCATCGCAGGGATGCTGATGGCACTGTTGCAGAATCAGGCACAGTCTCTGTGGCTGTTTCCCCCGACCAGGACGACCTCTCCTGTCCCTCTGCCAGCGGGTGTGCTCCCCAGGGACACGCTGCCTGGCAGGGCATCTGCTCTGCCCCCCCTGCCCCAGTGCTCGCTCCAGCTCCCCATCCCTCTGCAGAGCCCGTGTGGCTTCAGGCAGAGGGGATGTCTTCCAGTTTTCACCCAAGTCAGCAGGAAAAGCCTGATGCCAGCTCCTGCCCTCCCCTCGCCGGCTGCGGGGCTGGCGTGCGTGGGCTGCGCTGCTCGGCCATGGCACCCCTCGGTGCTTTGCTCCCCCGATCTTCTCAGAGGGTCTCTCTCTCCAGGGAGCCTCAGCTCTGTGACGCTGGTTGCTTGCTGCAGCCGCAGTCCTGGGAAACGCCGTTTCCCGGCGGGTACCAGCCCCAGCAGGGCACCCGGGGCGCTCCGGCCACGCTGTGCTGGGGCTGCGGGCTCTGGGGGAAGCGTCGGCATTGCTCAGGGGACAGGGGACAGGCACGGTAGTGGCAGCCAGCGGTGCCCCCGGCCGGCATCGTGCCCAGCGTGGTCGGGAGATGCCTTGGGCAGCACGTAACATCCCTGCAAAGGAAGTGTGGTTTGAATTTTTCCTGTGCATGTCAGTAGCAAGAGAGGTTAATGTAATATTAGCAGGTTGACCTGAATATGAGTAAGTCGGACAACCTTAATAAATGCCTGCAAACTGAGAACACGGACAAATCAGCACGTGCTCCATTGCCTTCTAATGATGTGCCCTTCCCTGGTCTCGGCTTCTCCAGGTGTGCTGGGAGCCGGCTGTGCCCCGAGTCCCGGGGAGAAGGACCGGCCACCTCCTCGCTGTCACTTTCTCCTTCAGAGACCCCTGAGCCCGGCCAGCGCTCCCACCCCCCCGCAGCCTGGTCCTCCAACCCCCCGAGAGGGGTTCTATGGGCAGGGAGATGCATAATTGATTTATCGGTGACATGATACACTGCATGCAGCCAGGATCAAGTAACGATCCAATTAAATACTTGTGGATGCATTCATATTAGCGAGCTCTAAGTCAATCAATTATTTAAATATACCGGGAATCAAGTCCTGTGATTATTAAAGGGCCTGAAACCATGTTGCATTAATAAGAATAATAAATATTGTGGATACTCAGTTCTTTAAGAAAATTATTCCATGAGTTGTGAAATCTTGCAGGAGCTGCAAGTCCGGGAGATACGAATATGGATCAGAGGGATTACTACACATACCAGCACCAAGGTTAAATTAAAAGACAAAATTAAAGAGTGTTTAAAATTCTCTGCAAAGACAAAATGTAGAGTATGAAAACTTTTGCGATCATTTATAATAATGAAATTTTGATTAGAAAGCCACGATCACGCATAAGTGATTGCATCAGCCTCCGGCCAAGCGGCACGTGGAAGCGGTGGATTCAGGGAAAGGTTCTGGCTGGGGAGCAGAGTGGGGTGAGAACGGGATGGGCAACGGCAGAGCAGCCTGCAACGGCGGGGGCTGGACGCACGGGATAACCTGACCTGGAGGAGGAGGAGGAGGAGGAGGAGGAAGAGGCACCCCCCAGGTTGGGGTGTCTTTCTGGAACACCCTCCGGCTGCTGTGGGTGGCTCAGCCCCGCGTGTACCCTGCAGAGGAAGGGAATCCTTCTTCTGTGTTTTCTCCTCTTGCATAGTGGGTAAAACAGCATATAAATTATTTAAGCCAGCAGAAGATAATTAACTCTAATCAATCTGGATTCTGCCCAGGTTATAGCTCTGCAACAGCATTAATCTTACTAATTACTTAATATTACTAACACAGTTTTCAATGAGTTCAACAATGCATTCAGTGAATCCGGCAGTGAGTAATAGATGTAAAGTGATTGATTCCAAGTTGAAAAGCCCTTCAGTACTGCAAATCTGGCCATTTTATTAATCAAATTATTACTCCTAGGGCATTCAAGAAGTAGCAGCTCGGTCTCACAAGGAAATTTTTTCATTACACTGATGGGTTATTGTTGGATTGCATTGGAGAGGACATTATTTCAAGAACATGAAGAAATAAGAATTTAGACTAAATTAGCAGTATCTCTGACAAACAGTTATTTAGATTAAAGGGTGAGGTTAAAAGCCTGCTGGAACTGGAATTACAGCTTGTGTCCAGCTTGGTGGCGATCCACCCCGCCGCAGGGTTTGGGCAGGATCTGTCCAGGCATCTGGCCAGAAATGGAAGCCCCCAGCGATGCTTTCCGTCCCTCGGGCTGCCAGCCCGCACCAGCTCTGCCAACGCGCTTTCTTCCGTGTTTTCAGGAAGAAACTCTTTGCTGTGAGGGCGGTGAGCCCCTGGCCCAGGTTGCCCAGAGAAGCTGTGGCTGCCCCATCCCTGGAGGGGTTCAAGGCCAGGTTGGACGGGGCTTGGAGCAACCTGGGCTGGTGGGAGGTGTCCCTGCCCAGGGCAGGGGGTGGCACTGGGTGGGCTTTAAGGTCCCTCCCAACCCAAACCATCCTGTGATTCCATGTCCAGAAGCAGGGAAGGAGCCTGGCCAGGTTGAATTTTCTCCCCGGCAAACACCAGCTGCCGTTTCTAATGCCACCGGACAACTCAGTCTGTTACTTTCCAGTCATTCCACTGTGCAAGTCACAGAAACCCAGGGAAATGAAAAGGTGAGAATGCATTATTGATTAATTACTTAGTCATCTCCAAGCGGTTATTGAGCACGGCTGTGACTTTGACAAATTACCCCTCAATTTTTGTGACTGATACGCAATTTGATTAATGCAGTTTTACGATGCTCCTGTCAGAGGGTGACATGGAGTCTGATTCCAGTGCCTCGCAAAAGGCAGTGGTGTCATGTTTTCAGTAATTGATGGCATTTGCAAGTGGTTAGCCAAAAAAAATAATTAAGCCGTGTGATATTTTGTTTGAAAGGAACATTGGGTTAATAAGTTGAGCTGAAGGGGGAATATCAACTGTACAGTCACAGTGACAAGTGAGCTGGTGCCGTGGCCACGGGGTGTCTGAGCCCGGGACCCTGACCGAGGTCCATGTGGTCCCCACTCAGGAGACAACACTGGCTGGGGCCAAGGAACCCCCCGGGGATTTCCCCTCGCCCCGCGGTGCCCTGGCACGGGGGGGGCCGAGCTGCCCCGTCTCGGGCTCTCTCCGGACTGATGCTGCCCCTGGGAAAAGGGACGTGTCGGGGCTCTGCGGTGTCTGATCAACATTTGGTTTTGGCTGCCCCACCTCCCCTTTGAATCACAAGCCTTGCACAGCATAAGGGCGCACAAGCAGGGCAAACCTCACGTTGCCACGAGGAAATGCTGTTAAAATCCTTTGCAAGAAATTGGAAGATTAACCACCTGTGGATGCAGTGCCTGGCAGCCCTCACCTGCAGCATCGTCGCTTCGTCTGGAAATCCTCAGGGGTCAGCGGCTGAAGAGCAGGACAGCGGGGCCGGAGCGGACAGGCTGTCTCTCTAACAAATAGCATCGGGGATAACAGGGAACATTAGATGCTACAAAAGGCCATTCTCGTAGACCAGAAGGCAAGTGGCCTCATAAAGAAGGATTTCACACTATTTAAACAATAAAATCCCTGCTGGCTGCCTGGGGAAAATAGCCTTTCACCGTGAAAAAACTGTGATTTGGAAATAGTGGCTGCCAGACGCTGTCCCAGTAAAGGCTCACTGCGAAGGGAAAAGCCAGACAAGCCGGTGTAATAACGGCCACTTCATGGACATTAATTACTTGTCCACAGTCCATCCCAGCCAAGTGCCCTCTGGCGCTGGCAGCGAGCCGGGGGCAGTAAGAAGCCATAGATCGAGCCGAGGGTCTGCGGCGGCAGCCTCGGATGGGGAGGGGACACCGAGGACCGTCCCTGTGCCCCCTCCCCGCCGTGCTCCCCTGCCCAGCCCCTCCTGCCCTGTGTTTGCTGCTCTGGGTCCCCATCGTTGGCAGGGCTGGCACAGGCCCCCGGCGCCAGGCGCTGGCGCGGGCAGGAGGATGCTGCGGCTGGTGGGTCCGTCTCTTGCGGGGCAGAGCTGATGGCTGATGCTGCAGTTACCGCTTTCAAAAGTTGCCATCTCTATTCCTAGAAACGTCCATCACTCATATCCCATCCAGCAGCTCTGCTTGTTTTCTCTCCACAGTAATCAATAATTTGCTTCTTAAACAAACTGGCTTTCTGCTCCACTTGGAACGCTTTCCCTCTGGTTCCGCTCGGTGCTCCATTTACGACGTTACGTGTTTAGCAAGCTGTGTGCTTTGTGTTTTTCTCACCAAGTTCACATGCAACGGGTGTTCCTTGCTGCTCGCACTGGTGGCGGGGCTGCTGACACCGTGCGCGTGTGGCAGCTCGCGCTGGTGGGAGCTATTTCTGCGCCTCTGACTCACTCCTGTTAGCGCCTTTCCCACCCGAGACCTCGCCAGGAGAGCTGACGCCCAGCGTCCGCCTGCAGCGAGCACGCAGGGACAGTGCGCAGGGAACGGGGATCTTAGAGGTGGCAGGACTAGTGATGAACATTTTAACTGCTTTGCTGGAATAAATTCAGCTTTAATGAAATAAACTGAAACCAGTGGCCTAGTGCAAAATGTGAAGAGGGATGGAGCTCCCCTCGGCAGTGAGTTGTTAAAGAAAAGCCACGTTTCAGGCAGAGCGAGCTCTGGCCGTCAGATGCTCTCCCCGGCATCGTTTCCAAACGCAGCTGCTGCAGAGCCGGGACCTGGCCATGTGCCACCAGATGTCGGGAATGAAAGAGAACAAGCAAATCTGCCTCTTAAAAAATAAGCCACTGTTCTTTGGGGTGGGGCCAGGGGACTTGGCACCAGGTTCCCTCTTCTATTAATTAATATTTGTGCTGGTTTTAATTAGTTTTGATTGCAGTTTACAAATGTAAATGTGTCTCCCATGACATCTCCCTCACCTCCTGGGAATATGAAATGAGTGTTTGGTGTAGCAGCATCTGAGTTATGCACAGGAAGGAAAACAAACAGAAAAGCTCCGTGTACACGCGCGGCGCCAGTGCAGCTCTGCGACCTCCAGCTCAGCCTGTGGCAGGCGCCAGCTGAACAGAAAGGGGAGAAGGTCCTCGGAAGGAGAAGGGAACCCCATCTTGGTGTCCTTCAAAGGAGCGTCTGATGCTCTGAGGAAAGGGCCAAGGACCGTCCCTTTGCCAAGGTGGAGTCTGCCGGAGTTACGGGTCCCGTCAGGCTCAGGAGGAGGAACGGTGGCCGCACCGCGCTGCGGGTGCAGGGGGATGGTGTCCCAGAGCAGGGGAGCAGCCCGCCGCTGCCACCACCGGTGACACCAGGGCCACCAGGCTCAGCCCCTGCAGCAAGCTGGGAGATCTCTGGTCCCCGTCAGATGAAGGAAAGCTTCCTCGCTAGGAGGTTAATGTACTTGATTCACCACCCACAGGGATATCATCTTTCTTATTAGTGTTTGCCATTTTATAGTTTAATTAAGGTCACCCAGTGGGCCTGTAAATGACATCTTAATTAATAGCCTACGATATCTGCTGTTGCCAGCCAGGCTCGCTGTAGTCAGTGCCCCGGGGAGAGCGGAGGCGCGAGGCACGCCTGCAGGCGTGTGAGTCTGGGCTCGCCCTGGGCTCCCCTGTGCACGCGCGTCTGTGGGCACAGGCGGCACGACGGCAGCGCCGGGGCACGGGGCACGGCCTGCGGGCACTGCGGGTCTGTGGGAGAGGTGCGGGGGGGCGGCTGGTGGGAGGGTGCACCCCCTTCATGTCCTGACAGAGCAGCGGCATTTTGCACCTTCACGTCTTACCTCTTTCTCCGGGGTTGTTTCCCCGCTTGGCCTTTCCTGGGCGAGTGCGAGGGGCTCCCAGCGCCGCTGGCTCCTCGCCCCCGACGGCAGCACCATCCCAGATTTACACCCCGGCGTTTTCTCAAAGCATGAGATAATGCAGACACCACCTCACCCACCCGTAAATCAGCGTGTGTGATCCGACGACGCGCTTGCGACTCAGCCGTGTACCCACATCCATCTCTCCTGATTTATGGCTCAGCTTTGTGACTTATTTCAGAGTCAGTCATAGTTCAGAGCCAACCGATAACTCAGAGCCATCATGTATTCATCAGTGACACAGGACTCGGATAACTCAGGGATAACTTCAGAATTAATTGTGTTACTTATGAAGTTGCTGACGTGACTTATAAATTGCCACATGTTCAATAAGTCAGAGAAACACCTGAGAAATTCATCATATTTTTTTTCAGTCAGAACCTTCATATGCCTTATAAATCAGACAGTGGAACAGTTTATTGTGCATCAAACCCACACTTGGAAAACAGCTTTTGGGGGAGAATATATATTTATGGAAAATCTGTCCCAAACTGCTTACCAGGGTTAAAGAAAACATAAGGGCAAATGGAAGTGAAATGTGTGAAGGAAACGCGCGCATCACCCTCCTGCAGCGTTTGTGCTGACGGAGCCGGCGCTGCCCTGCGTCCCCCCCCATCCCGCTCCGCGCCGCTGGCAGCCACGGGCATCCCCAGCAAAGCTGGTTGCAGAACATTTACCGAGGCCCACCGTGGAAATCCAAGTGCAGTGTTCGACCACCTGAACCGTCACAACCGAGTGTTCGACCACCTGAACTGTCACAACCGTTATCTGTGTGCAAGTGATGAACTAAAGGCTCCCCGTGACCACGGCCGAGCGGTTCGGGCGGGTGCAGGACAAGGCGCTGTGTCCCGAGCTCAGGCACGAGCCGTTCCCTCCCCGGGGACGGGGTCTCTTCCAGCACCGGGAAGATGCACGTGGAGATGGCCTTTATATTTCCCAGGGCTGCACACAAGGTGTATCCTTTCCCTGTGTCATGCTCGTGTGTCACATGTACGACAGGGACACCAAGGGCTGAGGTTTCCCGGTGTAGAACGGAGGCTTTAGGGAATTGCCAGGGCTCAGAGGGACACGGGGACCGACCCCGCTGCAGCCCGTGAGCTCAGTGGTGCTGCCATCAGCCATCAGCCCCCTGCTCGGAAAGCGTCACAAATATGCTCTTAATGATAACAATCAATACATTCGATGAAGAATCGGATTTTATTTAATGTGCAATTCACTTAGAGCCTGACACATCTATTCAGATTTATTAAAGCAATTCTTGTACATTGACTCAATACTGACTGATTTCCTTGAAATACATTTTAGTGGGGCTTTAAAATCCCAGCAAGATAGACATTTTCTATATCCTGCATTTAAACTACTACAAACGCAACATGTTCTTATCAGTAGGTGTCCCTTTAGAATACAGAATCACCCTGTTTTTGTTCTATATAAAGTGCATGGAAGAGATTATTCAGGACATATTTAACGGATGGGGGTTTTTAATGAATCTGTGGGCAATTTACCATAAATTACACATGGAAATGTAAAATCTAATCAACTAGTTGCATAAGCATAGCCATATGTGCAGGAGTTTCACTCCTGCAAAAAAGGCAAATTAAATGAATACATTGGAGATGATTTGAATACATCAAGCAGATTTTTAAAGTATTTCCCTAAGAAACACGGCCTGCACAAAGCCCTGTCACTAATAGAATGGGAATAGTTGCCAGTAAATATTTACATTACAGCTTTTGATGGAAAAACAAAACTCCAGGCAAACCATCTAAGGTTTCCCATCCGCTGCGGTTGAGACTCGCTGTCTCCTTGCCGCTCTCCCCAGTGGAGCGGGATCCTCGGGCAGCTCTGCCCAGCTCCTTGCAGAGGGACCCGCCGGGACCCCGGTCTCTGCGCCCCAGCCCGAGGCACCTGCGGAGAGAGTTTTTCTGGAAGCGTCTTTAAATACACTCGCTCCTGAGAGCTCCTCCCCTGTGGTGTGCACCCAAACTGGAGGCCTTAAACTCCATTTCCCTGCAGAAAGGGCTGGGGGAGGCGAAATCGCCTCCTTTCTCCAAAGCCCTTTGAAACCCGCGGTGCTGGGGAGCTGCTGCATCTGCTGCTGCCGGCCACCAAGCCTGGTCCTGGACCTGCCCCAGGATGCTCCCGGCTGTGGTGGCTTTGGAGAGGGGCCTCCCTGGTGGGCAGCAGAGAAGCTGAAGTACCCCATTCTCTGCGGCTCCGGGAGCAGGCACTCAGCCCGTGCCCTGCTGCTGGCAGCCAGCCCGCGCAGCGATGGGACATGGCCATGAAGTGGTGGGACACGTCCCTGCAGCGATGGGACACAGCCCTGCAGCAATGGGACATGGCCATGAAGTGGTGGGACACGTCCCTGCAGCGATGGGACACAGCCCTGCAGCAATGGGACATGGCCATGAAGTGGTGGGACACGTCCCTGCAGCGATGGGACACAGCCCTGCAGCAATGGGACACAGCCCTGCAGCGATGGGACATGGCTCTGCAGTGATGGGACATGGGCCACACAGTGATGGGACGTGGTCCCGCAGCCCCCCCGCCGTGCACAGGTACAGCCCCTGTGCAGGTGCCCACAGCCAGAGCTGGGTCTGGAGTCGCCCCGTGTTTTCCATCGGAGCAGCACAGCTGCTTCTGCGCCTGCCCCAGAGAAGGGCGAGGGCTTCGCTGCCGCAGGGAGTCCCAGCGGCAGGAAAACATCCCATTTGGGAGCACGCATCAACCAGGGAAGAAACGAATGCCTGCGGGCAGCAGATGCAAGAGACAAAGCCACAGCTGGAACAGATTCATGAGATACAAATATTGACAGCAAACTTTTTGCAGGCTCCCGAGCTCTCCAGGTGCCGAGCATGGGAGCACTCACAGCCGAGTCCCATTTTCTGCTGGCAGCCAAGGTGGAGCGGCCGTCCCCAGTTCCAGCTATCAGCATGGCTTTCTTAGGGGTAGAATAAAAGTCTGATGATAACTTAAAAAACCCCAGAAGCTGTGACTTTGTAGTGATGTGCTGCTTGGTTTCTATGGGAACAGGCTGAGCCGGTTGATTAGAACACCACGTGCAGAAGAGGCAGGAGAAGCAGTGAGTGGTGCTGCTGATGCAGAGATTAATTGGTGTGACTCAGGCTGGGCTTTCATGTAATTTGCAGCCATCCCAAAAGGTGCCTCAGCGCCCGAGTTGGGATGTAATGAGGAGATGTTCACAGGAGAACAATCTCATCACTTGTTGCAATGACTGTAGCTCCTACTTAAAAAAAAAAGAAAGACTGGAGTGGGTGATTTATTTTTGTCTGTTGGTTTCTAAATCAGCTGTAACTTCACCTGCGAAGCTGACTGCTAAGGCACAGGGAGCATCTGCTGCCGCTGGGAAGGCAAGAGGCTGGTACTCCCTTTGCCCTTGCTCGGCTTTGTCTCACCAGTGTTGGACGCAGGTTAAAAGTGGGGTTCTTTTCCATGTCGGAGAGTCTTGCCAGCCATGGAAAGGACCTAGAGAAGCCACGGGACTGCTGTGTCCCTGTCCTGGCAGTGCGTCACACGCCAAAAACCCACCTGTCTCTCCTAAAAAGATCCCTGAGCTAAAAGCCTCCCCACTGTCAGCCTGGAGCAGGGAGAGGGACTGTCTGCTGCGGGACGGTCTGCAGGTGAGGAGGCAGGTGAGGAGGCAGCCCCAGGGCTTTAAATGTCGTCCTTTGGCGGGGGTGGAGGCTGAGCCGGTCGGTGTTGGCACCCCTCTGCCTACACTGACCCTTCGCCAGGTCAGTGCCTTTCCCGGCCCCTTCGGCAGGTGGGGGCTGCAGGTTCAGGTGCACTTTTTGGGATGGTGCATGGGCTGGGAGGGGGGTGGAATATTTGTCAAGCGTGCAGAATATGCTCCACTTCGGTCACTTAGAAATGATGAGTATGGCTACAGCCTCATTTGGAAAGAAAACGCATTTGGAAACCAAAATTAGAGCCAAAGCTGAAAGATAAACTCCGTTGTAAGCTCTTGTAAGAAAGAGTTTAAGAAAAGGATTAAAAGGGATTTGTTGTGTCTCTGAGATGGAGGAGCTCCATCAGTAAATCTGATTATCAGCTCTGCATAGCGCTCAGTGATTTAAAATGCCAAAAGGCTGATTCTGGAAATAAAAGGGATTTCGAGATGCGCGGCCCTTGACCTGCGGCGCTGGTGACGGCGGCTGGATGGGGCCGTGGCCCGGTGCATCCCTCCCGGAGGCTGCTCTCCCCGGGGAGGGGGCACGTTCTTCCCCTCCCGCAGGACACGTTGTGCCCCAGGTCCCGGACAAGAACCTGAACCGGCGGCGTGTTCGTTTCCCTGCCATTAGCTGGTGGGTAGGTGAGGTTTTCATCCTCTTCCTAATGAGTGATGCTCAATGCAAACCGGGAGATGTTACTTATGTGTCAGTGGCTGCTGAATTATTCATTGGTGAAAAAATCACCAGGGACCAGCCAAAGGAAAGCGCAATAAGCAATTAACTGCCTTCATTGGTGCTGCCTGCCTCTCGTTAGTCTGTATTCATGGAATCAATGCTGTTTCCGAGGGATGTGCGTGGCTGAGGAAGGGAGCAGAGTGCAGGAGCACAGGGCACCTCCCGCTGGGATTTCCTGGAGAGTGGAGGAAGGTTTCCCTTTGGCCCTGTGTGACTCTGGCTCTTTGAGGGTTTTTTTTTGTTTGTTTTTTGTTGGTTTGGGGTTTTGTTAGGGTTTTTTTAAGAATTTCTGGCTTCTGCTAGTGCTGGATGGAGCAGTCCCCCTCACCTGCCTTCAGGTGCCCCCACCCCGGACAGACCCTTCGGGTGGGACACCCTCGTCCCAGGGACACCCCGGTGAGCGGGCAGAGCCCCAGCGTCACCCCCCGGCACCGCGTCTCCCACAGCATCCCCCATCGCCCTGGGGACCCGCCGCCCTGAAAGGTGACATTCAGACCCTCGGGCTCAGGCTAATGAGCAGCGGGTCATCACGCCAGTGTTTCCAGTGTCTGGGTGGTTTTTTTCCTTTTCACAAAGATAAATGCTTCTGATGAGCTGGTTAAACACCGGCAATCAACAGAAAACTGTTTTTAATTAAATTTACGTACAAAAAATTTGTTGCGATTACAACAAATAGCTTGTTATGGAAATTGGGTGTGTGGAGAGGATAAAATGTTCTTGCAAAGAAAAGGACAGAAAATTCACAATCACACTTACAGAAATAATCTCTTTAAATCTGTCACTTTGACTCCAACCCGTACTTCCAATGCACGCCTGACACCCCGAGGGCTGCTCTCACTCGCTGAGAGGTGCCACGTATGCCACACTTGCAGGAGAAAAAAAAAATCAAATCAAAGGTGCAGGAGCTGTTTTGAAGTCGCCTGTTTGCAGTTGTGTCTCCTGCCCTTTAACCCTCTGCTGCTCCCCTCGGTGAGAGGCACCAACACTCACTGGAAAATCGAGGCTTCTTGGAGAGCTGAAATACTCCTGGGCACTTAATTACAAGAAAGCGAGGTGGTTCTTTTTACTTAAGATTTGGAAAGGGGAAAAAAAAAAAGGAAACAAAGTACTTGCGATTTTAACCTAAAATGCTTTTGTGTTCTTGAGCAGCACAGCTCATGTCCTAAACCAGGTCGGTTTTGACAGTGATATTTTGCAGAGAAAAAACCAAACACTCTGGGAATCCCCAGGATCGACACCGTCAGATCACAGGCAGAGGAGAAACCGTTCAAAATTCTGTTTGATCTCTTCACAAATTTACATATTTTATTGATCCTAATGAGGTGTGAAAGGAAGTAATCCAGGGCTGTGGAGTAAATGGGAAGAGAGGAGACAGGTGAGGGTAAATCCACGGATGTTTCTTGGCCTGTTGACGTGAGGGAGAGCCACTATCGGTTCCTTTACCAATTTATTAACAGCTGCCTCCATCATCTGCTATTAAGACTAGTAAAATTATACATCCTCTGCCTGTTCCCATCCCCTGCTTCACCTTTCTGTAGGACACCTACAATTTGAGTTGATTTTCTATGGCGAGCAGCGCTTATTTGTAATTTTCTCAGTGGTCTTTGCTGGGGAGAACCACAGCTCAGCCCTGGGCAGAGCCGGGACCCCGCACAAGCGGCTGCAGCAGAAGGTGTTTCTCTTCTACCCTTAATAAATCCTTTCCCCTGTTCCCAGCCCTCGGCCGCGAGCTGGGTGCCCCAGTGCCATGTCCCCCCTTGTCCAGCGCCTGTTAGAGCTCCAGCCTCCCTGACCTGCCTTTCCCATGGCTCTGGCAGCCGGAGCTGGGCGGGAGGAACTGGGGGGACATGCCAGGGGAGATGACACCAGCCCCGCCAGCCCCTCGCAAGGGCCAACCAGCTCCACTTGGGTCACCCCTGGAGCCTGGGGGGGCTTTGCCCTCTGCAGCCTCGGGCGCAAGGCACGCTTCCCTCTGCGAGCCTTATTGAGCGGGGATACTGCAGTCGATCGTAAATGAAGTAGATAACAATTACATTTATGCCTGCAATTTAATTCATTTATTTGAAGCTGTAAGCGCATCCGTCCGGTGTTTGCCACCGGCACCAGCCACCGCTCGCTCTCACAGCCCGGCCCCATGTCCCACATGAGAGCCAGGTCTGCAGAACAGAGAGGGTCGTACGTCCCGCAGGCGTTAACCCAGCTGCCCCTTGCCTGGCAGGCGGTGCCAAATCCTGGTTTAGCTGATAAGGGGAAGCTATTTAAATAAAAATCAATAAAAATCACATTTAGAGAGGCAGAGCTGACCGAGGGGCTGTGGGGGGCACAGGGCTGCTCCCCACTTTGGCTGGGCTTGGTGGGATGGAGGGAGGGCTGGGGACAGTGGCTGGGTCCCTGGTGGCTGAGGTGGGTCCCTGACGCCGGCTGTGCCGGGCTCTCGCCCCCCCAGGGCAGCCCAGCTGCACCCAGAGCCCCCCGCATCCACCGTGCGGCCTCCGTGCGGTGAAACAGTGCTTAGAAGTTACATTTTGCTCAGAACAACTGCAGCCTGAGCAAAATTACTCTTAAAAAATGCAAATGAACTGCAGTTTCTTTTCATTTTTCCCCTTTAACTGCAGTTCTTCTGTCACTGGTGGATTTATGGAGTTTGGCTGCAGATTTTAATTGCTGTTTGCACACGCAGCGGTGTTACATCCAAGCACTAACTGAACGTGTATTTCCATTTTACACCCAAATCTGAACCGCTGCAGAAGAATTATCAGTATGTGTGTTTTGATACCAGCTACATCTTAATCTGCCCTTAGAGCTGCTGAGAAAGAACTCAGTATATTTGCTCTATCTCAAGTACTTTGTGAAATAGCCAATGAAGCAGAAAGGAAGCGGATGCGGAGGCCAGGCAGGACGCAGAGGCTCAGTTTGACTTTGTGGCTGGAAGAAAATGCAATAAAAGCGTGTGTCAGGCGGGTGGGATGAGCCGAAGGTCCCCGCGCGGGAGGGCACCGGGATGCGCCATGCCCTGGGTCCCCCCATGCCCTGGTTTGGCCGGTGATGATTCAAGCCCTGGGGACAGCGCGGGTGGCTCTGGGCCCCCTCCGTGTCACCCCGTCTGTGTGTCCCCAGCCCCGGCCGGGTGGCAGGGCTGGCGCTGAACCCCAAACCGCGCCGTGCCTCCCCCGCGCCATGTACCAGCCAGGTGCCTTTCCTCCCTTCTTTTTTCTCTTTCCTTTTCTCCCCTCTTTCTTACTCCCTGGTTGATCAATTATTTAATACATTTCATCCCAGTTCAGAGCTCCCTGAAGTGAGTTGTTCTAAATTAAATACATTTCTCTTTGAATCAACTTGAGTCCCTGGGAAATTTTTAGCTCTGCAAATGAGCTCATTTGAATTTTTGAGGTGTACCTGAAGCTTGCCTGTGTGGTTTTTCTTTATTTTTATTATTTCAAACCTCATTCCACTTTGTTCCAGGTTCAATCTTTTCCCTGCAGCAGTGCCCTGTGCATTGACTTATCTGAATAATTTCAAAAAGAGTGTATTAAAGGCCCCAACAGGAAAATTCCTTAGAGAATTGATGTGGGTTAACCGTCTGTATCTTATTGTGCTGGCTTGTTTGGAAGGCTTCTAGCAACCATCCATTATAGTTATAAGGCTGAATGATGACTACAGTTACACCAGAAAAAAAGGGGCGGGGGGGAAGAAAAGAAAAGCATTTTTCTATGAATAACCGGACTGGGGTATTTAGACCACTATTGGCTGCGTGCTTTTCAGGCAGCCTGTGCTGAAAACTACATTTCTCCTCTAATAACATTTATATCTCTTGTATGATGTGGGTTTTCTCTAATCCTCTAAATATGTTTGGAGGAGACAACAAAAAATACGTACATCACACTACGGATTATGGCTCCCCGCATGCGACCTGCCCCTTCATCTTCCCGTGCGCGCAGACAGAAAAAGCCGGTTTTCCAGCTGCGCTGGTAGCGGGGAAGAGCCTCCCTTCGCCCCTGTCGCGGCCGGGCAGAGCCTGGGGGCCCCGGGCACGGCAGTGGCGTGGGGAGCACGGAGCCCAGCGAGGGGCAGGGGGGGCCAGGGACTACGGCCCCCACCATGGACACGGAGCTGTTGGAGCGGGGCCAGAGGAGGCCCCGGAGATGCTGGGAGGGCTGGAGCCCCTCTGCTGGGAGGACAGGCTGAGAGAGCTGGGGGGGTTCAGCCTGGAGAAGAGAAGGCTCCGGGGAGACCTTGGAGCCCCTTCCAGCCCCTAAAGGGACTCCAAGAAAGCCGGGGAGGGACTCTGGAGCAGGGAGGGGAGCCATGGGACGAGGGGGAATGGTTTTAAACTGGGAGAGGGGAGATTTAGATGAGATCTGAGAAAGACATTCTTTCCTGGGAGGGCAGTGAGACACTGGCATGGAAGGATCCTGCAGGATCGGAACCAAAAATCCTGCCAGGATGGAAAAACACCAAGAGGGTCTGGGGGGACCTGCGGACCCCGCGCTTCCGACAGTGCAGGATTAGACCAGTGATCCCAGCAGGAGCCTCTGTTCTAACATCTGCGTTTGTGCCTCGCTCCAATGGAAATTTTTCCCGGGGTGACTGCGATACCTGGCGTTGGCAGGACACACCAGCCCGCGCTCTCTGCCCGAAGCTCTGCTGCTGCCCCTTTCCTTCACCAGAAGCAAGACAAGGGTTAACAGCAGCAGAGCCAGGCAGGTTTACACTAAAATCCCCCCTGCAGATCCCCAAACAAAAGCTGCAAAACTGACATGAATAAATTTCTTCCTGTTTGGCTGCGGTTCCAGTGTTAAATGGACTATTTTTGTGCTTTTGCTACCCCAGCAGGGAGAGAGGTCTGGTGTGTTTGCAGAGCGAAGGGAGTTCAGTCTGCCTTCTGCTGTGGTGTTATTTCATTTTAATCATTGCTAGTTTAAATCCCCAGTAGTCGCGGGGAAGCCTGTCTGAGCTCTAGTTAAAGCCACCGGGCAAATAACCAGCCCGACGCTGGCCAGGGACCAGCAGGCTCAGGATCGCTCCCTCTGCCGCTTCCCACGCTCAGGAAATGCATCTTTTGATCCCCTAACAGTCACAACTGAACTGGCCAACTGAAAATCTAGAGCAGGCTCATTTCTTTCGAACAGAATAATTTGCAGTTTGTTCAGAGTTTTTAAGCCAAGCTGTTTCCCTGCTTATTATCTGAATTTGCCATTTAGATAAAAGAGCTGCTTCCTTTGTTCAACGGCAGTTGTGGGCTTACTGCTGCAGCTTGTTCTTGACAGGGAGAAAGACCAAAAAACAGAAGAATATCCAAAATGTGGTTCTGCCTCCGAAGGGAATGGCACCGTCATGCCTGCAGTTTTTGGTGGGTGTGTGACCTCCCCATGCGGACGAAGAGGAGGAGTATGAAGCTATTGGGACTAAAACAAAGCACGCTGGGGTGTCTGACCTCCGCCCCACACGCTGTCAAAATTAGGAGGCGATGGGCAAGAGCCCCTTGTTGGCGAGGCTGATCATCTGGTCGATTTTGCGGCACCATCAGGGTCTGCCCGGAAAGGACCATCCGCCACCGGGAGCGAGCCCCGGGGCTCCCACCCCCCCGGGGTTCCTGCTCCCTCGGAGCTTTTGCCCCGGGAACAGTGATCCTTATTTTGGAGGCAGCCGTGGGCCCATGGCGCAGGATCGGTCCTTTGGGATAGGGATCGAAAGGGCTTTGTCACGGCGGTGGAGTGTGCCGTGGTTTCCCAGTGCTCACTGCCCGGCGGGTTTCCTCCCAAATGGCAAAAACCCCATTTCCCAAAGAATGAAATCTACGGTGCTTTCTCCAAATACCTAGAAAATGGAGTGTAACTCAGGGATGGAAAAAAATTGCCTGACATGTCATTTTATGAACATACTTTGGGAGAAAGAAAGAGGTTACTCTCAAATAATGAATTTCATATTTTGATAACAGGGGCTGTTAATTAGCTCTGGGTGCCGCTGCTGGCAGACATCAGCTGTAACAAGCGTGTGAAAACTCACACTTCTGTAAGTCTTTTAATAGCCCCTTAAATGTGGCACTTGGGAGGAGGGTTTGCGCCAGGAGCCGCAGGGGTCTCAAAGAGGATGGAGCCGCAGGCAGAGAGGGAGTGGGGCGGGACGTGGGGGTCCCGCCGCCCGGGATGCTCTGACGCTGCGTCCTGCGCCCGCACCCGCTCCCTGGGACAGAGAGTCCTGCACCATGCACAGGACAGGAATGTCCAGTATGGTGAAGGCAAAACCTCAGGTGGTGTCTCCAGGTGAGTATTTACCCCTACACCCATTTCTAGACTATTGCTCTCCCGTGGGGCAGGGTCGGGGAGGCGGGGAGCGATCCTGTGCCACGCGCCCATCGAGCAGGGGTGGGAGCCGGCTTTTCCCTGCTCCTCATCCTCTTACTGCTGGGCTCAGAAGGAGCCAACTGCCTCGTTTATTTATTTATCAGTCAGTCACGAGCGCAGAAGATGCCTTTGAAGATCTCTTAGTTATCTCTCTGGCTGGCAAAGAAATATTGCACATCTTGGTATTTTATTCCTTTTGATCTCCCCGCCGTGATTCTCACTACCCCTGCCAAGCCGCCTGCTCGGGCCCCCATCTTTGATGTAGGTTAACAATACCTGCCTCAGCCCTTTGATGCTCCCTCTAATATTGCTGTTCCATCTTGCAGCAGTAGCGAGCACCGCTCCTGGTGCGGGAGCCGCCACGTGCCCCCCTTGCTGCTGCCCGCGGGCAGCGCCCGGCGCAGGAGCCCCAGCTGCACCAGGGGATGCTGCGCACACCACCAGGGCCTTCTGCGCCTGCGCGGTGTGACTTAGGAAATTTTGTTGAATCTTTATCTGAACCGCTGTGTTTGATTGTAACAAATTGTTGATTATTGACCAATGAGCCTCAAAATACTGCTATTCCAAAGTCATGCAAGACCCACAATGGCATGTTGAAGTACTATGCTGCGTTTCCACTCTCACTTTAGACATAAGCCGCTGACTAAGTCTGGGCCAGGAGTGGATGCAGCCGTGCCTGGACTCCTCTCTGAGGAGGAGTTTAGAAATTGAGGGGGTCCTTGCCGAACCTTGTGACTCAACGGGAGGTTTTCCTTACCCCTTTATAGAGAGAAACCATTGCCTTCCACATAGTAAGTGATAGAGTGAACCGTGCCATCGAACTCTAAGTCACGCTTTTATAAATTTGTATGAAAATCACTTTTCTAATATCTTTGATGGTGATTCTTTGGGCAACCTTAAGTTCTCCACTCCTCCAGGACACAAATGCAGCCCTGAAGTCCCCACCTCCCACCGCTCTGTCGAGGACCCCACTGCCCCGGCTCATCCTCCCTCCACCCCAGGGTTTGGCTACTGGTGCCTAAAGGCTCTCGAGAAAATCCCCCCTCGGGTGCCGGGTCCCAGGGGAGCTGCTGCAGGGGGATAACTGATAACCAGCCCCCGGCTCCCCAGAGCTGCACCCCCAAAACGGGCCCATCATCATCCTTCAAAAACAAGCGCTCCACTTTTTTCCCAGCTGCTTAAGGAGAGTGGAACCAGGGGTCTTTATTTAACATTAAAATTGCACGCACTGTGACTTGCTCTGTGCTAATTGTTGCCACCTCTGAGCCAGGGGTCACTTCTCCTCCTGTACAAACAGCCATTAAATGTCACCTGAGGAGCCCATAACAATCCAGCCGCCTGCTACTTAATGCAAAGCATGTCCTGGTGTGCCAGCTGGTGATTGATTCCACTTCCTTGCGTCAGTATTTTAATTAGGACCGTGTTTTCAGGGTTAGGTAAATTTGAGAGGCGAGCAGTCATGGCACGTCTTTACTGGGGAGCTGCCATCAGCCCGTGGGGGTCTCACCTGCGGGATTCGCAGCCCGCCACACCTGGGGCAAGGCATTAAGGGCTCGGGGCAGAGGGTCTGGGCCCAGGGTGTCTCTGCAGCTTCTGCTGAGCCCAGGAGAGCGAGCTGCTGGCGCCGGGACCCTGTGAGTATGGCTGCGGGGTGAGCAGGGCGGGAGGGAGCTGGGATCTAGCGACCGGTGCTCAGGGGGATGCTTGGGCCATGTCCTTGCCCCCGGCTTTGCAGCTCACAGCCAGCATCTTACTTAGCTGCTGCCAGTGCATTCATGCTTTAGCCAACGCTTGATGTTTAATCGAGCTGCGCCCCGGCAGAGGTGCTGGTGTGAGGGGTGTCCGCTCACTGGGCTCCCGCAGCCCCCGCCGCGCTGCCGCAGCCCCCTCCCCAGCCCGTGCGAGGCTGTTGTGGCACTGGCAGCTTTGGCAGCATCTGCCAACGTCATCAACAGCTACTCGAGACAGCAAAAAAATGCTCAAATAGACCCAAAAAAGCCAGAAAACATATGAGGGTGGCAAATCTTCTCCAAGCAGCCTGTGATGACCTGGCAAGTACAAAAGGGGCTAATTATGCAAAAGAATCCCTTGGTCCCTGACGTCCTTAGGTAACCTTGGAAAGGGCAACGTGGTGCTTGCTCTGGGGCGTCTCCTCAGACGCACTGAGGTTGGATCTGGGGACAGAAGGCCCCTGTGCAGGCAATGGAACCGTGATCACGGTTTGATTGGCAAAGGCCGGGTCGGAGGGAAGCCCTGGGAGCTCGGGGGATGGAGCCCCACACCTCCGGGCAGACCCCTGCCCTCTCCCCGGCTCTGGCCCGCGGGCAGAAGCCGTCAGCAGAAGGTGCCAGCACAGCCGGGCTCATTTGTCACCCCCTGGCAAGCTTGTCTCCCGCCCTGCGGCATGTGTGACAGCTGGCGCTGGAGCTGCTCACCAGGCTCCTCTCCTATGCCTTCATGGAACTTCTTAGTCTCTGCAACCGTGCAGTTACAGCCCCATTTTCAGTATTAATTAAGCATCGGACATTCATACAGGATGAAGCGTTTTGCTTACAAATAGGTAATTTACAGACCGACAAAATAAAGCCATGGACTATTAGCATAATGTTGCAAATAAAACATGGCATAGGGTTTTTACGAGGCCCCTCCTTGGGGTCCTATCACCTAAATAACAAGAAAACTCCAAGCTCACAGACAGAAAACACACAATAAAAGTTATGAAGTGTTCAGAACAGCGTTGTGGGTTGGTGATGACTTTGGAATTGTTTCAGGACTTGATGCTGTAATGGGCTGGAGCGCAGTGTGATTTTGCACAGCTGCGCGGCAGAGGTTTCAGCCTGCCCCAAGCCCGCTCTGAAATGCGGTGTGTCCCTCTCTGGCCACCGGTGCCTTCCCTTGGAGATTTCGTGTGGACCCATGATGGCTGCTGTGTGTGCCCAGCTGCAGCGGGGTCACTGCTTGACGCAGGAGAGCTCCTGCCCGGGGGAGCGATGGGACCCAGGGGACAGGAGCCTTGGGACAAGCGTTTTGGGGCTGCAGGGGTCTCGCTCCGTGGGGCGGCCGTGTGCCCGGGCTGGTGGCCACTCGGCTGAGGAGCGGCCGCAGGGTGCCGGGGAGGACGGGCTCCCGCGGGGCCAGCGCGTGGGAGGCGGATCCCGGCAGCACCCGCTGCTCTGCCCCGCGCACCAGCTCTCCCGCAAACGCCCTCCTGAGCGCGCCGCAGGGCGGCTGGTCTGAGCGCGGGGGTAAATAACAAACACAGGGCGGGGAGAGGGAAGGGAGGAGCGGGGGCAAAGGATGCGAGGGGCTGGAGAGCACGGCCAGCACACACGGGATTCCAGGCTGCCTTGTGATCCATACTGGTGCCTCACCCTTCCCAGGGTCTTACCAAGCTTTTTGCAGTCTGAGGCAATGAGTTTCTTAACCTAAGATAATGTAGAGGGGGAAAAAATACACCACCATCGTAACGCGGGCTTCCCATGGGGGTGGGAAGGTGGGCCGGGGGGTGGCAGGAGAAGCAGGGCAGGAGCTGCAGTACCCGCACGGGACTTGCTCCTGCCTTTGGGCCCCGGGTGTTCTGGGGGCTCTGCTGCAGCTGGAGCACGGAGAAAGACCGAAGCAGAGGAGTCTGGTGTATGATATTGTACGCGATAACTTCACAAAAATCGCTTCCTCCCAGTGGGGAAATAACACTGAAGAGGGAGAAAGGCGGAGGGGGGAAGGTTATAAGTTATCAGACAAAACTGCTTTGAAGAAAAGTGTAAGTTTCCCCCCCAGAGGACTAAGAAGCATATTACATTATAACCTGATTAACACAGGCCTCCTTACAAATGCATCTGGAAATGGCTTTGAACTTTTGCATGGAGCATGATCAGCATACGCTGCGTGATGGAGAGGGACAGGAGATCACGGAGCTGGCTGGCGGGGGAGCACTTAGGCAGGAATTTAATTGCTCCGAAGGGAAGTTTAAGGCATTTCTCAGAGATGAAGGTTTGTTATCTGGCCCTTCTCCCACGCTCTCCAGAGCTGGACAGTGTTGCCGGGGCGTGGGAAGGGTGTGCAAGACATGGGTTCAAGTGCCCACCGGGTACCCCTTCTTTATTCTCCATAACCTGCATTTTGACTCAGACGTGCTTCCAGAGAGACACCCTACTACCAGCTCTGCACTACTTCCCTCCCTCCTGTTCTCTTTGTTTGTTTTGAACATTTTCCCCGTGAAAGCTGGAGTGAGAAACTCACATCATCACTCGACAGCAGGGGCTGGGACCTGGGAAAAAGGAAACAACAAAACAGAGAACAGCGTTTTAAAAATTGTTAATGCTGTGGTGAAGCTTGAAGAGGAGAACGTGGCGACTTTTGCCAGTTCTCCCTTTGCCATTCCCTGCCACTGAGGAAGCCGCAGGCAGACGCTGCGCAGGGGAAGCCAAGAAGCCATTTGAGGACGAGCTGGGTGCCACAAAGTGGGTTAGATGGCTCGGGGGACGGGGGTGCCCCGCCACAAACAGGCGATAGCACCAGCTCCTCCGACTCCTGCAGCCCCAGGGAAACATTCCCTGCCGGGGGACGTGCCAGAGAGCTGGAGGGGGTGAATCGCAGGCTGCTCGTGCCTGATGAAAGTGCTCAGTCAGAGCACCGTCAGCACATCAGCAGCGCTGCTGACCCTCCAAACAGGCTGTGAGCACGCTTGCATTAGTATTACCTCTGTTATTGCTTTGCTTTCCTGGTGCTGCTCCTATTTAAGGCCCTGAGTCGACACCAGACGGTCCACGCTATGCCAAGACCCTGCGTGAGTCACTGGGCTCCTGGGGCTGGGTGCTGCCCGACTCCCCGCGGCACCCACGCCTCTGCCTGCCGCTTCTCACGCGCCCCTCCGAGGGACCGGGCAGCCCATAATTAGCTGCTGCTTAGAAAATTGTTGCGTTTGATTTGGGAAGTTGGGATGGAGCTTTGCATCAGTGTTGTTTATGACCCAAAAAAGTCCCCGTTGCCTTCAGGCTGGAGAAGGCTGCCTGGGACTCGGTCGTGCAGGGTGGAAAATAGAGAAAAGCCTGGGCTGCGATCTCTCGGGAGGTGGACGTTAGACAGAAACAGCAAACAGCTGCCTGTGCTGCGCTGCTCAGGGAGACCATGCAGCAACGCCATCGCTTACATATGCTGCGCTTCTTGCACAGCTCCAAAAGCGAGAAGACATTAGGGCTGTAGATCATGTAAAATTAGGAGCACGAGCCTCTGTCAGCCTGAACAGACACGGTTGATCTCACAGAAGTGACAGATTGTTGCCTTAACAGGTCAGATGGTGACTGTAAATCTCTGCAGGAGGGGGACTTCCCGCATGGCTCCATCGGGCGCTCGGGGGCTTGTCAAAGGCCGGGCAGGTGGCAGCGCGGGTCTGCGATGCTCAGGCTCCGTGCGGGGACAGCGGGACAGCGGCTCTTCCCTCGCCCTGCTGCGCCGTCCGGCCACCGGAGCGGGAGGTAGAGAGGTGGAAGCAGGAGCCCGGCGCTTTTCTGCCAGGAATGAAAGGCCCTTTGAAACGCTGAGAGGGCAGGAAGGGGCCTCGCTTTCCTTTGTTTCAGAAGCTGCCAATGAGCTGTGGGGCGCTGCAGCCCTGGCGCTGGGCTGTTCTGCATCGCCGGGCTCCTCCAGTTATTCACGGTTTCAAAAGGAAGAAGAAAGCACCATGGAGGTGCTGGGAGCCAGAAGTGTCAGGAACAGCCCTCCCAGGCCATGGCTGCTGTCCTGAGCAGTGTCCCTGGGCTTGGGGACAGGGACCGGCACTTCTGGTGGGAGTAACTGGAACGGGGTCTTGGCTCCCGAATGTCCCATCCGAGCTGCTGTGTGTCCATGTCCCCTGCTCGCAGCGCTCTGCGTGGGAGCATCCCGGTCTCCGCAGAGCACGCAGGGCTGTGCGGGCACCCCTGGAACAGCCTGGAGCTCCCATTTGTCATTTTAACCATTAAAAGTAGTGCTTTCCTTCAAATACTGTCTTACAAGTTATTCGTTTTAATTTGCTACATCCTTGAAGGTGAATTTAATACCATTCATATATTTTCATTTATAAATTTGTCAGTAATAAGAGTGTTGGCACATGGGAGAAAGTAACTGCATAATTGCAACTTACACGCTTGTCTTACTGAAAAACTGCTGGCTCAGGCATCATCCGTGCCTGTGCGTCATGCATGAAATTGCAAATAGAATTTAATTTGCCCTTGTATCCTGTAGGATCAGCTTAAAATGATTAATGCAGGAGAGAATGTTGTCAAGATTTTATTCATTACAATCTCGGAGGACTGCAGTGCAAAACCATCATGTATAACACGATATTGTGTAATATGCAGCTTTCTGAACTGCTTTCTTATAGCAAACAGTCGTATTTCTGCTCTTTAATTCCAGTGCTGAGGCAAGTGAGATTCATCCCTCGCATGTTGCCATGATCTGGACATCTGGAAATGTAATTTGGTTAAATTTAGAACATTTAGGGCTGGTGTCTGAGTCGTGCCGGAGCAGGTGATTCCCCAGGAACCAGCAGTGGGTGGGTGGCGTCGCCAGCTCCCACGGCAGCCGAGGACAGACCCGTCTCTGAGAATGGGAGACTCCAAAAGTTCAGCTTTTGTATTTTGCTTGGGTAAGGTGTCAAAAACACACGCGGCTTTCCTGTTCCACTGGCTGCAGACACAGTGTTTGGCCAAACCCAGGGTTGCCCTCGGCACCAGAACGTGGTAGGTGACAGGAGCGGGGCTGCAGAGCTGTTGCCGTGTGGGCAGACACAGCGTTCGCTGGCCACCGGCCTCATGTCCTGGCCTCATGTCCCAGCCTTGCCACGGGGCTGGCACCGCTCTGGCCGAGGGCGGGCAGGAAGGTTCCTCAGCGGCAGCTTGTCCGGCGCTGCAGAATTGCAGGGAGGTGGAGCAGGAAAAATACTGTCAAAATCCAGAGTTAAACGGGAAAGCACAGCTGAGGCAGGACTGGAGAAGCAGGGCTGTGGAGCCGAGTCTCAGGAACGTGGTGCGGAGTTGGGAGCGATGCGCAGCGCCTGCAGCCCCGGCACCTCTTCTGTGCACCGTGCGCTGGTCTGCACCTGGGTCGGTGAGACGGTGCCTGAAGGGACATCGCCACACAGAAGGATGGGAGACGGGGACTCGGGGGATGGGAGATGGTACTGGACAAACCCCACCTCGTCACTCTCTGCCGGGGCAACCCCATCAGTGCATCGTTTCTGCTGTCCGGGGCTGATTTGTCCCAGCGTGTTTGTTATTTTAAACACTGTAAGTTTTAAAAAAAGTCCTCTGAAGAGGGATATGTTCTGCTGATACTTTTCTTTCCACTACTGACAAGTATCCAGTAAGAAAAATATCTTTCTGCTCTGTTGCCACTGGGCTAATTGGCTTAACATGGTGAGAGTAATTATTGGATTGTTCTCTTTTAAAAATCATTTTAGTGATGGGTTTGTGAAGGAGGTTATGGCTTAGAAACTGTTCTAATCAGAACAGTAATTGAGGAATGAAGTATGGGTTGTGATTAAGTTATTGAAATGGATTGTCTGGTAATTATATTAATACAACAGAATTACTGTAGATCCCGTGTAAACTGCAGTCAAGAGCCTTCCTGTCTCAGAGGAGTATCCCCTCCTGCCTCAAAGTTAATCACTGCATTTTTAAAATGAGGAATGGCTTTCCCAGTCCTCTCAGTGAGAGACAAACGCCCTTTTTCCTTGGCCCCAAATCCATTTTTACCTTTTGACTTCTTGTTGGTTGATCCACCACCAGCCGTTGGAGTAAAAGCTGCAGCAAAATGGCACAAAACCCGTCGTTTCCCTCTGCCAGTGCCGCCACGTGTGGGATCCCGGGGGGGCAGGTCCGTCCCCATCCATGGGATGGACAATCACGCCCTGAAGCTGCGGGTTAGGGGATGCTCCGGCAGCAGGTTTTACTGATGTATTACAGAAGCTGTTTAACCAATTAGGCATTCATGGCGCGGTGTGGACACCTCAAGCTGAGATGTCCAGCCTGCGCTTTGCTGCTTGCGTGGGGCAGGGACAGACCCTCGCCCGTGCCGGGGCTCGCTCTGGCAGAGCAGCACCGCTGCTCACACAGCCTCCCTCCGCAGCCGCCCGTCCCCACCGGAGACTTCCCTCTAAAGGCACGTTTTTGGTGGAAGCTCAAATACTGGCAATTAGATGGCTGTGGCATAAGCCAGTGTCCCCTCGCCCCAGCCGTGCCTGCTTGCCCGGGGGCTTCCATGCTCTGCCAGCCCCGCTGGGGCGGCCGCGAGCCACAGGAGCCCAGTGCCGGTGGTCCCTGCCCTGGCGAGCAAAGGCGGACATCGGGCAGCCTGTGCCTGCCAGCACAAACGCGCCTGAAACGCGTCTCAGTTTGGTGGGCTCCACTGTTGCATTCGTTTTGAAAACTGCTGCAAGTCATTATTCTGCCTAATCCCCTTTGCAAGCCTTATGCCAGATTTTTGTAATTAATTATTAGCAAGGAGAAACACATCAGGCTCGTAGAAGCTGACTGGACCTCCTGGAAGGAGCACGTGGACAAATGCCTTATTGGTTTAGCTGCCAGTTAGAATGAGATAAATCAATGTTAATTTCATTGTATTACAACAATATTGATTTCCTATTAAACAACAGACAAAGCAGGTTATGGCTTTAGGAAAGCTATTAGGAGTTAAAGAACGTTTTTTATCGAGAATAAATGGGAAATTAGTGTTTAATACTGCTGGGTCTGGAGAGGCAAAGGAGGAGGAAGGTATTGTGTAGGAGGTAAAGGTGAGTAACGGGGCAGAGTCATCCCAGCACTGCCACAGAATGTCCCAGCGGAAACCCGTGCGGTGAAGGACACCGCCGGGGCGGGGGGTGAGACGTGGGGAAGACCCTGGCTGTGGGGCAATGGGGGACAGGGTGCCAGGACCCAGATGGGGTTCGGGCGTGGGGATGCTGTGGTCCCTCCCGGCCCCGCTGCCCCTGCGTGGGATCAGCGCCCACATCCCGTCTCCACGCCCTTCTCGGGGAGGGCCTGCTCGTCCTGCCACTTACCGCGGGTTCCTGTCGGTCTCCGGGTGGGAGCGCCTGGGCTGTCGCAGCAGGAAATCACGGGGGAATTTCACCACCCAGAAAACCTCCCTGCAGGCCAGGCAGCCCCCTGACTCCATCACGTGCCTCCTCCAAAGGGTTAAACTGGCAGCTGCCGGGGGCTGAAAGTTAAGATAAAGAGTTATTAACTGAATCAACACCGATAAAGCATCCCAAGTGAAGCTGTTAGCTTATTGACTCCCGGAGGCGCTTTCGATGGTTCCTCACAAAGGGAAGGCCATGTAGTCCCCACCATCTGCGTACGGCACAGCCCGGCAAATGCCATTATACCACAGAAATTTTTCTGCATCAGAGGACAACAGAATGAGGAATTAGAAGCTGTTAATTACCAATGACAAACTAGACATCAACTCACTGTAAAGTGGCATGGAAAGGAGAACATTTTTTATTCCCCCAATCAAATGTTTATGTCCTATTTTCTGTGAACATACACTAACAAAATAACATTTTAGGTACTCCTCGCTGACCGAGGCCGTGGCGGTTGAGGGCTGGGGCTGTTGTCACGGTGCCACCCAGCTCAGCCCAGGGACGGGGTGGTTGCCAGCGTGGAGGACGGGGTGTGAGATGCTGCAGCAGAGCCACAGGCGGACCCTGACCAGCTCAGAAAGGGAAAATTCTCTTCAACCTGGTGGCATTTTCTTTGTAAGTAAGTTCCAAGTTTGGCTAAGCTCATGAGCTGGATGTGCCCCAGCTCTGCAACCCCACGGCTGGTTCAAAACTACTCGAGTGATAAGGGGAAGGAGGGGGATTCCTGCTGGATGCGCCGGGCAGAGCATCCTGTACGGCATTAGCTCAATCCACTCTCTGCAAGGAAGTGGATGGAGATTAACCATAACAGGGATCAGAGCTGGAATTTCTGCGTGTTCTGCTGAGCCACAGCACTGCACTGCACCAGAACAGTCTGCGGGCAGCCCAAAAGGCCTCGGATTGCAATAATCCAATTTAGGGAAACCAAAAGTATGAATCATAGAACACGAGCTACAGCAAAAGCATCCAGGTACGAATGAATGGGAGCAGCGTCGGCTGGGTGGTAAAACCAGCCTGGCGGATCTGAAACAGGATGCTGAAAACTGAGCTGTCGTCTTTCTCAATTAAAAAAAATGCAGTTATAAAAGCTAGGCTTCTAGGCAAATATAGTCAGTGTGCTTGGGAGGTAATTTGATCAGAGCCTTCCCTGCACACAGCCGCCACATGAGGAACTCTGAGTACCCAGAGGATGGGGATGCTCTTCTCTTTCTCTTGGTCCCTGGTCAAATTCCCCTTAGTTTCTGCACGTCATCCATGAGCTGCGTGCTCAGGCTTCACCCTCCACTGCCGCAGAACACACCAGGAATCACTGGCAGAGAGCGGCCTGGGAGAGGCGGTGGCAGGCGGGTGCTGGGGCTGCAGAACTGGGACGCTGAGGGAAACGTCCCCCGCAGTGGTGGTGGTTCCCGTGGGAGCGGCTGCCCCCCGCCCTCGCGTTTCTTCCCCGGCTTCAGGCACTGCCCTGAATCCCCTTGGGATTCCTGACTTTCTCCGAGCCGTTTGTCGCCCATCCAAGGTGTAAGGTCTGCGGTCGGTCTCCAGAGGACAGAGAACCAGGGCCGGCTGTCCGCCTTGCCCCACGTGCCGGGAGAGTGGCGTGATGCTTCCCCTGCCTGGGGTGCGTGGGGTTTGTGCACCCTGTGAACCCCCCAAGGCTCTGGTTTAACCCGGGTGCTGCTGGTCTAACGTTCCCCCTCTTTGCTTTAAAGCCCTCTCTGAGTGATGCTCCCAGACCCGCCATCCCCTGGCGGAGCAGCTCGGCGGGATGCACACCAGGCACGGGGGGGCCGAGATCTCTGCGTGACCCCCAGGGACCGTGGCCAGAGCAGGAACGTGAGAGGGACCTGCACTGCGGATCAATCGCGTGCACTGCCTTTGCTGGCCCATCTGCTCGCTTGGCCAGGTCCGCCAAGCCATCAGCTCTTCTGGCGGCGCTGGGATGGACATTGTCTCCGTTCAGAGGTACTTCCCTCCAGTCTGGGCCTCGCAGAAACGTCGCATACTGGGAACGGCAGCCGGGGCCCCTCTGCGCCCCGTTGGGATGTCTGTGCTGGTGACACCCCTCAAACTTGGGTGCTCAGGCTGGAGTTACGGTTTGTCTGAGGATGACACAATGCAGACGAGTTACCCGGAGTTTAACAGGGGATTTAAAAAAAGATTCAAAAGAGGGATGAGGAGAAGACACGAAAGCTGGAAAGAGAAAGACTATGAAAGAGCAGGGAATGAAATGGGAAGACAAAAGATCTAATTGCAAATGACATTATTTGCATTCTCATCAACTTAATTCAATTTTATTTTCTTATGGCTTTAATCTTTGAGCTCAATTCAGTGGAACATAGTGCGTGAAGGAGGCGATGAGATGCGCGCAGGGTCTGTTCGGGGACAGGCTGCAGTGGAGGGCGCGGGCAGCCCCGGTGCTGCTTCCCCGTGGGCTGGATTTGTCTCTTCTCAGTCCTGGAGGTTTCAATTCAAAGAAAGGTGATAAAAATTCAGCATTCCTCCCCATGCTTGTGTGAAATGGGATCTGAAACAGCTCCAGCTTTGATTGGATACTCAGTGTGACCTGACATTTAATCAAGGATGGGATAGCACAGGTGTCTTAAAGAACAGGAGGAAAATAATTCTGACATTGTGCTTTTGATGAGAAAATAGCAGTTTTCACATTACATCGTGCGTTACATTATATTACAAGTACTGAGGGCTACACAAGTGATGCTCAGAGATAAACGCATTTGGACTTCCAGAGGGAGCGTGTGGTGCTTGGGGGGTTCTCATGAATTTTAAATTACATTATTAAGCAAAAATCTGGCCCAAAGCTCAAGGACTATATTGCATATAAAATTTTTAAAATTCTTTGAAATTGTGCTCGCAGTAGACATGTCACCATAACGAAGTAGTAATTAGTCTGAAACAAGTTAAGTGATCTAAATAGCTAAAGCAACACAACATGGGTAATGTTGCTCGTGGGAAATAATGAACTTGACAGCCAACCCAGTCCTTGTGTCCCCGCTTCTCTCCCGCGTAAGGAGGAACTGGCCCGGGTGGGATCCAGGGGCCCTGCTGCTGCCCCCCTGCCGCATGCTGCCAGCGAGAGATGCGTGACCTTTCCTTCCCGTGGAAGCAGGAACATTCACATTTTAGATTACAGATATTTCAGCCAAATAGCCTATTTGTGTTCAGTCTTTATTATCACCTTACGCTGTTTTGCAAAGTAGACGCGAGTTTATTTGGGGGTATATATAATGCTGGGTACACGCAGCCAACAGATCTCCATGCATTGATTTTTGAGCCGGCTCTGAGAAAGGCAATTCAATAGACAATTAAATTAGCAGCTACATTTGTCATTTTTGGCCCAAATGAGATCCCGAGAAGAAATTGCCCAGCTATCGGCCCAGAGTTCATCACTCTGGGAGGAATATTGCGTGTTAAAGCCTGGGCTGAGCATCTTCATCACGCTGGGAGTCTGCCTGTGGACTTCATTCTCTCTGCAGATGATCCTAGAGATATACCTTGGAACAGAGTTACTGGCTATAACCAAAATAAGAACTTGGTCCAATGTCTTCCAAGACAAAATTAGGCAAGACTTTTAATGTGAATTTCAATATTTTCCTCTTGGTTTGTGTTACGACTATTTCTGCACCCACTCTATGCTAGTGTAACCACTACGTGAACTCGGGGAGTCAAAGCAGAAACGGGCTCCCACTTACAGTTCTGGGCATGATAGAAGCTAAGGGATTTCTGCACACCTCCGCTGAGATGTTGTGCTGCATCAGGAAGGGCCAAATTCCACCACACCAAGGTTGGTTTGCACAGGCACGTCTGCATTTGCTGTGCCCAGTCTTAAGCTTTTCCTCTGCTGATCTCCCCCAAAACCTCTACCACCAAAGCCCACCTTCTCCCACCCCTTCGGACCGGCTTCCAGGAGCGGAGGAGACAAACAGCCCCCGGGGCTGCCCTGCGCCTCACACAGCCCCTGGGGCCGGGCTGAGGACCGGGGTGTCTGCGGGAGCTGCTCCTTCTGCTGGCCCCCACGCCCCACCCTGCACCGCCAGGGCCAGCCGGGTGCCAGCTGGGGTTTGCGATGCTTTCGCCTGCGGTGATTTCTGGTGCAGGCTGTGCCAGCGTGAAAGGTTTGCCATCAGCGCAGCACCTCGTTCGTGGTACTGGGGCACAGCCAGGATTTACATCTGCTGCTGCCGGTCGGATCCCGGAGCCACCCCTGCCCCGAGCAAACCAGCCGGGACGGGGACGGGGACAGGGACTGAGGAGCTGCCGAAACGTCCCCGTTCCTGGGGCTCGCAGCCAGCAGGAAAAACAGGCTCTGTGGCTCAGCAGTGCTGCATCGGCTCTTGTGCCTTAAACGTTTTATACATCATTTTATTCCCCAGCATTTATTGACTGTGTCGAGCACAACCATGCTCAACAATAACACCCAGAGAACACAGATTAAAATAATGTTTCTGGTTAGTGCCAGAGCACCAGAAAGCAACAGCAAAATGTTTTTAGCCCTCATTAAAGCAAGGAATAACCAACCAAAAAAAGGTCCAACCCCCGAAAATCCCTTGAACGCACGAGCGATAGGAAAGCTCCGTTTCTGTACCATTCCTTGTACTTCTGCTTTCAAAGGTAAAAGTGACTGTGAGGCTCAAAAGCAGAGCCAGTCTAGGCAGAAGGGATGTAATATTAATATTTCTGCCTTAGCTGAACATTTTTCTCCAAACTCCTTAATTACCCAGGTAAGCGTATAACCCAGCCTTTCTGGCTAATTGTACAATAATACCTGCCATCTGCTACTGTATTCCAGATTTGTGGGGGCACAGCTGCATGCAGAGTGCTTAGTGAAACAACTGCAAGCTTTTATAGATACTTATAACTTCTGCAACAACGAATCTGTTCTAATTAGCACTAGAAATAAATGTTTATGATGTAGGAAATGACAAAATCTATTTATCACCAAGCTAATAATTCACCGTAGAGGAAACTTAAGGCCAAGCCATACGACGTGAATTGAAATGATCCTTTCTGTGTTTCAGTACATACGTACAGTAATATTTGCAGGCAGTGCGCTAATTAAACCAAAATAACCAGTGTAAGGCCTCTCTCACTAGGAACAGACATTGGCCATGAGTGTCTCAGAGCTCTGTCTTTATCTCCGGTGGGTTGGACGTGGGCAGCAGTGGGTGAGGACCGAGAGACCCCCACCGGGAGGAGCACCTCGGGGTCATCCCATCGACCGCGGGCAGGGGCGGCGTCGGCATCCCGCTCACCGCGCTGCAGCGATGCCGACGGGAGGCGAATTCGCTCCGTCCCGCCGGGACCAGGCGGGCTCCGAGCACCGGAGCCCTTGGGGAAGCACCGTCGCCCGAGCAAAGCCCTCGGTACCTCATGCCGTCGGTTTGACAGGGGCTCGACCGCTCGCCTCGCCTCCAGAGCTCTCCTTTCCTTTTCTCTTCTTTCCTTCACAGCTGCTGCCCAAATCTGCTTTTGTTGTGGCCCCTGAGGGACAACAGGCCTGGACAGGCCGGGATTGGTGGCACCCTGGGAGCCCGCAGCCGAGCCACCCCGCCGAGATGCCGCAGCAGCGGGTTTTCGGGGGCTGTCGGGGTGATGGAGCGGCCGGGCAGGGACCCCGCTCCCGCGGCGACGGCGGGGCGGCCGGCGCTGGCCGTCGTGGGCATGGGGGGCTGGGAAGAAAGCACCGCCGCGCTCCGCCTTCTCCATCTCAAGTAATAAACCTTTAGTTTCATAAGAAAGCGGATCATATAATTGGTTTTGTTTTTTACACCTCAAGAACTCATATTCTCGGTCACAGACTTGGATAAATCATCTTTATTTCAATAAATCTAATGCAATTACTTTCCAATGCTAGGAAAATTTTCTATTTCCCCGTGAAAAAGAGCCTATAACGTGCCTGCATTCGATATTGCCACAAAATGGAAGGGTAACATCATTTAGGGGAGCTGGACTATTCCTGGTAAGTAACATTTTCCAAGTCTTGATTTCTCTTCCAATATTTCCTCTGTCAATTAGCCAAAGCAATTTCCGCTGACTAATAAAACAGTTGGTTAAGCTCATTTTCCAATCAAAACTCACTTAATTTCAGCCAATAACGGTTGAAAAAAGAATTGATCAGAAGTATTTAAAATAGCCAGCCTTGCCACCCCCAGAAAATCAAACTGCCTGCCAGAAAATAAAGGGGCCCTTTCGGCCCAGGTCCTCCCTGCTGAGGTTTTGCATCCAATCCAGAATCCCAGCCCACCAAAAATAAACGGACACAGTCTTAAGTGAATTCCTCACATATTTAATGTCAGCCATTGATGTGAAATTGTGCTTTGCCTGACAGTTTTGGGGGTTTTTGGACAGTTTTGGTGCCGAGTATCCCCAGATCGCACACCGAAATGTGGATTGCAGAGACTCACCTCGGCCGGGTGGAGCGTGGCAGCCGCTCTCCTTGTGCAGGACAGTGCGTGGGGTTTCAGGGAAGAATATAAAAGGTGCTTCCAACTTGAAAGCTGTAAGTAATTTAAGGGGAAAAATGCTGAAGCTTGCATTTTTTCTGTGCCTCGTGTTAGCAGCAGCCCCTGGGCCGCGCTCGCAGCTGGAGGGGGGTCGTGGATTCTGCCGCGGCGGGGCTGGGCTGCGGCAGCGTCCCCCGGGGCTTCGCAGCGTCCCCCAGGCACCCACACGGGCCACACCGCAGCGCCCGTGTAACCCGCGGCACGGGTTCTTGCCATCGGTCACTGAAGTGCGGTGCTATTGATTGCTGGTAACACCTTCACGGAATTGCTTGCTTGATCGAAAACGGCAGAAAGATTTTTCTAATGGTAATTACTTAGGTTTCTTTCCCAGAGATTAATTCTAATTATTCTTTTAGTTTCACAATGTATGTCATGCACTCTGCTGGAAGAGCAGAAGGACGCTGAAATAAAGGCTTTTGTTTATTGTACATTACATATTAAGTTACCTTTCACGCATATTAGCTGGATGAACAGCTATAGTTTTGAAAACAAAAGTCTGAATGATTAATATTCCTGTTGTTCACGACTCCAGAGTTTCATTTTTCCTCTCCACGAATGGCAGTCCCACGGCGTCCCCGCGGAGTCTCCGCTCCCTGTCCCGGGGGCTGCGCCCGCTGCCGGGGTCCCACACGGCGCTTCCCACCCGCTGCCTCCCCCACGGCGCCGGGAAAGACTTCAAAGGGAACCTCAGCTCGGGGACTGCACCTGCCACCAGCAGCTTTAACCTTGAAGACAGACCCCCGCCGACGAGTGCCTGAATGCTAACGAGGACCGGGAGGAACAGGCACCGCGGGGGGAGCCAGAACGGGGAAAGGCGGGGGTTTGGGGAAGTTCTCCCAGAAACAGCCCCGGGGGCCACGTAAACATAGTGAAGGTGGACAATGCGAGAGCTAAACCCCAGGAGAAGCCAGCAGGGACACAGGGGCCCAAGCCTGAACTTGCAGCGCAGCAGAGGCTCCTCCAGACGGCAGGTTTTGATCTCGTCCCCACTCACCGCAGTCTCTGGTTTGAAATGCGGTATCTGCCCCACACACGTGGGGTGTGTGCTGAGGCACCAGGCCTCCGGCGCTCGTTTACTCACGATTTACAATTAAATCTTGGCTGACCTGGGCTTCTCCGCGCACCGAGTCTCAGCCAGGGTCAAGGACGGTGCGCGGCGGCTCCTCCAGCCCCGTTCCTCGCAGCGGCAGAGCCCAGGGAAGGGACATCCCCGATTTTTCAGGTGTTGCAGTTTAACACGATATTCCGTTCTTAGCTGTTCGAAAGGGCAGAGCAGAAAGCCAGGCCCTGGCACTCTCCTCGACGGAAACAGTTGGAAAGGGTTTTTCTGTGAACTCCCCCCTCCCTCGGTTTTGTTGGCATTTATAGCAATGTCATTTTTCCTAAAATATGTGGCAAAAATTACTCTGTCTCCCAAGGGACATCAGCGGTGCGTGCAGAGGGAAATCAAATTAGAGTCTACAGCCTGTCGTCTCAGGCGAATAAATGATTTTGTGACATTTATTGGAATAAAAGAGGAATAGGGGAAAGCAAGAGACTTTGAAGAATTAGTGCTGATTATTAGCTACCAAAGAACAGCCGGCTTGACGGCACTGGGGGATTAGCGTGTTCTGAGCCCAAGCACAGTAATCCCTCTCCCAAGTACAAACTCGGGGCATTTTCCTCGCCGAGCAAACAGGAATAGTCATTTCCAGGGCTCTCTGCTGCAATGGGTGGCACAGAGACACCTGTGTCTGCCATCCCTGGTAACCCCAGGTCACACGAGGGAGGGAAAGACTAAGTGAAGTGATGGGAAGTCTCGGCTGGGATCATTTTTTCGCCTTTTTAGCACGGAGCTGCCAGGCTGGCCCTTTCTGGCTCCTTTTCAGGAGCATCTGTGAGATCAGAATAGGAACCACAACTTTTGTATAAAAATCACCGAACTTGGGAGTTTGAAACTATCCTCCGGCCTGAAAACATTCATCTAATTTAACAGGATGCTCTAATCGTCCCCCCTGAATGTGCTGAGCACCATATGATATACCATTATACCATATATACCATATACCAGTAATGTGAGTAAACACTAATATTTCCAAGGCACAGCGCGAGGTAGATTTGTGTGGCCTGTGAAGCTCCATTTTCAAATAAACCCTATTTTCTCCTCAAAAGGAGATTGAGAAATTGTAATAATTAATCTTCAGCCAGACAGCATTAGTTACCAGGAGCAACCACACTGAATTACGCTTTCCAGCGAGCAGCAGCAGTAGCGGGAAGCCGGGGCTGGGGGCTGCAGGGTGGGCAGCGCAGCATTAACGCTGTCTGTGCCATGGGACGTAGCCCGGGGAGCATGGGTTATCCTCCTTCCTTACTTGCTGGTGATGTTTTACACTCCACAGCACATTTGCTGTTAAGCAATTTGGTCTTTTGGCTTTGCCAAGGCTGGGCAGGCACGGTACAAGTGTGCCAAGGCTCTGCCTGCACTGGAAGAATCACTGGAAATCTTCTGGGTTCCCAGATCTTGTCTCTGCATCTTCCATCGCCAGCAGACACCGGCTTCTCTTCCTGACCGCCACCACCAGCCCCTGCTCCCAGGGCAGGTCCTGCAGCCCGCGGCAGCAGCCCAGCGGGGAAGCAGCAGAGACGAGCCCAGTCTCCAGAGAATAAACCTGGGTTTGAGTTTACATGGTTTCCTTTAGCTTTTTCCATGTGGGGATCTTATGGCCAGATCTCTGACATGCTCTAAACTCCAGGGGAAAGACAGGGTGTTTTCTGCATCGCAGACTCCAATTCGCCATCTCCCAGCAGCACGCGTCCTTGGCCAGGCCGTGCTGCTTGCCCGATGCCAACATGGGGTGTGCGACCCCCGCCATTGCCCAGGCTGGTGGGAACATTCTCCCCTCCTGCAGACCATGACCTGGAGACAGCTCCTACAGTGGCAGCCTGGCAATCGGGAGAGACTCTTCATATTTATTCCCCAACACACCACCCCCAAAATCCAGAACTGCGGTCCCTACCGCAGGCATCCCGACACCACCCACGCGTGTTCGGGTTAAATGAGCTCCACTCGGCTGAGCGCTAATGAACATCGATCCCTTCAGAAGGTTTTGCAGGAGCTGTCACGAGCAGGAGACACCTTGGTCATTAAAGCAGTTGCTTCTTAATGGGGTCTGAGGGAATGTTTAATGGTTAAAATGCGTATCAGCAGTCTCCAACACCAAGACATGGAAACAAACTCCGTGTGCTGCTGCCGCTGGACCAGCATCCAGGGCTTGTCTATGGAGCAGACAGTTCTCCCTCCTGCTGGCCCAGGGCCCACAGAGGATTTTACCACATTTCATAAGATACCTGTGAGGCTGTGCCACATTGTGTCCTTACAAATGGGCTTAATTACACCGTATGCTCTGGCTTTTGCCGGGCTCCACTAGCCGGTGCTGAAGAGGGCCATTAAGCAGCAGCATCTCAGCATCCCACCCCCTTGCCAAGGTCACTGCTGCCGCAGCTCCAGCAGAGCCTCTGAAAGCAATCCCCTGCTCTGGGGACAGCATTGCTTTGGCAAGAGGGTGAAGGCAGCTCTGCGTGGGTAATTTAAGGCAATGGCTGTGAGTAGCCTTAAGCAGTGGCAGAATTGTCCACCTTAAGGGTGGGGTGGAGCGGAGTCCTGCAATTAGAGGCAGGTGGAAGTGGGAGCCTCGTTACTGCAGAGTATAAATTCTGTGGGGAAAGGCTCTTTTTCCCCTTTAGGAGTGTGGTCTGGTGTGCTGGTGTTCTTTGAGGTGCTTCGTGTGCTGCTGGACTCAAATGGAGAATATTCAGAATTTACAGCACTAGCGTAAGTGACTTATTTGTGCTTGTGTGAGCTGTGAAGTCGCCTGTATTTCTTCTTGAGGATTCAAGATCATGGGTTTGTTTCACAAAACCTTTCTCTGATTAAGTTGTTTGTCCCTCTATTACAGTGTGGAAAAAAGAGAGATTCTCATTGCACCTGCTGTTCAGATTGTCCAATTGCCCAGTTAATGCTGACTTGCTCACCTAAACTTGCTATGAGCAACTTCTATAGATGATACAGAGTTGGTTATGCCAAGTAGCTCTTTATTTTCAAGGAAAGCCTTAAAAAATATTCATAGCTGTGCTAAAAGCTTGCTCTTTGGGTGTTCTTCTTGTGAATCCCGAACAAGAGAAGATTTCAGAGCAGCCCTTTTATTGCTCTGTTAGTGCTCAATCACTGGAAGAGAAACGCATGAGAGATAAATGAGATCTCACCGTCTTCTCATGTTTCTCAATTTATTTTGTGGGGCATATTTCCTTACTCTTCTCTCCGGACAGCACTTTATCTCTGCTTTTCTTCCATTACATCTCTCCCATTTTTCATTTCTTTTTTTTCTCCAGTTCTCTTTAGTTTTATCCAGCACCTTCTCAAGACCATCTGATTAGAAACATAATAGACAAACTTCTCTTTCTGGAATACTTTCTGGTGATATCTTAGGTTTCAGGCAACTGCTGCGGTGCCTAGGGGCCCAACTCTGAATCATTAAACAATTACAAGTTTGACTGAAAGTGTATCAGAACTTGAGATTAATTTCCCCAGCACCGCTGTGCTGTGCAGTGCCTCCAGCTCCCCGCGGGCATCCCCCCCGGCAGTGCTCGGGACTGGGGGTCTCTGGGAAGCCTTGGGGTGTCCTCTGGGGGTAGAGGGTGCCTGGTGGCTTCCCTGGCAGCTGGCTGGCTTCAGGTAGGGCTGGTTCAAAGCTTGTTTTCTGGGAAAAGCAGTATATGAAATGACTTTATTACACTTGAAGTTTATGGTTAGATAACTTTGGAGTGAAGCAGGAGCAGTGCTGGTGTGTGTGATTCTGGCAGAGCAGTAGGGTCATGGGACGGGACAGTTAAATGGGCAGTTTGTGTCAAGGGCAGGCTGGGGGTGTGTAACCATCTCCATAAACTTAGTATCTGCAAATCTCTCTGTGGGTTTTGGGTTGGGTTGGGTTTTTTCTGGTTTATGGTGTATAAATATGGTCTCTGTTCTGTTGCTTGGTGGCTTCCATGATGTAGGAAGGCCACCCTGCGGGATGGGCGGGTGTCGCTCCCGGCGTGCTGGCGGCACCCTCACGCCCTCGCTGCCGCTGTGCTGGAGGTCGGTCTGTGATGGTTGGTCTTGCTGCATCTCAATACTCAATTTCTCACAATGCCCCGTTGAAGTGCTCTGGTCTGGCCATGCAGCTCTACACCGGGGCACGGTCGGGGTCCTGGTGCCACCCCCACGCTTCCCAAACCAGAATCCCTGACCCCCTTGAGTGGCAACATCCCGTTGTGTTTCAGACACGTTAAAACACCAGCCTCAGCCCCTGACAAAGGACACCAAGTGTTTTGTTGCTAAAGCAGAAGATAACAGAACCTCTGTGAAATTATCTCCCACTTCTCATCTTATTACAATGCAGTTGCACAAATAACTTCAGATTAAATAAACACATCTGCATACAAATTGCTTCAAGTATCTTTTGATGATTCGCATGACCTGAAATAGAGGTTCAGTTTGAAGCAAATGAATAGTTTCCACTGAAGTTTATTTTGCTCAGGAACTGCTGCTCAGGTGGCGCTTCCCTGGGAACAGCAAGGCTGGTGTGGAGCATCTGCTCTGCATTGTAAGCAGCCTCCAGGAAACACTACCCGGAGCAGCAGGAGCATGTAATCGATAGTAAATATTCCACACCACCTCACTCCGCAGATAATTTCAATGCGAGCATTTGAAATAGCATGCTAGGAACTAGAATATTTCCAGACTTTCAGTTCCTTTTGGTTCTCATTTTCCTTCCCTGCTATCACAGGACATACCACAGTGCAAGCTCTGAGCATCTTCTCCAGTGAGACTCCGAATGCTTGGTTTATAACTTTATGTTCTCAGGATATCGTCTAATTTTACTTCGTCCAGATACTTGCTCCATGACTAGAGCCCTTTATTCCACATAGCAATCTTTTTGTCACTAAATACTGGAGTTAGTTTCATGAGGATAAACTCTATCAAATTCTTATGGTAATAACTCATACATGGACGATTTAAAATGGGGGGGAAAGCTTCAAGAATCACAGCAAAAGCATGTGGTCGTGACTGTGGGGACACATGCTCATGCAAATCTGAGATGTGCCCAGCTAGGAACGTGAAATTATGATGCATTTGAAACAGCATTGGGCTTTCCGGAGTCACGTTCTAGTGATGTAGACAATAACTCAAGAACAGGTTTTTAGACGCCATAAATTAATGGAGCTATATCGGAGCCTGCTGCTAACGAATGTATTTATCTTCATGTAGAGCTGTTTCTGCCTTTGCTTAATTTAAACCACCGAGAAGTCAGCCCAGGCTTGGGAGAAGCGGGGAGGGGGGAAAGCCCCATTGCACAGACAGCTATTACCTGCTGGAGACTGTCCTGCATCTCAGAACGGACTCTGTCTGTGTTCAGCCGTGATTACGGTCTTCCCAAATACATCCACTTCTCATAGAGATTAGTATTTTAATTATACGTGTTGTTGCAGAGCCATGGTTTATGACTTGGGGGTAGAGCCCAGCAGCCATAGATCACAGCAGCTCCCGTGCCTTCGGTGCCCGCTGCATCCCAGCGCCGTTCTGCCTTTGCTGTTTGTCTCGCTGTCTGTCAGCAGGAACTTCTCGCCCTGAAACACTTGTGTATCTTCTTGAACACTCATCCTCATCTGGGGAGGAAAAGCCCTGCCGCTGTGGGACCAACACTCGCTGCTGTGGGCAGCGTTCCCCTGGCAGGGGGGAGAACCGCCGCAGGCAGCGCAGGGCGGCTGCCGGGGGGGGAACCTGTGGTCTTTGGGCTACCAGCGACTGGCAGTGTCCTTGGGGTGGTTTGCGGTTTTTTGCTAAACAGAAATCTGTTTTGTAAATGAAGCTTCCTTTGACAGTAAATATTGTGGTTCCTCTCAGGACAGGCAAACCCTAAGCTGGAGGAATAAGCTCAAGGGAAAGCTCAGCTCCGTGTGGGCCGCCTTCCTGGGGAAAAGCTGCTTTGTTTTTTGAACCACGCTCCTCTGTTGCTTTAAGGTGTTGTGTTTGTCCCGTTTGTTTAATGTCTGCCTGTTATTTACTCAGCAAAGATGTGATTTGTGACAGTTTTATAGCAGGGATTACCCAGCCTGTCTCGCTTGCTGGGCCGCAGGCAGCGATTGCAGCATCCCTGTGGGTCCCACTGCCCGGCCGCGTGCCCAGCACATCACCGCTGGCATCGCTCCTCTCCTGCAGCTTGTGCTGACCACGGCTCCAGCCATACCAGCCACCTGCGAGGTGCGAAGGACGGGCTGGGGCGCACCCTCTCCATTAATGAGGGAGCGCCGCTCCAATCACACTTGATATATCACTATTAATAAGAAGAAATTCCTATCAGAGTTGATAATGATCTCCCACTAATCACAGGGAAATGTTAGTCTGTGGATTCTGAAGATAATTGTCACCATAATTAATGGTAGATCAGATACTGTTATTATTCTCCTTGTCCGATCGATTAGAGGAGGGATGTTACTTCCATGTAGATAATGTGACAGGGAATTTATTCGAATTCCACAAAGAAAAGAAAAACCTGCAAAAGCCTCTCCTAGAGAGGGGAATGTGTCTCACAAGGGGCTCATGTGAAGTGCTGTGGAACTGGGGTCCCCGGGGTGTTGTGGCCCCCGGAAGGATGCGGGCGCTGCTGGGGGACAGACCCCCGCCAGTCGGGCGGGCTCGGATCAGCGGGATCCCTCCTGTGGGGCAGAGCATCACAGCACCACCAGCATTTAGTTACTTTTCTCCTCCAATAAATATAGCATTGCTGACAGCAATCTTAATTTCCTGCACAGACAAATGAAAAGAAAATGTTAATTGCACTAGTTGGGTTTCAGAATCATTTGTCTCTTCCTTCCACTGGCAAAGGGGCTCTGACTGCGTTGTTATTTATCTAGCTATTGATTAGGAAATATAAAAGTGAAGCCGACAGAACCAAAAATTGTTTTGCCGCACTAATTATCATGAAAATAGCGCTCAGCCTATTTCTGCAAAAATGTTCAAGCCAACATATTAAAATCTTAACGGTTGCAAATAAACCTGAAATTACAAATGGCCTGGCTTTAAATTAGGAAACATTGAGTCAGTGTAAATAGAGCTGGGGTTCCACTAAACCAGGAGAAATTAATGCCGTTCGCTTTCATCTGGAAAAGAAAAAGCTTAAAAGAGAAGGAAGGAATTACTTAAGCCCCCATGCCCAGCACCAATCAGTCTGTGTCTCCATCCCCTGCTCCGCGCTGGGCGGGTACGGGGCGGCAGAGTCTGTTCCCGCAGGCTCTGTGCGCTGGCAGCCCTTGAGGGACGATTCTGTGTGTGTGTCCCTTGGAAATGCAGCAAAACACTTTGCTAAACACCTTCATTTGCACTTCTTAATTATTTGTCGTCCATGTGTCCAAAGCAGTTCTTGCTTTCATGGAATAAAGTGGTTTTTTATCAAAAAAATCCAAATATCTTTGGGGAAGAAACTTTTGCTTTGGTTTAGACTCTGTGGAGTGACTTCTGATAAAATTACCATGGACTCACAGGATTCTTTGTGCTGCGTTTTCCCGTGTCAGCCCAGCTGGGGGCTGCAGTCTGGAGCAGCAGAACTTCTGCCTTGTTCGTCACTGTTCAACAGAAGCTTTAACGACCCGAAGCAGGCAGAAATTATTTTCTGCTGCAGAATCTAAGACTAAGCGAGATGAAATCCCTGCCCAGCAAGCTCTGCCCTGGTTCGGGCAGTGGCAAGCGAGTGCTGGTGCCTCTGGCCCGCACCCAGAGCAAGAGGCATCTCGAAGGTGACGCAGCTGCCAGAAAGACCCGGTGGTGGGTGCTTGGCTCTGCCCATCCTCCAGCAGGTTCGTGGCACCTCGGCTGCGTTGCCATGTCCGTGAGCCATGGCAGGGTACCAGGGTACCTGCTCGTGCGGAGCACTGCGATGCTCTGGGTCGGTGTGTTCTGTGGGGCTGGCTCCCCAGAACAGTACAGATGGAAGCAAAAGTTACAAATGCAAAGTGTTCGGTGAAGGTGGGAATGGGGGTGACAGCGTCTCTCTCGGCCTCGCTGCTTGTCCTCGAGTCCGCGTGGCTTTTTGTCGCACCTCGCCAGCCCCCGCTGTCAGCGCTTCATGCCCAGACGCACACCCCATGAATGCAATATTGGGGAATTCGGCTTGGATTTCATCCGCCAGCTGCTGGCTGAATGCGGCAGCATAAGGATTCACAAATCATGTTTTCCTGTGATTTTACAGAGTTGAGCAGAGCTGCCCAGCTTCACGCAGCTCCTCGGAAGCACGCGCGGAGGCTCAGGGCTGCTTGCCCCAGCAGGGAGCGGAGCTGGAGGATGCTTGGCAGCGCGGGGCTCCCTCCTGCTCGAGGGCTTGTCTCCACCGACTGCTCCAGGGCTGGCAAAGCTCCTTCTCGGGTAAAGCGTTTCTCACTCTGTTTACTTCTCCTGGTGTAATTTGTTACCAAATTCTTCCCCCTCCCCTTAGCCTGCAGACAGTCATTTTACATATGGTACGTGGCAACGCACGGGGACACTGTAAATGAACACAGTGATGTTGTGGTGTAGATTAAAGTGAAAAATTGAAGTTACGTTCCTAGCTTCATTTCACTGCGGTACAATTCATTGGTGCCATCTGTCTTAGTCTTTTTTAAATGGCAGCTCTTCTGGATTGATTGGCAAGCGAATAGATTTCCTGCCACAAAGTTTTGAGGTCAATCAATCACTTATGTGTATTAATTACAAAGATCTTGAAGTTGCAGTGTGCATTTTTTTGTTTTACTTCAATGAGCTACATGCATGGAGTTGCTTAGGCTTTTTAAACAGCTTATTTTTTGCTGCTGGTCAGAAGTCCAGGATGGCAGACACACAAAGGGGTTGGCACCTGCAGATTGCGGGATTTCAGCAGAGCCCGCTGTCAGTGTGGGAGCGACGGCACAGAAACACCGGTGCCTTTCTCCAGAGGAGGAGAGAACCCAGGTATTCAGGCAACCAAAGGATTATAACCCCTTTTGCAAGAGCGGGGTATGTGCTGTGGAAGCGATGGAGCCGTGCTCAATCCTTGCCCCAAAGCCGCCGTTTCCCGCATGGTGCCAGCCCTGCTGGATGCTGCCCAGACTCCCTGGGAAATGGCAGTGCAATAAAATCGCCTAATGTTCCGCAGGGATTTGTAGTGTTGCTATGCACGGTTAAACAGATAATGTTTTTCACCCAGAGAAACCTGCGTTTTTACAGTCAGAGCAATGATTCTTTATACACGCAGTATTTTTCTATATAGAGTTGCTGACACATGAAATAGGAAATACAGGAGATAAGCTAGACTGTGTGTGTATATGTATACACACATAAATTTTAGTTTGCATATCAGTTTAACTTTGTAAAGTGGTTTGAGCTTCTGTGTGCCAAAAGGGGACAACTTTATCAGGAACATGTTTGCGAGCACTTCCCTGGATGTCGAATGTTTCCTGGATTTTAGTGTATCACATGCTACCTGTCATAGTGGTTGCTGGACCCCCTCCTGCCTTTCCGCTGGGTTGTTTCTGGGTTGTTTCTGGGTTTCAAGCACCCAAAGTGCCACGCCGGAGCCTCTGCGTGGCGGTCCTGTCGCTGCCCTGGCGCAGGTTTCTGATAGCAGTTACCCGTGGCTCGATCACCAGCGAATCCAAGCGTAAGGGGCCTTTGGAGCGCTGGACACCCCCTTTCTGGGCTGTGTGAGCCAACACGGAGCCAGAAGGCCGGGGGTGCCTGTGGAGATGTGTCGGGGGAATGGGGGGGAAGCGGGGGGTTTGCAGGGCTAAAGCCTGGGTGGGATCCTCCCTCGGCCGGGACTGTGACAAAAGGTGCTTTCACACCATTTCTGGCTAGTTGAGATCCCGGTGGGTGGAGGGAAGGAAGTTTTTTGTAAGAGAAGGGTTAAAAAGAAACCGTTTTTAAATTGTCTGTTATAGGAATGGAATCTAACTACAATCTAATGGTGAGAAAATGTCTAACAACCTCTGCAGTGTTATAACAAGCATTAGAAAAGAAAGGAACTGGTTATTTTGGGAGATACAGCACTGGCTTAGCTAATTGCAACTTCTGCAAATGCTGAACGGTGTGAAATTTTTAAGCGCATTTTGGGGGATGTTTAAAATGCTTTATTTTCTCCAGAATGGGGTATTAATGCTTTTGTAAATTCCCCCAGCTCCAGCTGCAGCAGGAAAGGCATTGTAATACCCACCTTGGAAATGAGCACGGTGTAATTAACGCTTCTACTTAGCCTCAGACACAATGGAGGCTTCCAAGATGAACTGCACATAGAAGAAAGATAAATGCCTTCATACAGCAATTCGTGCTTTACTCGCGCGCGGTGCACGGCTCCCGGCCGGCTCTGGTGCAGGTGGCTCTGCAGGGTCCCGGCCCCGCGCTGGGGGGACACCCCCGTCCCCCGGGGGAAACGGGGGGAATCTCCCCGGGAAGGGACCCCGACCGTGCCCTGAGCGGCACTGGAGCAGCTCCTCCATCTCCGCCGCTTCTGCGTGAATATTGGCAGAACTTCTCCAGCTCTGGGGGGACACAGAGGGAACATCTCCCGTCCCGCAGGAGCTAAAAGCACCGATGCTATTTCTAAGCACCTGCCTTAACCCGCCTGCAAAGGGAAATCTCACAGCGCGAGCCCTGCGCTGGTGGAGGGCATGTGATCTCCTCTGCGCGAGAGGGGTTTGTAAACGATGCAATTGTAATAATTTGTATGTGAAACAGCTCTTCCTTCATCTATAAATTAGGTCCAGCTGATTGAAATTCCCAATCTCTTCTGGGGGAATAGCTTGAAAGAAAACCGGAGGCTGCAGAGCCGCCTGTGCTTGTAGGTTTCTATTTATCACAAAATAATTTCCCACTGCTGTTTTCTAAACTGCTTTGACAGAAACAAAGCGGCAGGTCGGAGTGCTGGTTTCACTCGGCAGCAGCCGCGTGGAATTGCAGGTTTGACCTCATTTTATCCTCCGAGTATTTAGAGATTGCTTTCATGCTCGGGAACCATATGAGAAGAATATAGATTCCTTCCAGAGCACATTGAACTTGGAAACAATAAGTGACCTCTAAAGTTGAATTCTATAGCCACAAGAATAAAGAACGTCTTTCTTTAGAAATGAAAGAAACGGGTTTTATATCAACACAAGAAGAACAGCTGCTCAGCTAAAAATAACCAATAAAATGGAAATAGAAAAGCTGTTTCCAAATTATATCCTTTTGAAGAAATCATTATGCCATTTCTGCGATTCCCTTATGCTTTCCATATCTGCATTGCTATCTAACAGCAGAGGCTACAGAAGTTAGGGGATGTGGTAGTCTGTCATGTTCTTCCTTTGCAAGCGTGTACGGGCAGAGGGAAGCTGTGCCAGATCTGTTACTCGATTCAATACCAGGAAAAATGTGTAAATTTCCACTTAAATAATATGTTGCCCAAAGGGCGTTTTCACAGAAGAGGAGGGAAAGAAATAACCCACTCGCTTCAGGCTGGTTATCTGTTGGAGCAGCGTTCCATGAGGGATGGCAATGAAAGTGCAGCCAAGTTGCTGAATCCCCCAGGTCTTCGCCCTCCTGTGGCTCCGGGTGGTTGCACCCCCCTCCTGCCCGTGTCCCCTTCCCCTGGCCCGCGGGGGCTGCGGGCAGCAGGCGGTTGCTGTCGTCCCTCTGCCTGGCCCTGCCAGCGGTGCAGCAGTGCCGAGGTTTGCTGGCGCAGCCGCTGGCGTGTCCTGCGCGTGGCTGGGGACCTGCTGCTGGCTCCCGGTGACCCCCAGAGCAAACCAGCCTGGGTAAACAGACACCCATCGCTGCCGTGATGAGCGGGGCTGCTCTGCGCGTGGTGCTGCCTGGCTCCCACTGGGGGGAAAGATGGCCCAGCACCCTGTCCAGATGAATCCTAACAGTGCCCGATGGTGGGGATTCCACCGCTTCTCGGGGGAGTTTATTCCAGCGGACGATTGTTCTCATGGTGAAAATTTTTCCTCGTGTCCAATCGGAATCTCCCCTGGAGTAACTTGTACCCATTACCCCTCGTCTGTTCCATGGGAATCCCTGTAAAAAGGGAGTCTCCATCTCCTTTGAAGCCACCCTTTAAATACTGGAATGTGGTGACAAGGTCTGCCCTGAGCTTTCTTTTCTCAGGGCTGAACAAACCCAGTTCTCTTAGCCTTTCCCCATATGGCAGGTTTTCCCATCCTTGGATCATCTTGGTGGCACTTCTCTGGACCCTCTCCAGCCTGGCCACAGCTTTTTTGTGTAGTGGGGACCAATATCAAAAAGAAAGAGCAAAACCATCAACTTCAAAAACTTGAAAGCTCTTTTTTTCTTGGCTCTCTAAATAATACAGGCAGGAAACCCCAGAATAACCCAGCTGAAAGGCTTGCACCTGGAAAAAAACCCATCCTTAGAGGCTTTGGGGAGTTTGAAGGCAGAATGGCTGGTGGGTTCCCAGGGCAGCAGGGTCCCCTCAACCTGGCAGCTCTGCGCCGGTGACGGTGTGTGTTAAAGTATTCCCTGCACAGAGAGGGAACGGTGCTTCAGCTCCCTTACTCTGTCAGAAACTTTAATCAGGTGTCCCCAGACATCCTAATTAATTTGTTCTGAGTGGAAATAAATGTCTGTAGACTTCCTTTGTCATTTTCAATCTCTTTTCAACTCCCATCTGTTTTCTTCATGGTCTGTGAACTAAAAAGGAAAGGGGGGAAAAATGGAACGGAGTTGATTTGAATTTTCCTTATCGAATGCAGTTACTGTAGTTAGGCTCTGGGGATCTCGGAGAAAGGTTGCACACACCTCTGCAGAAATATAAACAGCTGTGGGAAATGCCCTTTAACTGTAAATGTTGCGTGGAAGTCATTAGTAATCTGGAGTTTCATTAGGTATTGCCAGATGTTAACTCCCATGCTCGGTGAGAATAGCTGGAGGTCACCACCCGGCTGCGTGCCCAGCGGCGCCAGGGCCGGTTCCTCTCCCGGCAGTGCCTGGCGTGGGCGAGGGGACCGTCCCTGCGCCCTCGTCCCCTTCCTCCCACGGCTGGGGGGGACAGGGACCCCTGTCCCCCGGCTGTGACCCGGAGCAGCAGCACTCGCCTGCTGCCTCGGAGCCATGCCCTGGCTCCTGCTCTGCCTTGTGCCAGGACATGGCACGAACGGGGTGCCTGGGAGGGCTGGGGGTGCTCTCTTCTTCCTCCTTTCCTCCTCCTCCTCCTCCCGCGGAGAGCACTGGTGTCCTACGTCGTTCCAGGAGCAGCCGCTGCCCTGAACCCCATCCCCGGGGAAGGGTGGGAGCGGGGGGCGAGGAGCAGCTGCAGAGCGATCCCTGCCACCTCTCGCTGCCGGTGACATCTGGAGCGGGGTCCCCGCTGCTTGCAGGGTGGTAGAACAACTCTTTTGGAACTGCTGTGGGACAGTGATTGTTATTTTGAAGACCTTGTTACAGAAAGATTAATTCCTGTTACTGATCTCTGTTTCAAGCTGAGCAGTTAAGCGCACCAGCAGGAGCTGGGCAGTGATTAATTGTCCCAGAGCTTTGATTCGAAGTAAGCAAAAACTCACCAAAGCTAATTTTAAAGAGTAGAAATCCTTTGCTAGTGCGAGACAGGTGATTATTCAGCTAAAACCACACACTTCAGAGCCAGCTGGGAGGAGATCTCAGGAGAAACCTTTCCTGGTGCCCAGAGCAAGGAGAGCTGCAAGTGAGGTCCTGGGTTTTGTGCCCAGCTCCCCCATCCCCGTGCCACCCAGGACATCCTGCTCGGTGCCCCCACCCGGCCCCAGGACCCTGCCGGGGTGAACTGTTCCCTGGCTGGGGATTGTCTGAGACAATTGGCACCGGTGATGGGTGATGGATGGTGGGTTGCTGGGTACCAGTGAGCTGCAAACACCGCTGCCCTGTGCTGCCTCTCCTTGAAAGCCTCCCCGAAGGCGTTGGAGCTGTGGGAAGTGCCGGCTCTTGCAATTGGGATCTGGGCAAAGGCAACCCAGTGCTGCAAGGCACTGGAAAAGCCAATTACATGCTTTTCCCCGAGAGACTCTGTTAATACCCAGGAAAAATTGAATCTGTTCAGGTCCTGGAAGCTCAAGTTCACCTCTGATGCCATCGCCACCAGCGTTTTCTGCTCTGGAGATCACACATTAGAGGACCTCCTCTGGTGACAGGCACCGGCCGCCTCCCCTCCCCAGCCCGTCCCTCCCAGCAGCCCAGTGGGTGACAATCCGTTGTCACCCCAAGCCACACGTGGGGCCTGGAGGTGGGAGCGGGACACAAGGCAGGGTGGGGACAACATCCCAGCTCTGCGGCATGGAGGCCTTTTTCCTCCTCTGCTGAGAATAGTCAGGTATGGTACAGTGAAGACACTTCAGCTGGGGAATGCGCAGGTCATTATACCTAGCAGTTGATTTTCATAGCTTTTTTTATATGGTGCATTAGTGGAGTAACAAACCCTATTACAGTTTAATAAACCTTATTTCAGACTGAACAGCCTTGTTTCAGGGCTGGCTCATGTTCAAACAAGTGGCACAGCCGGCTCAGCTGCTCGCTCAAGAAGCTGGGAAGTGACCTAAAAGCAAAAAGAGAACCATAAACGGAGCAAAAAGAGAACCGTAAATGGAGCAAAAAGCTCTTGCAAAGCAGGACTGCCAAGGCTTGGGCTGGAGCCCTCCTCTTCCCCCTGGACAGGAACACGACCCCTCAGCTGGAGCTGGGGCCGCCCCAGCGGGGAGCTCGGGGCCATGGGGACAGGCACTGCAGGATGGGATGGGGGCACCGGCCCCGGGGCTGGTCCTGGATCCCAGCAGGTCCCAGCCGGACCGTGATGTGCCAGCACCCTCGGTAGCGGCGGGACAGGCTGCTCCCCTCGGAGCCAGGGAGATGCCGTGACACCGGGGAGCTCCATCCCTGTGCCCACGCCTGCGGGTGTTTGGGCAGCATGCACCGGGGGGGCGACGGCTGCGGGGGCAGCTGGTGATGGAGCGAGAGGGGGAGCCTGGCCATCCAGCTTCTCCTGCTCACCATGACCTTCTGTGTCGCTTTTATTCCTGGCAAAACGAATTTACTCTCCATGTAATTATAGAAAGAAAATAGTTTTGACCTCGGCTTCATACTTTTCAGCTTAATGTGTATAATTGCTTTGCCAGCCATTTATTACTGTCAACATTTCCAGTCAGGGGCAGTGGGGAGCAGCAGAGGGAGGGCACGGGGGACGGAGAGTTTGGAGGTGTGTAATAATAAAAAGCTGTTTACAATCGCATATTAATAATGGATACAGGCCCGGACTGAAGAGACACCCCGCTGTCCTCAGGCCCCAAAGGCTCGCGGTGGGGCAGGGGAGATAAACACGGGCGGTCACAGGGCACGGCGGGGCTGCTGGTGGCCGTGGCAGCGTTCCTGCAAGCCCTGGCCTGGCTCCGTGGCCACTGTCCCCAAATCCCCAGACTCCAACAGGCACCGCCTGTGCCGACAGGTTGGGCAAACCTGCAACTGGCCTGAAACCACCCCAATTTAGCAGCCGGCAGCGGCATGCGAGACGTTGGCCGTGCTGGCAGGGACGTGCGTGCTGCTGGCAGGGACATGGGGCTGAACAGCTATTGCCTGGCAGCGTCCTCCCGTGCGGACGTACCGGGGGGAGATATGCAGCGGAGTCAAGGCTGCGTTTGCGCTTGCGGGTGCGGTGGGATGCTGCAGAGTGAAGCCCTTTCAGAGACGAGATGCGATTGCCCTTGGCTCTGCAAACAGATTATCCTGTGGAAGGGGGGGTCGTGTCCTGGCTGCTGCAAAGCCAGCGTCGGCGAGAGCCGCCCGGGCAGCCGCAAGCTCCGCAGCGCCGGGGGTCCGACGTGGGGTGGCAGCCCCCGCCCTTGGGCTGCCTGCTGTAATCTCCTCGCCATACAGAGGTGCTGTGAGGCCGGTATGTCCAAGGCTAATGAGTTATCGACCAGCAGATAATAGCAGTAGCTTTATTTCTAATGACTGGATTGCGTATTGATCACGTTAACATGCAGGGGGTGGGAGGACCGAACGTACACCACGCGTTATTGCCAAGGTACCCTTGTATAATTAACACCGTTCTGGGCATCCCAGCGCTCGCGCCTGCAAAGGTGTGTGATGGGAGAAGAGCCTGTGCCCAGGATGGGGACCTGGGAGCACCTGTAAATCCATCTGGGTTTAAGCGCTGTTAACAATGAAAGAAAAACCAACTGCTTAAGGTAATCCCGGTAACTGGGGAGAGAGGAAAGGGGGAACTCCCTGCGACAAACGGGCAAAGCCTGGAAATTGCCCAGTCCCGCAGCGCTCGGCATCGCTGCGAGCCCCGAAGGGCCAAGGTGGGAACCAGCCACTGCTCAGCGCTCCCTGCTCTTGCCAGGGGTTGCGAAGTACAACAGAGCTTTGCTCCTCGTCCTGCTGCGCCAGGGGATTGATGAAAATCAGCCAGGTAGAAGAAACAAGGGCTAAATACTGCCTGATAGTACAAAGTGTTATAGTATAGGGAAATAGATTTTTTCCAAGTTATTACCTACCCTTTGTCCTTTAACCCCGAGAGACACACAGACATCTAAGCTGTCATTAGAATTTGCATTTCAAAGTAATATATGCAAAAATAGTCATACGTTTCAGCCTTCACAATATTAGCAGATTAAAACAAATCGACTCTGGGTCCTTGGCATTTTTATCAAATTTATTCCACCTTCCAGCTCCCCAGCGCGATAGGGACGGGAAGAATATCCTGAGCTGAACCCTGCTCAGGGACAAGTGGGGCACATGCCCTTTGGGACAGTGTCTTCGTGTGGGACGGGTGAGGGTGAAAGGGAGCAGCACCGGAGACGGCTGTGGGCAGGGGACCGTGGGGGATCCTGGCAAGGCCTCGCCAGGTGGCACAGGCTTTTCCAGCCGATGCCTGCGGAAAGCCGGGCATGGGGGCTGCAGCCCCAGCACCTCCCGCAGACCCCGCTGAGTTCCTCCCTCCCACGCCGCTCCGCGGAGCCCGGCACATCGCAGGCCCCACGGTCACCGGTGCAGCCCGGACATTCCTGTCCTGCCCCGGACCCGTGCTCACCCTCCCACCCTGCGCTGTCCCCAGCCAGGGCTGTCCCCAGCCCCACAGCTCCCCTCTGCCGCTGGCACGGCCTTGTTTTGGCGCATGGCACTGAGCTGTCTCCCTGCCACCGGCACTGCGCGTAGGACGTGTCGTTTCCTTATCTGTGGCACCTGAGAGCAGCTGCTGAGCCCTTCCTAATGGCAGCTGCATTCAGCAGAGGATATCCTCTATTTGTCTGTGGATAAGCCTTGAAGTGTGGAGGGGAATGGCAAGTGGGAATCGCTCAGGACTGTCAGTTCAGTTCTTCCAGCGCCACGGCGCATTGCCGTATCAACAGCCGCCAGCTCTGGGCACGGCCAGTCCGTCCCCGCGGCTCGGACCCGCATGGCAGGCTCCTTCCGTGGCTTCTGCAGCCGCCGCCTCTTCTAAGCCTGGCCCCTGAAGCTGCTGCCAGCCTGAGCACCCCAACACGGCCCTGCCTGCTCGAGCACCAGGGCTTAGCAAGGACGGACGTTAGTGTACGGGCTGCAGCACTCCGGTACAAGGCAAATTGAAAATACACAGAGCAGCGTGCAGCAAAGTTACCTTTTATACTGTCTGCCTTATTGCCTGCTTCCACCTTGCCTTCTCCAGCACAGCAGGGCTGAAAATCAGTTTCTAAGCAGGGTCGTGCATCCTGGTCTGCATGCAAGTCCTCAGGCTGGTCTACGTGAGGCATTTCCCAGTCTACACGATCACATCCCCTCCAATTAATGCCTGCCCTCAGCCTAACCCATAGCGCAGAGGAGCCTGCCTGCAAGTTTCAGCTGAGCAGTGCCGCGTGGTCAGACCCCATCGCGGGGAGGAAGAGGAGGGAGCGCTGAACGAGCCCTTCCCCGGGCAGTGCTGCTGCAGGGAGCCTTGTGCCAAGCGAACGAAGCGCCCGGCGCTGTCAGGTGTGTGTGTCTGAATGCACTGCTTGGGTTGTGCTAATCCCAGCTGGAACCAAGCCCCAGGAACTTATTCATATTCAATTTATTTAACATATTCACCAACGACCTGGACGAGGGGACAGAGTGCATCCTGGAAGAATGTCAGGCACCAATACAGGTTAGGGGTGGACCTGCTGGAAAGCAGTTCTGAAGAAAAGGATCTGGGGGTCTTGGTAGACAATAAATTATCCATGAGCAAGCAATGTGCCCTTGTCACCAAGAAGGCCAACGGAATTCTGGGCTGCACAGGGACGAGTGTGGCCAGTAGGTCAAGGGAGGTCATTCTCCCCCTCTACTCTGCACTGGTGAGGCCACAACTGGAATACTGGGTCCAGTTCTGGGCTCCCCAGTTCAAGAGAGAGAGGGAACTGCTGGAGAGAGTCCAGCGTAGGGCAACAAAGATGATTGAGGGATTGGAGCATCTCCCTTAGGAGGAAAGGCTGAGAGAGCTGGGACTCTTTAGCCTGGAGAAGAGAAGGCTGAGGGGAGACCTTATGAATGGTTACAGGTATCTCAAGGGTGGGTTTAAGGAGGATGGAGCCAGGCTCTTTTCAGTAGTTCCCAGTAACAGGACGAGGGGTAACGGGCACAAGCTGGAACAGAGGAAGTTCTGATCAAATATGAGGAAAAACTTCTTTACGGTGAGGGTGCCAGAGCACTGGGACAGGCTGCCCAGGGAGGGTGTGGAGTCCCCTTCTCGGGAAACTTTCAAGCCCCGTCTGGATCCAGTCCTGAGGGATGTGCTCTGGGCAATCCTGCTATAGCAGGGAGTTGGACTAGATGATCTCTAGAAGTCCCTTCCAACTCTGAAATTCCGTGATTCCGTGATTCTGTGATTCCGTGAACTGAGGAAGAAGCTCTGTCATCCACAGGGCCACACGCTGCTGGTGGCCCAAGAGCTCTGACACGGACCAGACACAAGCTGCACAGAACGCGTCTCTGGCAATCCTTATCAGCACCGAGTTCATTCAGAAAAAATACACTTCGGTTGCTCACGTTCACTGCAGAGTAAACCACACACCCAGTGTTTAATAATTCAAGAGCTGAGAAAAATAATTATAAATATTTAAAGCCTCTGGATCTGTGATGCTTTTGGAATGGTGGTAGCACTTTACCCCTTTGCTTCGCCATCACTCCCTTCCTCTTCTCCAACCTGCTCTCTGAACACAGCTTTTATCTCACACAGCAACAGGAGGCATCGCTGCGACCGGCCCTGTGCACCCAGAGAGCATTTCTCTTTTGCATTAAGAAACTGAATTACATCTGAAATGGTTTGAGACCTGAAGGTTTCAGCAAGGATAATGGGTTTTCATTCTGCAGGGATGCAGGCTGTACGTAAATGGTCTTTCCTACGTTGTAATTTGGGGCCAGCACTAGGGCAGGGCTCTGCTGTTCCCTTTCCCATGGATGTGCTTCGCCAGATCTGCCCAGTCTGCAGCAAGTGGGAATTCCAAGGTACTTGTGAAGGTCCTCCGGCCTCCCTCCATCCATCCCTGCCTCCGCTGGCCTCCCTCCATCCATCCCTGCCTCCGCTGGCCTCCCTCCATCCATCCCTGCCTCCGCTGGCCTCCCTCCATCCATCCCTGCCTCCGCAGGGTTTGCCCATCAGCCCGTGGGTCCACTCCCCAGCCAGGATAAACCTCAGGACAGTCTTTTTTTTGTCACTGACTTAACAGTGACATGCAGTGGCAGCATCATGCAATGGTGGTTTGGGAGAACAATACCATGGCAAACAAGGATAGCATGAGTTATTGTCATGAAGATACCAACAAGACAAGAAGAATATTCAGTTGTTTTACATTTTAAAACAGACAAAAAGGCCATCAGCCTGCAAAGGACACTGGGCTGCTCCTACACTGCCCTTTCCAGAAGGGCCCAGGGGAACAATGCCGTGGAAAACCCTTCTGCTCCAGGTGAAGTTCAACGTGTGGGTGCAGGCCTGCATTTCCCGGCTCTCAAAATTGGTTGTATCAAATGTACATAAGGTTTGGGAAAATTGCAGCTTTGGTACAAAGGGTTGCCAGCCCTTGGCTGCAGCGGGAGGTGGGAATCTCCTGTCCTTGTCCCTCAGGCTCCAGCCTGAGCCAGTGTCAGCATGGCCACGGACATTCCCGCTTGCTCTGCTGCCGTCCCCACGGCCGGTGGCATGGCCAGGCCCTGACGTGCACCCCCAGGGACCGGCGAGTACCACTGGGAACGGGAACGGAGCTGGGCAGGGCTGTGGAAGGTTGAGGAGAAAGACCCAGGCAGTGGAACAGCAGCGCTGCTTGGGATCTCGGCGATGAGGTGACCTTCATCACTGTGACTCCTTCAGTCAGCTTGACAGGCCGGACTGATTGGGTTTGCGGGTGAAGCAGGAACTCCCAGGCTGACATTTCTAAGGGAGTCGCAGCTGAACAAGTGCTGACGGCTGCGAGGAGCAATCCCGGGCTCGGCAGCAGTGCCCGGCGCCGCAGGATCTCCCACCGCGGGCGGCGCTGGCACTGCAGGATCTCCCGCTGTGGGCACAGGTTCAGCCGGGCAGCACCGGGGCACGAGGAGGAGCGCAGGCAGCAGAGATTAATTCTATTCTGCGGTGTGGGCTGTGCGAGAATAAACGGGGACAAACTTGCTACACGGTCACAATTCCCCCTGCGTCTACACCGAAAGTGTCTCATGTCCTCACTTCGTGGGTGAATACGGTCCTGTCAGAGCAAACCTTGAAATGTCAGTGGTTTCAGAAATCTTTGCTGTCCCCTGGTGAAAGAGAAGCCTGAGCTATTGACTGGAAAGCACGCAGGAGACAACCTGAGATGTGTTTGGACACAGAAGAAATTAATTGGCTTTAAGATGGGAAAATAAGTCTGCTAAAAGGGTACAGCACAAAGCGAAATCGTGGGGCACAAAACCTCTGCTCAAGCAACAACAGCTCACTGTTCAGTGAGAAGTTTCTTCCTCTCATCAGGTCTGATTGCGTAATGCAATTAAAAGAAGTGTATTTTCTCCTTTGTGATTACCACTAGCCAGCCAGCATGCAAATGCCACCAGCCCCACGCTTCATCATTTCCCAGTCTAATTACTGGTGAAGAAGGCTGGGGATGAGCAACAAAATTGAGTGCGTTATTGACTGCCGCACTCTTCGCCTGCTCCACACACAGGACAGAGATTAGTCATTAATCCTCCGGGCACTGGAGGTCTCCTTCAGCTTGTCACCAAACCAAATGCTGTTCATAGAACCTATTTAACTTGGCATTTGGTTACAGCAGCAATGGAAAAGTATCCAGATAACCAAGGGCTTGGCTTGCAAGCAGAGCTGGTGTCGGTGCAGCGAGCTTTCCATGGACAAAGGGTTCGGGGAGCCAAGAGCCGGGGGGAGCAGGACTCAGGAGGGCGCAAAGGGGGAAAATGCCCCTCAGGCCACAGCATCTCAGGTCACCGCGACCGGTGTGTCCTGGGGTGCCCCTGCAGCCCCCTCAGCACAGGTGGTCCAGGCTCGCGCCCTGCGGCCAGCCCTCACCCACTGCGACGCTCGGCCTCGGGCTGCCTCCAGCCCCTTCCGAGGCAGGAGCCCTCTGCGCCCGCATCCCTCCCACCTGCTCCTCCTGGGGCTCAGCGGGGATTAGCAGGGATCTTCCCTCTTGCTTGGGAGGATTAAACATGTTATCCCCCTGCAGTCATTATGGATTCAGTTTATACTTTTCCTTGTAAAAAGCAGCTTTCATTTTTGAAACATCTCTTTTTCAGCCCTTCAGAGAAGGGTTCAGTGCATGCCCCAAGGGAACCCACAACTTCTGGAAACCAGCTTCTCTCTGTCCCAACACCAGCAAGGTTTTGGGTGAGGATGGGCTGATCCTGCCAGTTGGGCCACCTCCTGCACAGCATCTCTCTGCTGCCGGGCCATGCCCTGGCCACAGCCCCACGTGTGGCTCATAGTCACCAGCTGGGCTGAGGAGCAGCCGTAGCATCCCCTTCCCTCCTTTGCAAAGCCTTTGGAGGAGGCAGGTTGTAGATGGCAGCCCCGAGGTGGTGGGACTCGCTGTCTGCACAAGTCTGCGTGCTGGGGGGACACAGACAGGATACCTGGCCGGTACCGAAGGCGTGGGTTTTACTCCCCGGGAGCTGAGCATTAGCTGCGGGAAAGCATCTATAAATGGAGGGAGAGCGGTTTTCCATGCGGCGCCTGCTCCGCGGCCCAGCGGGCAGCGCGCGGGGCTGCCCCTGCCCAGGACGGGCATCGGGGCAGAGGCAGCACCGTCGCGGGCAGGGGAGGAGGGGGGAAGCGATGGCGGAGCTTGGCAGGCGTATTCCTGACTGCACAATTAGCAATGAACAACTCCCTAATGATTGTTATAAAGTTTTAAACCAGCTAATGGGTCCTGGGAAGAAGAAGTTCATTGAAAGTACAAAGCATAAAAGAGCAAACACAAGCTGTGACATTTTAAATGAGAAGGCAGGAACCAGTCTCTCTGCAAGTGATTATGGAATTATGGTGCTGCCGCAGTTATCCGTTAGCCAGGGATGTGCCGGGAATGCAAAGCCGGGGCAGTGCGTGCCGGGGGACACAGAGCCGACAAGGAGGGCTGCCCATGGCGGGGGGGATCCCTGCTGGGACCCATGGGGCGCCTTGAGCGATGCTGGGGGGCGCGGGGGGGCTGGCTGCGTTGTTGCCCATCCATGTGCCCTCTTTTCCCAGCCAGCACTAGGGAACCAGCCGCTGCCCGAGCTGTGGGTGCCCCCGCCGTTCTCCGTGCCTGCGTATCGATCCTCTCACCTTCCCGGCACCTGCAGCCTTGAAGCCGCAACTGGGGATGGTGACGAGGGGACACTGTCCCCATGGGGTGGGCGCTCGCCTCCCGTTGGGGCACTGCCCGCCCTGCTCCCCAGCACGCACATGGGAGCTCCCTCCTCAGCCCAGCACACACTTTGTGTCACTTTGGCCCACGAATGTTCTCTGGAGTCTGGAATTTCTGCCGCTGCCATCACAAGCCACTGCCTCGTGTGCTGCCAAATCGCATTGTGCCGTGCCGTATCAGTATGAGCAGATTCTTGACCTTTCTTTCCTTCTCAGGCTTCAGGCGTGCGTGTTGCCTGCAGACAGGCACCTGTGTGCTCCCGCGAGGCTGCAGCCCTGATCCGGAGAGCAAACATGAAAAAAGCCAGGGGTCTGGCAGCCCCGGGGATGGGGGCTGCAGGCTGGAGCGGGACCCCACCTCCCCGCCGCTCGCAGGAGGTGAGAAACGCTCAGTGGTCCCTGCAGAAGCCTCCAGACCCTGCCCCGTCCCGTGCCCGTGGCAGCAGGGGGACGCAGTGCCCGCCAGCCCCACGCGGGGCCGGGGATGTTCCACGGGGCAAAGGAGAGACAGCGATAACCCAGCATGTGCCAAAGCTGCTGCTGGGCTGAGGCAGGGAAGAAGGTTTAAATGTTTTCATTAGATTAATGTGCTGTGGCATTTTAAATTAGGAAATATTAATGTGGAAATAATGGGGATGTGCAGGGGTTATTTTTCGTTCCCCTCAGCAGCCCGTAGGACAAGAGAGGGCCGGGGCAGGGCTGCTGTCGGAGGAGTTGCTGCTGCCCCAGGTTAATCCTCCCCCGGGACGTGCAGAAGGGGAGGCACACGCTGGCTCTGGGAGGCTCTGGGTGGGACACAGCTTTGGGGGTCCATGCATATGCTGTTGTTCCGGGAGATCCGAGCCCTCCTGACGGCCCCCCTGCCCTCGGGGTCCCTGCCTGCCCCGGACCCCCGGCAGCCCCCAACACCATGCCCACCCCCGGCAGTGCTGCCCAAGTTTACACCTTCCTCTTTTATTTATGACTTCCATTTCACTTTCTGCTGACCGCTGATGGCACCGCTCCAATTTAATTAAGTAAATAAATAAAGTGATTAATTCAGATGCCGTGGACTCTTCTGCGTGAGCCCTGACAGCGCTCCCAGCTGCAGGCTGGGCAGGAGATGCCCCAGTCCAACCTGCCCCATGGTCCCCTCCGGTGTCAGGCTGTGTCTCCCGCGGGCTCAGCGTGGTGCCGGACCCACAGAGCCCCACGTGCTGCCACGGTGTGGCCAGGACTGTGGGTAACGGAGAGGGGGCTCAGGACACCCCTCACGCGAGTGGCCATCCAGCGTCTCAGGCAGAGAAGCTGGGCCCTGAAGGCAGGAGGGAGTAACGCCGGTTTGTGGCTTTCTGGATTAAATAAAAAAAAAAAAAAGACTAAGTGGCATTTTTCCACTTAGTTTTGATGCGGAGCATTTCTTTAATACAATTCGGAGGACAATGTGGAATAACTCTGTTAGTATCTAATTATCTTTGCTATTGACCCAGCACTCCCCAACAGTCTGGCACAGTATGGGATTTTTCCCTTAATGTGTTATTTCCAAGTAGCCATGAAATTGCACAGGATTACAAACTTCCCTGCTTTGATGGAAACTCTTCCTACTTGGAAGGTTTCTGCAGGGAATAGAGACAAAATGCTTTAGTGTGTCGGTGAATTAGGAAGAATATTCCTTAGTCCAAAGTGTAAATTCATTTATTGCCTGCTTCTCGTGGATCTGAAGCGGGTGGTCTTTGCAAGGAGCACACGCAGCCCAGGAGTACGGCACAGGTCTCTGAGGGGCAGGAAAAGAGACAGAGCAGGTATATGGAGATAAAGCTAATTAAATTGAGATTCATGGATTCAAAGAAAGACTAAAGAAGGTGCCTTATGTGGTGAGGGCAGAGGGGAGGGACTGAGGACACCTGGCTTCTAATCGCAAGCCTCTCCTTAATGTGTTCTGTAGCCTGGGGCAAGTCACTGCCTTCCCTTTTTATTGCCCTGCACCAAGATAAAGCATCCAGCTGTTCACACGCTCTGCAGCATTTCTGAAGCTTGGAAATGTTTGGAAACCTTTTGAGACCCCACGTCATTGTACAGGCTCTAGACAGCCACCGCCCCTGAGCCCCACTGTAGGCACGTCCTGGCGGCAGAGCGCTCATCCCCTCGTCCCCCTCGTCCCCCTCATCCCCTCGTCCCCTCATCCCCAGCGCTGGGTGCAAAGAGCAGCCTCCACCTCCCATGTCTCTGCGGTGACGGGACTTGGATTTGTCTGCTGAGACATCTTGCATTTCTGCACCTCTTTTGCCCTTTTGGCAGCAGAACCCGCAGCAGCAGCTGCGATTTCGCCCCGGGGCGGATGGAGAGGGGAATGTGCTTTGCAGCCGGGGACGGGCAGTGCCGAGCTGACCAAATGGTGCTCGGTGCGGGCGCAGGCTCTGCAGCAGGACTTCAGGGGGGGATGCAATAATATTTATGATATTAAACAAACCTGAGGCCCACAGCTAGTGGTGAAGGTAGCAAAAAGAAGATCAATATGATGGCTAATGGATACAGAAGGGTAATTTAATTGGGTGTTGTGTTTGATAAATTATTTGTAAAGTTAAACACACAATGAAAGTATTGCAGGCCTGCCTGCTCAGGAGGTAAATGAGTCAGCCACCACAAATTGAGCCCAGATGATTAATGGTTATAAGCACCATTGTTTGCTAAACTGACAAGTCACCGAGAGTAAAAACAAAGCTGGAATATTTTTAAGTGGGTTTTATGCGTGTCTCCCTGTTTGGAAGCAGTTTGGGAGCAGGTCTTTACTTGAGCGGGGGATCCAGCGGGGCTGTGATCACAGACGTCCCCGCGGCAGGTCGCACAGTGCCCAGCTCGCCCGGGGAAGCTGCCTCTCCGGCGGGATGCAGCGGAGCAGGAGCAGCATCCCTCCAGCCTGCAGCATCCCTGCGCTCCAGCGCCTTCCTCCTGCCGGGCCGAGGGAGGAACAGGACAGACACTGCCCCCGCAGAGCCCAAAGCAAGAGCATTAGAGCAGATTAAGTGAACCTCTGCTGCAGTGAGCTTTATGCTTATACAGTTGGATTAGTGCATAACGAACAGCTATGTGGATTTACATTTCAAATTAACTTTGGAAAAAGTATAGTAGTCTGTTGATTGCCTAAAATACATAACAGTTCTTTGGTCTCACATTTAAGCCCATAAAAATGCTGCTGTTACTAAAAAATGGCTATTTGGGGAATTTGAGCCCCACGTAAACCAATTAAATTTAAATACTGACACCATTTCCTTACAACTTTTCCTATTATTTAAAAATTACTCCCATTCGGTTCGTCTGACTGGCGCTGGAACAGTGGCCGCGGACGGGCTGGGGCTGGGCAGTGTGTGACAGCCGGCCTCCTGCTCCCGCACACGGGCACGAGTGGGGATGAAAGTGACGTTGATTTAGCAAATGATTTTTAAAAAATGCAAATGACTCTTTCTCAGTGAGGACTAGGCAGAAGACAAGCGGTGGCAGCTTTCTCCACCCTGCTCCACTTATGTCCTGAGCCAGGACAGCAGTCCCTGGACGTGCTCCTCAGCCCATTACTCTAAGCCTGATTTATGTAAATCTGTCATGAAAGCACGTGTGATGTCGCTGGAGAACTTGTAGGCGTAACCAATGCAGCCGCCTTTTCTTTCCTCCGCTGTTCCCTGCTGCAGCCGTGCCCCCGCATCCATCACCTGGAGTTGTCTCTCCATCGCCTCTGGCGGCTCTTCCTCCTCCATCCCCCTCCGTTCCTCCCCACCAGCAGCTCGTCCTCGTCCGCGCCAGCAGGGTGTTGGTCAGCCAGACTGCGCCTCACCACCCCCGGCCACAGGGTCCCGGCCGTCGTGGCTCTGAGCAAATCAAGTGGGGGAGAAAAGCAATTTTACGTGAGCACCTTCTGCGCGTACTGGAAGGTCAGCCGGCAGCCACCTGCGACCCCGTGATTACAGCCAAAGAGTTTGGAACTAATGAAAGAAGTGACGAGGTCTCACAATGACCAAGTCTGAATGGAGCAGTTTCTGGCACCCTTTCAAATTGATTTTAAACATGAACTCCTTTTAATCCTCCTCCCTATCTCATTCCCTACATCGCTGATTCCTCATCAAACAGTTTAAATTAATTTGAGCCTGCCGTTCTCTGCCCTGTTATCTTTTCCCCCCTCATTTATGAATTTTAAATCAACTTGTTAACAACCTACTTAGTTGCATAATTTTGCTGTAATAATCCCTGCCCCTGGCTGATTGCATATTAATTCTGGAGATAACATGCTCCGCAACCGACGGCGCGGCAAGCTCACGGTGGTGCTCTCGCTGCCGGCGGTGACCGCAGCGCCAGGAAAATGCCTTTGTGCAGCCCAGTAGCCCGGTGGCCACCAGGACTTGTGTTAGCAGTGCTTTGCCTCCTGCCCACTGCTCCCCAGCCCAGACCCTTCCCCACCACGCTGGGGCCGCAGCCCCTGCACGGCCGGCGCAGGGGGGCCATGGGTTGGTGCTGTGCGGGGACACCGGAGCACGGGGTGTCCTCACCGTCCCTTCCCTCCGAGCTGGCACACGCTGTCTCTATTCCTCCTTACAGCCCAGTGGCTCCAGAGCAAGCTGTGACGCAGACAAGTTTCCAAGATGAAAATGGAAGATACATCTATAAATAATTTCCTAAGGGTTATGATAATGGCTTATTGATTAATAGGAGAGGGTAGAGAAAACACGGGAAGCACTGGAGGTCATAAATCCTGTAAATTAGGTAACCCTGCATGTGCCAAGCGGTGCAAGCTCTGCGCTCAGGTCCCCGCGTGGCAGCGGCTGCGTTCCCTGCCTTGGTGAAGTTTTAATTCTCCCCAGCAGCAGCAGGGCCAGCCCCGTCCTGCAGCTGCAGGAACGGTGGTGGTGAGTCCCATGCGTTTTCCCCTCGGCTCCGCAGGTGAAGATCACTTCAGTGAGATGCTCAGAGGAGCCCTCGCTCTCAGCTCCTCTTCTTTCCGTCCCGGTAAGGTTTAATTCCCCTCCCATACTTGGCTTTCATCCCTCCACTCTTGTCCCTCTTAAGTCATTGAAAGCACCACTTCTTTATTTGACCATGCTGTGCATTAATCCTACTTGTTCTACTTCCATGGAGACACGCTGTGAGTGCTGGTACTTATTTTTCCTGCTTTTTGTTGTTTTTTTTATAAATTTCATGGCTAAAGAAAAGCTGTCCATTACCTCTAACAACAACAAATTAGCCAGAGGACCGCAATGAGTAGTCTGTTCCAGCGGGCAAGTGCTTTACCTTAATTATAGAACATACCTGCTCCTTCCTAAGAGCTGGTGACTGGTGGCTGTGCCGGTACGTGACCAGGGACCGCCAGCACCGCTGGCCCCCGCCCAGCAGCTGCCGCTCGGCGCGGGCGGGGACCGGCTCCGGGGCACCCGGGGCCACCAGCCCCTGGAGCCGCGGCCGCACGGTGCCCTCTGGCGACTCGGCGGGGAAGGGCCAGGGGACGGGAGCCGAGGTCGCCGTGGCCTGGCCCCTGCTGCCGGGGGCTGTCCCTGCCCGGCCCCCCCGCGGAAAAGCGGGGGCTGAGAGAGGAGCTGAGGGAACGCGGGGGCGAAGGGCCCGGGGCGGGGGCTGAGCCCCCCCCGGCCGGACCCTGCAGCCAGCACCTGCCCCAGCACCCGACGCTGCCAGAGGGGCCTCCTGCTTCCCCCCACAGCTGAAAAGTGGGGGGGGGGGCCGCGCAGGGACTGTTCACTTTGCCATTAGTGTGGTGATGTCATCAAGGAGCAATTTCTGGGGGTCTTGTGTCTTTGTTCCCGTTACCTCTTACCCCGGCGTTGGGGAGATGCTCCTCTGCCCACCCGCCCAGTGCCCTGCCCGTCGGGGGGCATCAGCCCCCAGCCCCGTCCTGGGACCCCCTGGATAATTAGCACTAACCAGGCTCCCCGGGGTGCAGAATGATGGGCGGGAGGTACTCTGGTGACAAGGAGCCTAAGGGTCTGCGAGGGAGCAGAAGTGCAGGACAGTAGGTTAATTGTTGGGGGGGTGACAGCCACAACGGGCTCTGCACCTGCCCCAGCACCCGCAGCCATGGCAGGAACACCTTCAGGCTGGTGGATGGGGCTCACGGCTGCCCCCCCAAAACTGCTGTGCTTCTCCCCTGCAGCTGCCTCGTAAGTGCACACGCACACGCTTCCCACGGACCAAGGGCTCTCCAGCCCCTGGCAGGTGTCCCCAGAGGGGACCGGTCTGCCGCAGCTGCCGGAGCATCCCCTGCCCCACTTACCCTGTCTCACTGCTTCCCTGGGGAGGGGGAACGGGGCCCTTCGCCCCCCCGGACCCTTGGGACTGCGCTGGGGGAAGCTGTGGGTGCATGGCCAGCACCGAGGTGTATCAGGGAGAAAAGGAGAAAAAGCCGTTGCCGTGGCAGCGTCCTGGCGGAGCAGGGACATCCCAGCCTTTGGGAACACAAGTGCGGCGGCCTTAACTCCTGGTGATGCGGTGCCCGGCCAGAGGAGAGACACGTGGGCTGCAGCTGCCCGCGGCGACTCTTGGTGTCCTGTCCAGGAGATTAGAATGTGCATTCAGAAATCATTATAAATAATTAGTAAGCTGGTATTCCAGGCTGACATCCCACAATTAAACATAATGATTTCATAGTGTTTGACTGAGCAAGAACCAGACATCTCAAGATAATGGCTTGCTTTGCCTTTTATTTGGCATGTATTAGATCCCCATATGGGCTCAAAAGCACTTATTAGCACAACTGTAGTTTATAATTAGGTTTGTTCTGACTTGTATGCTATTCATTACATGCTTAAAGTCAAACCTGAGAAGATCTCATTTTTAGGACAGGACAAAACTATAGCCTCAACTAATGGGAGATCTTAGGGCTTTTGAGACAAGATGCATCACAGAGCAGTGACGGTCCCACCGGGACCCCGTTCCCCGGCACGGCACCGCTCCCGCCTGCCCAGGCTGGGGCCAGCTCTGGGTCCCGGCTGCTGCTGCGCAAATCGCCCCATTTTACTGGTCTTTCCCTTTGTGCAGGAAGAAACTTGGATGAGAAGCTCGTAAATTTTTGTGTAGACATTTGCAAGTGTTCCCTTACCTCCGGCATGCGACCCAGCCAGCACAGGCTGTTCAGAGCTGCTGGTCACAGAGCCCTGGAGCTGCGGTTTGGTGAGGACGTACTTTGAAGGGTCTGGTGTACTATCAATGTGTCTGCACGTCCCAGCTGGGCCCGGTGCTGGGGCTGCCTGCGCGCCTTTGCTGCGGTCTGGGACTGCAGCCGCACGTGGCTTTTCTCCCTTTAGCTTTGCCAAGGGACAGCAGCGGTTTGGGATGGCGCCCAGCGCCGGGCCAGGGGTCGTGCTGGGACGTGGTGCCCTGACTGACTCCTCAGCCATTTCCTAGGCTTGGGACTGACCTGATGTCCCAGCAGAAATTGCTCTGGATAAGATCAAGTATTTTATTTTAAAATGTTACTGACGTGTTAGTCCCTCACTGCTCTGCTCTCTGCTCTCACCCCGGCCCAAAGCCCCATCCCCAGCTGCAATGTCCTGCCCAGCGCCACCAGGGCCCCCCCGGCCTCGCCGGCAGCCCAGCGCCGCTCTCGGCTGTGCCCGGGCCACGCTCCCGCTGCAAACAGCCCCAAGAACCCGCTGGGTGCCCCGTGGGCAGCTCCGGCCGCTCTGCCACAAGCACCGGCGCCGACTGCACATAGGTGCGGGGCAGAGCCGGGTCCCACGGCTGGGGACGGCTGGGGATGATGTTCCTGCAGCGCCCGCTGCCAGCGCGGGACCCAGCTCTCTGCCGGCAGCTTCCCCTCCTGCCCCGTTGCGCTGGGGTGGATCCAGGGATTAACTGGGATGTCTCTGGGAAGGGGATAATCGCCAGCCCGTTTGCTGCAGTCTCAGTTGAAAGCCGGGCAAATCTGCTCCCTCCATGCAGATAAAAGCGATGAAGATATCAGAGATGTGACACACCGCAGTGTGGGACTTGACTCTTCATTACTGACTCATCCGACTGCAGCATTGATTCCATTTCCACACGGTTTATTGCAGTTCAAAGCCTGGTTAGCTTTACCGCCCCTTTGCCTGCAGGCCGCGGGCACTGCAGGGACAGATATCAGAGGAAGGGGAGCGCAGAGGGGTCAGCGGGGGGCGCGGGCTCCGTGTCTGCCGTGACACCGGTGGGGTCCCCCGCAGCAGGGATGGGGCGGTGGGAGCGCAGCACGGCTGGAGGAGGGATGCAGCTCACCGCCTGACGGGGAGGAGATGAAAACGAGACACTGATCTGTAATTGCAAACAATTAAATTCACAAAAACAGACTCATTCTTATGCACAACATGCGGCCTCTAATTAAATTTTAAGCATGTTTCATTTTCTGTCTTTTCCCCCCTAATTTTCCATAAAAGGTAAACAGCTATCTTTTTTTTTTTTCTGTGGGTACGTAATTAATTAATACTTTGTCAACCGTGGCCAGGATCAGACTGTTTTCATTTACTCCCCGTTAATCCTTCCCCGGTGCCGTTACTCTCAGCCCGCAGCCGCAACTACAGGCAGGGGCAAAACCCGCC
>VYZM01007032.1:410765-430845 GCA_013398915.1 Dromas ardeola
ATTCCTGCTCGCTGCAGCACTGACACTTCTCCAGTTCTCGCACAAGAAGTGTTTCTTCTGGTCTCCAGGGCCGTGTCCTGAAATGGGCACATCTTGGCACCATCCATCACATGGGACACGGGGCTGGCAGCAGCCCTGGCTCGGAGCTGCTGGAGGACAGGGGTTTGTGCTGCACCGTGCTGGGACCAAGCCTTTGCCCGTGCTGTGGCAGACGGTGGTCCAGTGGCAGCCGAGCCCGGAGCCGTCCCTGGTGCGGGTCACCGATGCGCTGCCCCAGCCCTAATTCTACCAGCGCCCGGCTGCTCTGGCTGTAAATCTTGGTGTCTGGCTCTGCAAACTAACAGCACAGCCCCTTCTCATGATTAATAGTAATAATTAAATTCATACCAAGCCACAGAGCAACGACACGGGGTAGCCTGGCAGTAAGAGCCACTGTTGAGACACTGACAGGCCAAGAGGGATGAGCGGGCGATGCACTGCGGCCCCAGGAGGCTCTGCTGATTTACAGCGGGGTGAATCAGCTCGTCCCCGTGTGCCCGGGGAAGCCAGCCTCACTGCTCCCTCCCGCCGGGCCCAGCCGCATCCAGGGTGGCCATGAGCATCTCCTGCCCCCACCCGCAGTCACAGCACGCAGCGCAGAGAGGACCTGCCCTGGGGAGACCTTGGAGCCCCTTCCAGTCCCTAATGGGGCTCCAGGAAAGCTGGGGAGGGACTCTGGATCAGGGAGGGGAGCCATGGGACGAGGGGGAATGGTTTCAAAGTGGAAGAGGGGAGATTGAGAGGAGATCTCAGGCAGAAATTCTTTGCTGTGAGGGTGGTGAGCCCCTGGCCCAGGTTGCCCAGAGAAGCTGTGGCTGCCCCATCCCTGGAGGGGTTCAAGGCAAGGCTGGACGGGGCTTGGAGCAACCTGGGCTGGTGGGAGGTGTCCCTGCCCAGGGCAGGGAGGGGAACTGGATGATCCCTCCCAACCCAAACCATTCTGTGATTCTGTGACCAGCCTGCCCGCTGTGTCTCCAGACAGCTTTTTGCACAAACACCTCCTGCCCCTCGTTGTCCCAGTGCCACCCCGCGCACGCTGCAGGCCCCCCGCTGCAGCCTCCCCGCCCTGCACGGGCAGCACCGTGTGCCTCCGCACCCCCGGGCTGTGCTCCAGGACTGTGCCTGAGTGACACGAGGACGCCACAACTTCCATGAAGCAGAGCAAAGGTCTCGGGTCCACCCAGGGAAAAAGCCTGGGCAAAGTGCAGCAGAGATTGTCCTTGGCAGTGTTTGCAGTGAACACAGCCCATCCGCCCCGCGAGAGCCACCCCGGGGCGTGCGCTGCGCCTGCAGCCACCTCTCCCTGCCACGCAGAGCCAAGCATCGCTCACCTCCCCTGTAATGGCTCTGTGACACCAGCAAAGGGCTCTCATTAACGGAATATAACGTGCAGTGAAAATAATTGATGATCATCTTGTAGCAGTTGATTATCTGTCTCCCGTAATGCTGCTTTGCTCATACGTTAAGGGGCTGTTGCTTTTCCCCGCGCGGTCCCGAGCGGCAGCGCAGGCTGAGCGCCCAGCCGTGCCCATGGCCATGGCCCCACGCCTGCCCGTCCCCCCCCTGCAGGCAGGGCTGGGGGTGCTTGGCCAACCCGGGCTGAACCGTGCGCTCTCTGCACGGGGGTGCAGTGCTGGGGCACGAGCCCGGAGCCAGCCCTTCCCGCAGCCTGAGGAGGAAGAGGAGGAGGAAGGCGCCCCGAGTGCCATGAGCTCCTGCTGCTCCTCAGCTGTGAGTCGGGGGGGGGGACTGGGTGATGCCTGAGGAAGCGTCTCTGCAGCCACTGCTCATCTCAAAGCCTCTGTGGGAGCGACGGTGGGGGCTGTGGTCATTCCCACACACCCGCCTGCAGCGGCCACGTGGATGGCACTGGCCACCCCATCGCTTCTCCTTGCCCCGGTTGCAGCCAGCCAGGGCACCTGCTGCCTCCCGCCGCGGCAGAGCCCGGGCTCTGCACACCCGCCGTGGGACAGACCGGCCTCTCACCGTGGCTGCCCGTCCCTGTCCCAGCTCTCGCCTCAGCATCGCCCAGGCCAGCGCCTTGGCGGGCGGCTGGGAACGGCGGCGGTTGTTTGCAGAGCCGCAGCCCCGAGCGCTCGGCGGGAGCTGCACACTCAGCAGAACCCAAATCTCCCGAAAAAACTGAATAAACTCGCCGGGTGGAGCGGGAGCCGGGCAGGGACCCAGATCCCCTCCTCATGCATGTCACATGAATGAGCTCTGGGGCCGGGCTCCCCCCTCACCGGCAAGGGGATTGTGCGCATTGTGGGGAGGATTAGGCCGTTTCAGGAGGCCAGGAGTGTCTGTGCCTGCAGGGCTGCCCTCTCCCTGCTTGCCACGGTCCCTGGGGGTACCGTGGGCACCACGGCAGGAGCTTCCTGCCCCACGGAAAGGGGAAACGGGCCCAGGGCACCCGCAGGGCTGGGGGGCCCTTGGGCAGCCCCCAGCGAAGCGGTGAGCGGAGGATGCCCCAATGCCAGGGCAGACATGGCAGCAGCTCCCCAGCCTGCAGCCCCTGCATCAGCAGGGGGTCACCCAGTGACACACCCCCCCCCATCCCCTAAAACAGGGAAGAAGGGAAGGAGGAAGGGCAGCCCCCAGCCTGGGTCTGCCCCGCTCCTCCCGGCTCCCGGCCAGGGCTGCCCCCCGCTGCTCAGCAGCGGTTCCCGGGCGTCTGCTCCTCGGAGACCCCCCCACGCTGCCCAGCATTTCTGGCCAGTGACCTCAGATGTTTGGGAAAACAAACTGCACGGGAATTAGCTCCCAAGTATTTCCTCAATTCTGCCCGCTATGAAGAGAATTTTATTTTGCTACCCGCGGGAGGAAGGAAGGCCGCCTGGCGGAGCGTGCAGAGGAAATCTCTGCAATAACTCACAGCCTCGCAGTGCTGCAATCAGCGGGGGCCGGCCGGCAATGCCCACACTGCTCCCCTGCTGCCGCCAGGACCTCTTGGCCTGGGGAGTGGGGAAGTACTACGTCCCCATGGGCTTTCCATGGCCCTTTGCAGAGGTATGGGCTCAGCAGCTCCCAGCCTGCCGGGATTAAGCAGTCCCCAGGGTTCAGCACATAGAATATCCCTGTGACACCAGCTCTCGCAGAAAAGCACACCCCCCCCCCCNCCCCCGCTCCGCAAAAAAGCCCCCCCCCCCCCCCCCAAAAGGCGCCAAGGGCTGGTTTGAGCATCCACCACCCGCTCACCCATCACCATGGCAAAAAGCAGAGCTCCCACCAGTTACACCATACCCCATGGCTTATTTTAGCTCCCATTTTATGGGTAGGTAATGGTGAGGGGCTCTGGAAGCCGTGCACCACTCCTGTATTTCCCAGTGCTTGCATACCTTTGCTCACAGAAATGACATGACTAAATATAGCCCCGTTCTGCGTGACGGGGGAGGAACGGGCACAGAGCCCCGGCCCAGCTGCCACGGGAGGGGAGATTTGCCGCAGGGCAGAGTCCGTGCACTGCTGCGGTGCCAGCCCTGCCATGGCACGCAGAGAGGGCCCCGTGCCCTGCCCTTACAGGCAAGGCAATTATATGACTTCTAGACTGAGTCACTTTATAGCCTGATACGGGGAAAGAACAAGTTTCTGCTCCTGAACCCACACACCCTTCTTCCTCCTTCACCTGGGCTTCCATGGCACTGGGTCCTCGGAGCAGTCCCACAGGAGGTCCCGGGGCCAAGGGGGTGTCATGGCGCCAGGCTGACACCCAGCTTTAGGCCACCCCAGAAAACATCTGAGGATTTACTACCAAAGCGTTCCCAGCCAGCTAAGTCCATGCAGCAGGAAATTTTTAAACACTTTTTCCTTAGAAGAAGGGTTGGCTCCCTGCCCCGGCTGCGCAAGCCTCTCCGGGGCAGCACCAGTTAGGGTAACGCCTGCGGTGCTGCCGCAGCCCAGGGCAGACAGGAGACCCCCTGCAGCAGAGGCTGGGGCTGAGCAGAGCCCTGGCTGCAGAGCAGGACAGAGCCGCTCTCACAGGCACAGCCAGCGCTCAGCCGCTGTCAGCCACACACCCAGAGCCTGGCAGCAGAGTCCAGGCTACACCCAAGCCCCCCCCACTGCCCCCACCCAGCGACCCACCTGATGGGGAGACTCGGCCCCAGTGGGGACCGTCCCCCATGTGGAGGGGAGCAGACAGGGGGGCAGCTTGCCCATACCTACAAAAAACAGGGATGACGGGCAGTTCCTCAGGGTTGGTTTATTGCAACGTGAACCCATTACTGCAGCTACAGCAGACATGCCAGTTATGAAAATACAATTACTTGGCCTTACAGTATCACAGCTCAGCACTGTACAACAAAGTCCTTTTGTACAAAATACTCTGTTGGCTTTATGAAGTTACTCTACAGTATGAAAAAACCCTGTGAGATTTAGCCCAAAAGAAAGCCCAAAGCGGCCCCACAGCAGAGGGAGCCTGAAGGGAGCAGCCGCAGCACAGGGCCAGACCCTGCCAGGGGCTGCGGGGACTCCAGCACAGCTCCCCCAGGAAAGCCTCCCTTTACCCCACACTGGGTTTCAGCCGAGCTCACAGGCAGGAGGGCCCCTGCTCAGCTCAGAGAGTGACAGCGCAGACAGACAGCAGGAGAGTCTGCCCATCACTCATGGAAACAGACGTTTAAGTGTGTGTCCATCCCCCTCGCAATGAAGAGGGAGCTCGAGGCTTTCACAGGCATCCTGCAAAGGGCAGGGGAACAGAAATGTCTCTAAAACCAGAGTGCATGGGGACACTTGGCTGTGTCCCAAACCCCAACCAGAGCCTCCTCTTGTGGCTGAGGAGGTGGGAAAGGGGCATCTCACCCTCACGGGGTGGGGACCGGCTTCCACAGCCAGCAGGACCCACACAGTGGGAGCCTTGGGGTGCTGGAGCAGCGGGTGGAGACACAGGCTCTGCCACAGCCCCACTCACCTCTCCCCAAAACTGGCCCTAAATACACATCATCTGGCACATAGAAGTGTGATTCTAAGAAAGAAGTTCAACATTTGATGGGTAAATTGTAAAAAAAACAAGTTTATTTGAAAAAAAACTCAGCCTCTTACAAGATTTCTGATCAACATTTACTAGAACTTGAGAGCCATTAACCTGCTCCACGTACGTTGAGATATTTTCCAACGCTAAAAAATAAAAAATAAATACGTACAAATTCTTTCCTCCCCCTTACGCGTCCTAGATGTGAGTGGTTAGGCATCCACCGCCTTAAGATCTCAGTTGAACAGAAGCAAGTAAAAGAGGTTTCTCTAAGAGATAAAAGAGCGAAAGCAGAAGGCCTGTCTCAGGGATGTACCATCTCCACCCACCCACCCTGCTCTGCCCAGGGTCTAGCACCCAAAGCACCCGCCTGGGTGGGATGATGGGCAACCCGACCCAGGACGCCGGCCGAGCCCCCACGATGGCACCCGTTTCACATCACCCAGCGCTGGGCGGAGGAGGCACGGCCAGGGCAGAGTCGGGGGGCCGGGGGACCCCAGCCGTCCCCACGGAGGGCTTGGCTGCAGGGGCCACCACAGCCCCGGAGGGGGTGACACTGCCCGACACTAACCGCAGCCGACCTTCTCCAACCCAAATATCCCGTGAGAGCACAGCTACAAAAGAGGGATTTTAAAGAACTACAGTAGCTAAAGTGTTTTCAAAACATACCTAAAGACCACCTACAGAGCCAGGAGGCACCGGGTAGAGGAGCCAAAGACCACCCTGCCCCATGCCCGGATCTCCCCCTCCGCAGAGGGCCTGCAGTAAGAAGCGTGTGAAGCAGTATTCATCCGGGGCTGGCTCTGAAGCCCATCATGCTTCAACAAATCCAGTATCCTGCTTTTTATGGCTTTTTAACAACAAAACTCCCCAAAACACACGCATACACACACACACCCCTCGAGCAGAATACAGAGCTAAAGCACAGTTTAGAGTTAAGGCTCGTCCAGATTCAGCTAGATATGAAGACTGTAAGGCACATATTAGTACATTCATGTTACTGTTAAAAAGCCAGACTATAAAAAGCCCCCCTGCCCCCCGACGCACGAGGATACTGTGTGTGTAGCCCTGTTACCTTTGTTGAACACAGATGGACAGACAATTCAGAGCCTGGTTAAAAATGAACACCTGGTTTAAACACTTCTCACAGCTGCCCAGCGCCAGCGGAGCACTGCCCCAGCCACTGCGCCAGGGCAGAAGCACTTCCCCGACACTCCGGGATTGAGACCAGTCCCTCACATGTGGCTCTCCTCCTCTTTGACACCATCCTCCGCGCTCTTCTGAGATGAGGGGGCCACATCGTTGTTCGCCTCTTTCTGCTTCTCAGCCTCGTCGACATTGGTCTCCTCCTCCTTCCCTTCCTTCCGCGCCTTCTCCTCCGCCTTCTGCTCCTTTGCCACCAGGCGATAGTTGATGCCCATCCCGATGAAGAGGTAGATCCCAGAGACGATGAGGATGACTCCACAGGCCCAGTACGTGTACTTGTAGTCACCATACATGTCATTGAGCTTCCCTGAGAGACAGAGAGGGGACAGCTTAGCAGACACTCCCAGCACCAACAAGACAGCTCCAGGTTGTGGAGATGTTCTCAAGAGCAGCTCAAGCCCATCACCCTCAGCTTCAGGCCTTTATTCCTCCACCCCCTGCTACCCCAGCCTGTGCCAGGGGCTCAGCCCCCACCTCCTCAGCCACCCCCAGATGCCAGGGCGGCCTCAGGGCCAGTGCTCCCGCCCTTGCCCCAGTGCTGAGAGCCCACAGCTCGGGGGGACCCACCACCCCTCCAGCGAGGCTGGGCAGGACAGGCAGACCACCCCGGGCACAGCACACCCTACCTAACACAGGGGGTCCCAGAAGCACAGGGCAGCACTCCACAATGGTCACCAGCCCAACAGCACTGGAGAACCGCTGGGCTCCCACCAGGTCCATCAGGGTCTCGAACAGGACCGAGCTCAGCCAGCCAAAGGCAAAGCCGAAGAAGCCAGCATAAATGCAGAAGCCAGCGTAGGTGGTGGACATGGGGGCCAAGAGATGGCACACCCCATTGTAAATCACAGAGATGGCAAAAAAATACTGGATTCTGGGTCTGATCCACTTGGTGTTTGCCACCAGTCCCATGGAAGGTCTGGCCACCATGTCTACAAAGGCCAGGATGGAGAGCAGGAAGGCTGCAGATTCATTAGCGATCTTCTTGCTCTTTGCATAATTGCTGAGGAAGACCAAGGGAGTGAACAGCCCAAAGAACATGATCACATTGCCTGACAGATAGAGCAGGAAGCCCCTGTGTGTGAACAGGGACAGGTCCAAGAACTTGTTGATCGTCTGGAAAAACGTGCTCTTCTGTTTCTTGGTCTTCCCACCGATGAGGTCTGTGCTGGTGTCACCATCGTCCTTTTTCACTGCCTTCCCGGCTTCCTGCAGCACCTCCTTAGTGGCCTCTTTCTTCAGCTGATCCGGCTTGGGGCCTATGGGCCGCATCAGGGATCCGGCAACGCAGCAGTTCAGCAGGAGACCACCAAGGATGAGGAAGCTGCCACGCCAGCCAAATATGCCAAAGAAGAGCTGGTTCACAGGCGCCAGGGTGGAGAGGAACACAGGGCTGCCCGCCATCGCCAGCCCGTTAGCCAGAGGACGCCTCTTGAAGAAGTACTTGCCGATCATGGTCAAGGCTGGGTTCAAATTAAATGCGAGTCCAAGGCCTGGAGGAGAGGAGAGATGAGGGGCTCAGAGCTCGACCAGCAGCACTGGCAGAAGGGCTGGTGGAACAAGCGGGGTTTCAGGTCTGGGGGCTTCACCACTCTGTTCCATCTGTGTTAACTCCCTGACTGCATGAGCAGCACTGGGCCCCCACTGCCTACTTGGGAGGAGGCGTCAGGGCAGCAGCGAAGCCACACGCAGGAATTCCGGAGCCAAAAGAGGAGAACCACCCTGGCTCATAACAAGCCTTGCCTCAACTGGCGGGGCACAACTCTAACCTGGGGCAGGAACAAAGGATGCTGTCTATTCTCAGAACCAAATACTATGCCCATGTAGTGTCACTAGTACGGTCTCCCCACCTTATGTCACTGGGGCCATCTCTTACTAGAATTAGAATGTGTAACAGGAATCTAGGATTTACACAAATTCATCATCGATATTCCCTAATAATTACTGGGTTTAAGTTGCTCCTCCTGCTGCCTCAGGAGAGGCCCCACCTCCATTGCAGCCCCCTTAGGGCAGAGCTGTCACTTACCCCCCACGACCCCAACGCAGAAGTAGAGCTCCTCCACCGTATTGCAGAAAGATGCCGCGATCAACCCGCACCCCGAGAGGCAGCCACCGACAATCATGATGGGCCGGCTGCCGTATTTGTTCACCAGGATGCTGCTGATGGGACCTAGGGAGTCAAAGCAGATATGCCCAGAGATGAGTTATCTTTACACAAGAGACAAGACATATGAACGCAAGCACCCAGAAGGTTTATTGCCACAGGCTTCCAGCTTTCGCCCAGACACTTCACCCAGCGAAGGAACCGGGGTAAGGGGAAAGGACAAGAGGTCCAGAGACAGATGGAGGTAAGAGCGACATTTGGTGAGAGCACAGAAAGCTGAGACTTCTCCGAGCAAGCTGCCTTCTGTGGGCTAAACCAGGAGCTGCCAGGGCACCAGACGACCCCCAGGGACAGGGGTTTGGGACAGTGCTCTGGGCTGGGGGCTGTGCCCTGCCCACAGCCACCCGCCTGCCCACCATGGGCTGGGGATCGGCAGCAAAGCAAGTGCAGAACAACTGTCCAACTCCAGCAAGTGGTTTTTGATGGAGACCAGACAAAGCTGTGAAGAAACAGCTTTGACAGGTGCAGGCAAAGCTCCCCAAGGGCCCGCAGGAGGAGCAGCGCCGTGCCCCCTGGGGAGAAGGGGGGCTTCTGTTTTCACTGCTACCCCAATGGTAGGAAGAGCCCAATTGCTCTGCGTAGCCGCCTTTTAAGTGCTTCATTATCAGGAGCTTTAATCCAAAGCAAACAGTAATTAAGATACTGCAAAGCATGCTCTACAGATACTAAAATGTATTTAAATAAACTGAATGAACAACCATTGAATATTAACAGACCTAGTTTTGCCATTAACAGATAGCAAGGTTGTCAACATGTTATTCATGGGTCCTCAGACGCTACTTGACCTTTTTGCCCAGTTTAAACAAAGCCTGGTGAAGGTTACAGAAGCCCTGCAGCCGCAGAGGCTCCCCCAGCCCCACGGCATCCCGCTCCCCACAGCCGGCTCAGTGCCTGCTTGCCAGCCAGAGCAGCCTGTGCCAGCAGCTCAGACCCGATGCCACTGGCAGTGGGGAAGGGGACATGGCCCCATTCCCATGAGAGGCAGCAACAGGTCCCAGGGGCTGTCACATCACACCAAGCCCCACACACTTCCCCGCAGAGCGCTCAGCACTTTGCAAAACTTGTACCTTGAACCCAACAAACGTGATGCCCCTGGCCAGAGTCTAAAGGCAGCAGCAGCATTTGTTCCGGGAAATCCAGCCCGGAGCAGCAGGCTCCAAGGGTAGCCAGCAGGAAGCTGCCCGGCTGGGCAGCACCATGTACCCTGAGGGAAATTCCCGCACCCATTTTTTTTTTTCCTTCTTCATTGAAAGAAAAAAAAAAAACAACCAACAACTCACTCCCACTCCTATTTTCTAGATTCACATGAAGCATTTCTGACCAAATGTCAACTGATCTATTCTGATTATTCATGCTGTAAAAAAAAGTGTAAGTAATAGAGTCCTCCCTAATCCTAAACTGAGCTGAGAAAGGGGCCTTTGAGATCACGTACCCCGATGGTGACTGCATGGGGCAGCTGCACAGGGCTGCAGGACGCGCTGCTCCACCACCCGGGCTCTGCCCGGACAGGAGCTACCCCAGCTCTGTGTGATACCATCAGCCCAGGATGTTTTGTCAGAACATGAGCTACTTTTTTGCCTCCAAGCGAGCATGCAGCTCCTGCAGGAAAGTGCCCAGGGGGACAGGGGGAATAGGATGCACACTGTGACCACTCCAGCTCAACGCAGACCCTGCAAATGGTCTGGGCTCAGGCTGCAGGAGCCTTGGAACAAGTGAGCAGGGCAGCAGCACATCCCCATGCTCTGGTAGCCGGGGGATGCACTGGGGAGCTCTGGGGTACCTTCAGCATCCCTGCCACCGGGCTCACGGGCAAGCGGCTCAAGATCGGCGAGCTGTTGGGATTTAATGGCAACAGTTCTAGGGGAGCAGGAGAGACAGTGTCAGCGTGGAGGGAGGGGGACAACCCCAGGACTGGAGAGGAAGCTCTCACCCCAGCTGCTGGGCAGCGCCAGGCAGTGCCACCCCCGGGGCACCCAGAGGAACCAGCTCTGAGCTATTAGGAGAGGAATGGCCCAGATCAAGTCTCATTAAGGCAGTTACACGGTTTACAAGCTTGTTATAACATCGGAGCAGGGAAATGTGCCGGTCGCTTCGCTAGCTGAGCGAGGACAAAGCAGAGCCTGTTCCCCTAAAGGAAAAGTCTCGTGCTTAGCCCGGCGCTGACGTCAGCTCCTTTCGATGCACAAATGCAACGAGGACCCAGGCAATTTGCCAGCTGGGGACGGCCGTGCTACAAGCTCCGATTTGCCTCTGAAGTGGACACAACAGCAGGCTACCAACAAGAGTTTCTTTCAGCCAAGCGACCCAGTGCAAAGCTGCGTTTGCAGGCGGGTACGAGACACTGGGGTTTGGAGACTGGCGAGGCGAGGGCTGGGAGCGCATCGCCCTGCGGGGAGCACTCTGCCTGCTCCCCACCGGTTAAAAACAAGAATAAAGCAGAGAGCCTGGGGATTAAAAGACTCCAAGAAGCAGTTCTGAAGGATGGGGGAAGGGAGCTGCTTCAGTTTAAGTAGTTTTGCTTTATTCTGCTCATGCCTGCACACTTGCAGTGCACCCTGCCACCCTCAAACAGCACAAGCTGCCCACGGCACTGCTCAGCACCAGAGAGGAACAGGCAGCACCAGGTTCCAGTGCTGAGCCGTCAGAGCTGATCAGAAACTGGGAACAGATGCCTAGATACAGCCACTGCTGGATTAAAAATTAAAAATCATTATCTTATCTAAAAGAAAGAGACCACATGAGCAAGGCTCCTACACGTGGCAGAGCATCTCCCCTGGCCTTCAGGCAGCGCTGGAAGCAGACACAGCATCCGCAGCACACTGTAACAAGGACAAGGGCAGAATTACACAAGTTGTAATTCCCCGGAAAGATTTTACTTACAGCTTTGCAAAGGAGGACAGATTAACCCGGTTTTTGCATTCTGGGCACTAAATGGAACTTTTTGAGCAACCTCCTTCAAGCAAACTCACTAAGGGAAGTTTTGCTCTCATATGAGGAGAGAATTCCAACTCTTAGCGAAGTTTGGGCTCTGGTCACTACAGCAAGGTGCGAATCATGAGAGCCGGCAGAAGAGCCGCATCCTGTACTGCAACACACGAGCACATGTACTGCTGTCTCCAGGCCACTTACCTCCTGCATACATAACAGCCAGCATGATGGAGGAGATCCATGAGACTTTGCTGCTGGACGCATTGAAGATGACCTCAATCTCTTTGAAGAACACAGTGATGGATTTGGGGAAGGCATAGGAAAACCCAATGGAGATGAAGGCTCCGATGACGACGGCCCATCCCCATCCTCCTTCAGGAGGAGTGTATCCCACAGGGCCTCCGATGGCCGGTGGCATCTTGAACTAAGTTGGCGATGACTCAGTTGGGGTTCAAAGATCTGCAAAAGGACAAAGTATTGTCTCAGCTGAAAGCAGAGGGCTGCATCCCCACTCCCAGGTGCGCAATGGCTACAGCCCCGCTCGCCAGGCTGGCACAGCACCAGTGCCCCGGACCACTTCCAGGAGACCTGAGCCCTGAGGCGAGCACTCAGGGCTCACCACGCACTGGCCTCATAAGGCCATCCAAAAACACATGCTCAGATTGCAGCTGGCCTTTAATAGCCCTGGTGTGCAGGTATTTATAAGCAACAAATTTAAGACATGATACCCTGTCTGAGGCTGAAAAGGGCAGGCAGTGTCCTTGCCAAGCAGCAGCCGGGGCACAGCAGCGAAGCGGGCAGGGCTACCGGCAGCACGGGGCTGGACCTGTGGAGGGCTGGGCAGGGCAGCGCCAGGGCAGAGCCCCTGCAGCTCCTCCAGGAGCACGACCCCAACACCGCCCCAGCACACCACGACATCTTGGGAAGCCCCAAGCCACCTGGAGCAGGAGCAGCGCACCCAGGCTATTAAATGCAGACACACCACAGGAAGTAAGTCCACACGTATGAGCCAGGACACCTCCATTTCTGCGAGGAAAGAACAGGCAGGTGTCACAGCACAGCCACCAGCCCAGCCGGCCCTGAAGGTCATGGGCTGAGGCTAAACTTAGCCTGAGCAGTGACCGGGGAAGGCTCCTGCTCGCTGCCAGCACTGCCCAGGGAGGGGACGTGGGTCTGCCCGAAGCAGCCCCACCAGAGCCCGGCTCCAGCAGGGTACCCCCGACCCAGCTGTGGCCAACCTCTCCTCCCCTACCGAAAAGGCCATGGCGGGTTTCATGAAAGCACCCAAGTGTAAAAACAATTCACCTTAAAAGCTCAAAACCAGAAGGGATTAGAAAAGAAAATAAATGGGGAAGCGTCATCCAGGCTTGCTCAAGTGTGCAATCCCCTTTAAGAGGCCGAGCAGGGAGAGGCTGATTCAGAGCGGTGTGGAGACGGGCAGCACTGGGCTCCTCACGCCTTCCCCGTGCTGTAGCTGCTGCACAGCTGGATCAGGACCAGGAGCACCCCCCGGAGCTGTGGCTACTCAAAAAATAAGGCTTCTTCAGGCAGAGAGCAGCACAAACCGTCCCAGGGAGGAAACGCAACCAGAGCAGCTGCTCACAAACGTCATTTATGATATGCAAAGCAACAGGAATCACTCCAGTCCCCAGAACTCCCATGAGCCCCTGCAGATTTTAGAAAACACTTCGACACCCCATGGCCCTCCCCAGCCTCGCAGCCAGAAACCCTCCGTCCCATATTAAGCACCATCAGCCAAGGGGGGGGGACACTGGGCTCCTTTGCCAGAGCCCACCCCTCATTCTGCAGTTCTCTGCTCGGATTTCTACTTGAAGGAAAAGCCACCTTTGAGAAGGAGAGCTTTCTCCAGAGCTCCCCTGGGTCACACCAGGCGCAGCGACAGCTTCAAAGCAGCGTGCTGGCTCAGAGGTGCGGCCTTCTATTTATAGCACGCATCCGTTCAGGCTCACGGCGATTACCATCTCATCCACGGCTGCTGACATGCCAGCATCTACCTGGCACGTCCCCTCGTGCCCTCAGCACACCACACAGCACTGCGGGTGCCCGCCTTGCTTTTGCTCGCTCCGTGTCACTTCGGCGCACATCCGAGGCCGGGATCCAGGTGTCCCAGATGAAGCACAGCTGGTGGCCCCGAGTGGCAGGGAGCAGTGCCCCACTCCCACCTGGCACTGGAGGCACAGACGGCAAAGTTACCCGATATGGCACCGGGTTCGCCTGAGCCACCCGACACCCAGATGCACTCAGGTGATGCCTGGAACCCACATGGAGCGGGAGGAAGCCAAGCACGGGAGGCCAGTTTCTGTAAGCCACTAAGACAGGTTTAGCCCGACCCAGACACCGATTTTTTTGTTGGCAGGGTATTTTCCTGCGTCCCAGCCAGTGCGACACATGACCATCACGAGCAGATCCCAGCCACCCTGCGCTCCAACAAAGGAATCATTTACAAGACGCTGCCCCGGGCATGTCCACAGCTGAACTATGCCCAGGAGCCAGAGGAGCTGATTCCCCCTCTCAGATCCCCGGGGACCGCAGCCACGCTGAGCAGCCCCTTCGACACCGGCCAAGCCCACACCGGCAGGGTCCGGCTGCAGGTGGGCCCCCACAGCAGAGCCCGGAGCCAGCACACCCCCGCAGGCACCAGCCTGGCACCGGCAGTCAGGGAGGAAAGCGCCAGGCTCCACAGAGGCTCACCACATTCCTTTGGCTCTCGGTCTGGGGAGCCAGGCTCCCATCAGGCTCTTTCTGAAAAGCCGCTATGAACACTGGGGTTTGCTCGCCACCACTTTCCCGCACGGGCTGCGCACTGGAGTTTCCAGCAACCTCTTGCTTTGAGTCATTCTGAGCTTTCACAGTGCTCAGTGAACTTTAAAGCATCATCTAACTACACTGATTTGTCTGAAACGTTTTTTTTTTAAAATGAGACTACCAGGTGTTGGCAGTAAAAACCACCAGCAAGGAATATGATCTACTTGTTAGCACTAATTAAAACTACTGGCAATAAAAGCTATCCAAAGCAAATGCCGGGGCTGCTGATGAGGTGTTGGGGATTTTTCCCTTATGCTCCTGAGACACACACACAGGTTTAATTCTTCCACCACTCCCAAGGAGCTCGACAGCACTGCAATTACTGCAGCTTGGTTCATCTATTTGTTCTTTCCCTGCGAGCAGCATTCCTCCTGCGGGTGCTCAGGTGGCATCTCTATAAAATAAGACTTTGGGCAGGTTAGACATGACCTCTCTTGCATTGCTGAGACACACTGAAAAACCTTGAACTGAACAAGGCTCGAGCACATGAAGCAAGACTCCCAAAGCATGACGCCAGAGGGTTTACATGATGAGTTCTGCATGCCACAACATTTTTCCCCTGACTCATTGAAAATCCTTATTAAGAAAGACCAGTTTTAGAAAGCTCTTCCTTCAATCACATTAAGGCTTCTTGCCGATTTCCTCCTTGCCCCCACACAGAAGTAGTTTCAAACGAGAGAGGAAAAAAAAGCACATTTAAGGCAGCCAGTTCAAATTGTAAAGCTTCCCTCCTCTTTGCAAAAAGGAAAAAAAAAAAAACCAGCCAGAACATAGTTATGACATTTACAGCTCTGTTTTGGAAGAGCAACGTGTAAGACGTGTTTGGAAATTAAATTCACAGCTGCCAGGCAGCCAGCTACAGTTTGCCCTATTAGGAAATAAAATAACCATATTTGCAGTAATTAAGACTGATGAGACCAAGTAATGACTGCAAGTATCACATCTGCTCCCCGTAAATGTCTTGACTAATCCGCAGGAATGGGTAGCCTACAGCAACCCTCCTCTGCACAGCAATGGCGAAAGCAGGAATTAAGGCTTCTTAGGCAACAAGGACTGTATCATCTCGAAACAGATCCCACAGAAGACTAAAAGCTCTCCATCTCCTAGGTCCCACGCACAAGCACTGTTATCCCTTCCCCAGAGGGGCCGGGAACAGGAAGATTTCAAGACTTTTGGTTACATAATGCGGAAAATTGCCATGCTTTTAAAAGCCCCAAATTGGCAGGACTCCAGGGCAGAAAGACAGAGGCTCACATTTATAAAGCACTGCAAATGCCGCAAAATATTTCTGGGGCAAACCCTTTATGAAAGTGTCCTCGCACCACTCCTTTCCGGGCTCAGAGGAAGAGGGACATCCTTCACCCACACAGGGGCCATGCCCAGGCACCTCAGCCCCCCTCGCACATCCCTCCAGCTCAAGGCTTTCCCACTCCAGGTGTGTCTCACCTGGCATTTGCTGCCCTGCCAGCTTGCAAAACCTCTCCCAGGGCACTGGGGCGGCTGGCAGGGCTGGGGCTGGAAAAGGGCAGGCAGCAAAGCCCAGCTTCCTCCCTGCAGCCCATCACCGCCCCGGGGCTGCCCTGTGCTGCGGCAGGCAGAGGCTCACCCGGCACCTCGGCACCCTCCTCCTCGGCTCGCGTGAAGTCCCACTTCCCCAGTCTGCTGCAGGCAGACTGCCTCCACTCCCGCCCATCTGCTCCTCCTGCGCCCTCCCGGCTCCGGAGAGGAACCCAGTGGGTCCTGGAGAGAGATCTCAGCAGCAGCAAAATCCCCACGGACGGCCTCGCCGTACAGCGGCCATTTGGACTCCTCACGCCTTCATCAGCTGGACCCGGCCTTCAGCCAGCAAATGCCAAGACACCGAAATGCCCAGGGCCAGGCAGGACGGGCACAGAGCTGCCCCCCGAGGGGGCTCCTACCCCAAGCCCCCAGCAGAGGGACACAGGAGGGGGACACTGCTCCTCAGGAGCCTGGCAAGTGCCTGCTCCCACCAGCTCCATCCCAAAGCATAATCTGAATGAGAGCCTGACACACATCTACCTCCCCATCCTCCCAAACTTTACAGCAACTCAGTGCTCAGCATGCGGTGGGACAGCACGGGGCCATACACCCCCGGGGGCCAGCAGACCCCGAGCATCCCTTCTGGCCCTGAAACTAAACTGAGATCTCATACTTGCTGCTGGGGAAATGGAGGTGCTGGCAATCGCAAGCGGTTTACAGCCAATAACGCTTTATAGCTTCAAATTTGGCCTTTTTCTGGCCAGAAGCAAGATGAAATAGAGATTGTTATGAGCTAATGAGACACCACTTTCACCAGTTTTAAGCGGGTTTATAGCATTAAGCATGGAGCTGTAATTCCAGCGAGCACCCATAGCTGGGGTTTAACCTGGCGGCACATGGCCTACGTGACTCCCCAGCGCTTCCAAGGGCTCTGCACCAAGACAATAGTCGATTGAGGTCCTGCTCAGCCGCCGCGTTTGCTCGCAGGGTGAGGCGAGGTCAGCAGCAGGGGCTGGGTTTGCTCGAGGCCGGCAGCCCGCACAACCGAGCTCGAGGTTTTTGCCAGAAGCGGCCCGTCCCGCTCAGCGCCTCTCCCCACCAGGGACGGCCAGCGCACCCACAGACGTGCCCCGGTCTGCCAGCCCGGTGAGCCAAGCCGGGCAGGCAGACAGGCAGACGCCACGGCGGCATCGGCAGCTGCCCTCCTCCAGCTCCAGCTGCACCCGCCGTCGGTGCGAGCCCCAGCCTGCAGAGGCACGGAGTGGCCCACTCGCCCCGCCAGCGGGCGGCACTCCCCGGGCCTTCCCTGGACACCAGCCACCCATCTCTCCAGCGACGGAGCCCCCCAGCCACCCAAGGACGGCTCCCATCGCGGTGGCAGCAGCAGTGCATGGGCTGTGAAAGGCCGTGAGCCGCCCTGAGAAGCAGGACTTCGGGATGGTTTGTCAGGAGCTTCGGCGGGGAACAACCAACCCAACAGAAAGACGGGCAGCTATTTCTGCCTACCAGACAGATACCAGACGAGCTCCCATCCCGGGCTGCCATGCCCGGTTATTAGCACCAGTGATGCTCAGCCTGTCTGAGCAAGGACTGAGCATCTTACTGGTACGAGAAAGCATGAAGTCAAGCTTAAGCAAGCTCTCAACAAGACCAAGGCAGAAAGCCTGGCTTATTTCTATACCAGAGCCCTCTGACTCAAAACCCTGTGGGCAGACCCAGGGGGGTCTGCAGGTAGGTTACAAGAACATTATATGAAGCAGCTCTTAGGAGCGTCCTCTGGGCTCACATGGGCTTCGACCCCAGGCACAGCACCTGGAGCCCCCTCTCCAGCCAGCCCCACGAGAGGACGGCTCAGCCCTGGGCAGCAGGGGCTGGCAGCTGCCCACCCTACGCTCACGGCCCATCTCACTGCTGGTGCTTCACCCCGGGGGCTGCAGGGCTGTGGGAAGGCTGAGCCTGGCTGGAGCATTTCACAGGCAGGTTTGAAGGGACTCATTCAAAAGGCACACGCTTCAGCAGTACGGCCCTTGCAGCACAAGGTACCGACCCTCCAGCTCAGCGGTACTGGGCAGGGAGCAAGCGTTATACAGCCCCAGACCCCGCTCATGCCCCCGTCCCCGGGGGAAGGGCTTCCCGCCAGCCCAGCCCCCAGCCTCAGGAGGGGACAGGGGGCTCAACTCCTCTGCGGGGTTTCACAGTCCCTCCTCAAGCACAAGCCGTGCTCTGCCAGGGAGCAGAGCTGATCCTCCCCACACCAATGGTCTCGGGAACGCTCCCGGGACACCCCGTGCCCGCCAGGAAATCCTCAGAATGAGAAAAATGTGGTACCGAATAGCATCGGCATTCTTTCATGAGACACCCGCACCACCAGGGACGCACCACAGGGTTTCACAGCAGAGCAGGGCAGCAGAGGCTGCAAAGCCCCAGAAAGTCAGTCCCCAAGAGCAAGGTCTGAGCCGTCTTTGCTCCCAGCCACCACCACATTACCGCTGTGTTAAAGCCCCAAATCAGGGCCGAGGTAGCGCAGGGATGGAGGTGGGAGACTCCCCAACGACCCAACAGTAATCGGGTCACTGCGGTTTCAGGAATTAACCACAGACCCACATGGATTTTCTTTGGCTGCAGCACAACTACGCTGCAGCAGCTTTAAAGGCCCATTTGAAAGTGAGTCATACAGACACCACTGGTGAGAAGCTCCCACTTTAACATCGCTGTTATAGGCTGATTCCACAGAAGGAAATAGGAAAAGCCATAAAAGTGCAACAATGAGATTAGCACTATAGTGCCTGATGAGATGCAAACTCCTCTCCCTTAGCCTACGTGCGGCTTTCCAACTCCTCATAAAGGATATAACACATAATAGCGTGCAACTCACTGGGTATTTTCCACCTTAGCTGCCAGATAAATCAGGCCAATTGTCTGAGACAGGAGCCAACAGAAAGCACGGGCAACCATTCGCACCTTTTTCAGGAACCACCTCCTGGAAGGGCAGGGTGCTTCACACCTTCCCCGGGGCCAGGACCAGGCACCCGTGACTTTGGGGCAGGGAGGTTTGTGGTACACTAGCAAAACACTTGTTTGTAATTGAGAGATCCACCACCCCAGTGATTAATCCAAGACTGAGAAAGCCCCTCCTCACAAAGCCATCAAACAGGAGCTCTGGGGGTTTCTCTATGCCCCCCACCCCCAGCACACACCAGCTATTCCATGAACTGGCCCATTTTTCAGCCCTGCTCCTTCCCTTCTTGACACAGCCAGGAAAGCCTCAGAGCAAAGTCACCCAGGAGAATCAGCCAGCACTAAATTACCTCACTTAGCATGAAAATAGGATGCTTGTGCACCACAAAAAGGCTTAAGGTTTACAGAAAAGCACAAAAACAGTATCATTAGATTTCAGGTTTCTTGTGATGCAACTAAAAAAAAAATCCCATCTTTTTCCTTAGAAGAAACTTAAAGCCCAAGACCACGAGTGACCGTCGGGCGGAGCACCTGGACACTTCGCTCTCACAGGGAAGGACAAAACTCCCGCCTCTCTCACCGCTGCTAGAAGCTGTTCACCATTTCCTTGCGATCCTCCAGTTCATACCCCTCCCCGCTCCTCAGGGCAGCTTCCAATTCCAGAAGCATTGCTCACCCTTTTGTGACGCGTTCATACACCCCTTGCCCATGGCACCCCGCTGGAGCCAGGACACCCACCATGTCTGCTGGGGCCCACCCTCCCTCCTCAGGAGCCCACCTGCCACCCCGCTCCCCGAGCATCCCACCCCCCACAGGCCACCAGCCTTTGCCCGGCGCGGCTGCCGGGACGCCAGGCCTTGCCCGGGAGGCCAGGCCGCGGCCCAGCCGCAGGGAAGCGCTTTGCGGGAGCCATCAGCTCCAGGAGCGTTTCAACAGCCCCGCACTGCCGAGATCCAGGGCGCACCGGCTGCCAGAGGCACCAACGGTCCCGGCTTCCCGCCGCCGATCACCGGGAGGCCTGGCCGGCCGGGTGACGGCCGCCCTGCACACACGTGCGCGGCTGCCGGGGACCTCGGTGCGCGCAGCCTCCTCCCTGCGCAATGCAAAAACACACGTTAAAGCTGGAGCACGGTCCGACGGGCTCCCCCCGCGCAGCCTCCTCCCTCCAAACGCCGTCCCCAGCCGCAGATCGCGGCGCTGGAAGGACCCGGGCCACTCGCCCACCGAGCGGCTTCGAGCGGCCGAGGCCGGGCTGTCGAGCGCCTGCTGAGGGGAGACACGGCAGGGCCGGGGCGGGGGGGGCACCCGAGCGGGGAGCGGCGTCCGGTGCTGCCCCCGGGCAGTCGCAGGGGGCTCCACACGAACGCGGCCCGGCGGGAAGGGGGGAGACCCCCCACCCCCCGCACCGCAGGACACGCTCCACACGCGGCCGCCGGGGCCGGCGCGGCCCCCCCGCAGCTCCCCTGCTCTTATCGGGTGCCAGAGGCCGGGGT
>VYZM01007032.1:436963-448712 GCA_013398915.1 Dromas ardeola
GCTGCGCCAGTCCCTGGGGAGACAGCGAGCACCGAGCCAAGCGCCTGCCGAGAACAGACAAAACACAACCCCCAGTATTTGTTCTGAAACCTGCCCAGAATTGCTTTGGCCTCGATGAGACTAGAGGATTATTTTCCTGAAGTATTTTTAAACCTGGAGCCTGGCAAGTACCAGAGGGCCGGGATTTCCTGGCTTGAGCACACAGGTCGTGGACGGCAAGGAGCCTGCTCCTGCCACTCCACCTGGGAAGCTCTGAGTGCCCCGCTCAGAGTGGCNTGGCTGAACCAGGACGACCAAGCTGGCAGGCGCTCGGGAAGGAAGCCACCTGCGGAGCCAGCCATGCGTGCTGCCATGGGGCTCCATGTGTGCAGCCCCCCGGGGGCTGAGCACCCGTCCATCCTCCCCAAAGCCACCCAGCCCTCTCCCTCGGCCAGGCCGGTGCCGGTGCAGAGCCCCGTGCTGAGGCACTGCGCAGCCTGGGCTGCTCCGTGTCTGGATGACCGTCAGGAAGGAGGGGCAGCCGTTGCAGGGATGAGGTCAGGGACATGCTCACTCTCCTGCACCAGTAAGGGGGATGCAGAGCCCTCGGGTGAGCTCCCGATGGTCTAGGTGCCCAAATGGGAGTGAACGTGCCGCAGCTCATGAGGCTGGCACAGCCACCACACGGGCTGCGGGGAAGCAGAGGGGACATTGGTCCGTGTGTCTGTCCCCTGGTGCCCTGCCCAGGTGCCCCCACCCACAGGGATGGCAGCAGCATGGGACCGTCCAGCTCCGCTCTCCCTCTCTGGGCTGTCAGGGGCCAGAGAGAAGGGCTGGCTTAATACCTGAAAGTTCCCCTGAAATAACCCCCCAGAGTCCTTTGGGTGGCAAAAAGGGAGAGGAAGGCGGCACCCGCGGCAGGCAGAGCCAGCACCGCCCCAGCTGGAGCGGCCGCCTGCCCTGCTCGGCAGGACCAGCTCCCCTGGCCACGTCCCAGGCACCACTGCACCAAGAGGTGCCCAGGGCACGCTGGCGCTGGGTGCTGCTGTGCCCTGTGTCCCTGAGATTGCCGGGCACGGGGGATGGCAGGGCACAGCTCTGGGGAGCAGTGGGGCTGCTCCAACGCAGGTGAGTTTTCTGAACACCCAGCCGCTCGCCCACAGCCCCCGCAGGCTGTGTGGGGGCGAGCCCGGGTGGAAGGAAAGCGAATGCAGAGCTCTGCACACTGGCAGTTTCTTTGTGGCTGAGTTTGTGGGTGCTGCTGTCTCAGTCTTACCTCCGTGGCAGCAGGACAGCCACAGTTTGCCCCCATTCAGCGCTGGTGAGCACACGACCTATTGTGTGCACGTGTAAATACACATTTGTGCTGCTTGTTCCAAAACCCCACTTGTTCCGTTCCCAATGAGCCAGCACTGACAATGTCAGGAAAGCCTCCATCCCCTGGCTTTGTTCGACCGTGCCTGTTTGGAGGAAAGATCCCCGGAGAGGAGCTCGCAGCCACTGCACGCCCCGACGCAGGCTTGCTGTTGACAAGGAGCAGCCCCCGGTCGCAGGCAGAGGGGGAGACCCCTGGGCTCTGCCTCCTCCCAGGGCCCAGCTCAGCACCGTTCCCGGCCCTGGGAAGGAGGGAGCAGGGAGCAGCGCCCGTGGCCGGCGGAGCAGGGGCAGCGGGGCCCCGGTGCTGGCTGGAGCCTGTCCCAAAGGCTCGCTTGGAGCTGGCTCCTTCTGAAGTGGGTCAAGTCCCTTCCCTGCACAAACACAGGCCTAAGTCCGGCACCACCAAAGTACACTGAAAGCTGGAGGCAGTCCTGGCCCCAGTACAGGCTCCTGGGACTTTGCCTTTTGCTGCCGCGGAGGCCAGAGTTTCATGCCCTGCCAGCGCGAGGGTCGGGGCTGGATGTGGGATGCAGGAGGCTCTTCCCTGGGAAGCGGCTGCTGCTCCATCAGGGCCCTGCCTGCGGCAGCATCCGCACCTTCCTCCCACCCCTGCCCCGCCGGGATGTCCTGCCCGCCCTGCCCACTTTGCTGTTCCTGTTTCTCTTCCTCCTCCTCACCCGCAGCCCCCACAAAACGCCCTGACGTTCCTGCTGCCTCATGGCCGGCTGCACAGCTGGGCTGCGGGAGATAGTGCTGTTGGTAGCGGTGAGCAGCAGGGAGACTGTTGTGGGGAAGAAAACACACTCACAGACCCCGAGTCCTCCTTCCAAGTCTACGTTACCAGGGATGAGGTTTGGGTAAATACTGCAAAGCGTCCGTCAAAACTAGCCCTGGCTGGCAAATTCACTTCTGCTTTCTTCATGTGCTTTTTGTGTTTGGTTTACACAAACTCTGGTGGCTGAGCAGTCCAGGCAGGAGAAGTTGCATAAAGCAATTTAATGAGTCTTATGTGCAAGCCAGAACTGCTTCCTCACCTGGGCAGGTGCCCTGCAAAGTGTCTTTTGACCTACCTACCCGCCACGGCGGCACAACAGCCCCCGGCAGCAACGCCGGCGCGGGCGTGGGGCGTGGGCACCCTCCGTCGCCAAAGAGCCTCCAAAGAAAATCCTTGCAACAACCACAAGTACCATCTAAACAAATCCCAGATCTTCCATAAACAGAGAACGGGGTTAAACGTGCCTAATAAGCTGCTTGTTCTGAATTATCATCTCTGCTCTAATAATAGCTGATAAGTTGGTCTTTTGTGGGACAACAAACATTTCTGTTACTCCCCAGCCCAACTTCAGGATAAATAAAGCCAGCCCTTGTTTCTAAGCAGGAGGTCATGCTCCGTCTTAGGATAAAGGCGCTGCCACCCTTTCCCTGCTTTACAGGCTTAAAAGAACAAAATGTATCGAGTGACACAAAAAGTCAGAGAAAATTAAAGTAGGAGCAGCTAAAGACAAGTCAAACATTCTGGCATTAAGCTCCCTTCACATGTCTGTTTAGCAGATAATTTGTTATCACCCCAGTCCAAAGTTAACCTGGAAAGCTGCTGTGGGAGAGTTGGCTGCATCTGCAATGTTTCAGATTTCAGTGTTTCAGCTGGGCGCAAACAAACCAAAAAATGCTATAAAAGCTTGTTTTTGATTAAACCTGTTGCTGCTGGGTACAAATACTTATTTTCTGGGTGGAAGTTCATTGGGGCACAAGCACCAAAGATCATTAATCCCCGGTAAAACACAGACTTTGTGCCCAGTGCCGCGGCTCGGCCGCAGCAGCTCTCGCGGGGCAGGGGGAAGTTTCCACTTCCCCATCCGAAAGCGGAGGGATGAGGGAGGAGGAGGGGGACACCGGGGTTTCCCGCTGCCCTCCAGCAGCCCCGGGGCTCTGGGCAGTGGTCCCCGTGGGCTGGGGTCTCCACACCGGCTGGGCAGCTGCCCCCCCTCCCAGCATTGCTGCTGAGCCCCCCGTGCGGCTCCGGGCGCCCCAGCGCGGGGGTGGTCTCCATCACCGCCCTCTCCTTGGGCAGGAAGCTGCGGTCATGGCTGTTTGTCTGCCCTCGCTCATCTGCTATTCTTACACACCTCGGGGGGGAGTGAGCCGTGTTTTCACTGCCTCAGAGACAGGATTCGCCTCTGGTACGCCTCAGAAAAGCGGGCACCGTATTGCAGGTAGCCGAGGGGGCGGAGGAGGAGGCGCATGGTTTGGGCTCCCAGGAGACATTTGTCACGGGGCCAGCGGCAGCCACAGACCCCGCTTCCAGGTCCCCGCAGCATCCCAGCCGCCAGCCCCCTCTGCCTCCATGGGACGCCCTGATCGAGCTCCCCCGGGACGCTTGGGGCTCAGCGCTGCTGCCACGGGCACTTTGTGTCAGCGGGCCTGGGATCTGCTGAAACCAGCTCTCACGGGAGCCCGGCCCCGGGGGCACGCGGTGGGCAGGCAGCTCCCTGCGTGCCGGCCGGGCAATGCTGCGTCAGGCTGCGCAGCCGCCGCTCCCCTCTGCCCAGGGAGACCACCCCTGGGCCGAGACCCCAGCCCCACTGCCACGAGAGGCAGGAATGGCCACGCTGCTGCCTGCCAAGGCCCCTCGCGCCCCCGGGGGCTCTGCGCCCTGCTGCGATGCACCACGTACCAGCCTCTTGTGTGCCTCGGATAGCCCCAGGTCCCAAATGGCATCAGCCACCCTTGGGTGACCCACCCGTCCGCTGCCGCCTGGTCTCAGACCAAGGTTCGGCAAAGGGACGTCCCAGGCAGGTCCTCATGTGTCACCAGCCATGGGCGCACCGGGGCTGCGCGTGCACGTGGCTGTGTAATGCCGTAACAAGATTACCCTGCGACATGATGACTGTGAAATAATCCACAGTATCATTCGGCAAATCCCGGGATCCAATTACCCTTCCACATGACACCCCTTCCCGGGCGCGGGGAGGCCGGGGGGCCGCAGCCCAGCGCCCTGCCCCTCCGGCGCCCGCCGGCTCGGCCCCTCCACCCCCCTGCACCTCGCTGTCATTTAGGATTAGCAAAGTTTGTGTTGCCCTGCGGGAGCCCCGACCCTCTGCCAGGCTCTGTTGTTCTTTCTCGCCCGGCTGCGCGCTCCCCAGCTCCGCGCCGACCTCCCTGCCCAGCCAGCCTCGCGCTCCCTCCCTGCCCCGGCAGCACCGCACCCCGTTGGGCCGGTGTTCAGGCGGCGATGCCAGCCTCCCGTGATGGGGAGGGAGCCGACCCGGCCAGCCGGGAGTCCCGCGGGATGTGGGAGAGGGATGCCATGCCGCCCCATTGAACCCAGCCGCACAGAGGGCCTGGCACGCACCGCGCCTGCCTCCGCAGCACACTTGTTTGCAAACAGTTTTGCAGGGCATTTTCCTTGTCCCAGCAGCTGCTCCCTGCAGCCAGCGTGTCCCTTTCTGTGAGAATAAAGCCCGGGGCACGGGTACACCAGCACTCCCGGCCCCGGCAGCGGTGCCAGGGCACGCGTGGTGCCCCATGGCTGGTTCGGCGCGCTCCACTGACAGCGCCGCAGTCGCTCCTGGCTCTGGCAGGTGTTGAGACACCAGCGCTGCTCCCAAACCAGGCAGGGAGTGTGGCCAGCTGCAAATTTCGGCTTCAGTTTTGGCGCCTTTGAATCGCTGGCCAGGCGCCAGGTTTGTTATTTGTTAGTCCAAGTGTTTTTTTCCCAAGTGAATTTCAAGCTGGTGAGAGGAGCCGGGTAGAGGGAACCTGGTGGGGGGCCCTTGGCATCCTCAGCGCCGGGGGAACGGGGCGAGGATGCTGCGGTGTGCTCTGCCCTGGCCGGAGACCCCAGGCAGCAACGCAGCGGGACGTGGTGGTGCCAGAGGAGCCCCCACACCAGGAAACCATGAATTTCACCTCAGCTGCCGAGGGAATACAGCTGAAATTCTCATGCATGGTGTTCATGGACCAGCCTCTCTGGAGCAGAGTCTGCACCTCTGCAGACCCCTAATGCTGTGCAGGACTCCATGAGGTGCCAGAGGCTTGTGACCCCAGGCTCAGAGCCCCAGGGGGAGCAGGGGATTCATAACACCCCTTTCTGTCTGAAAAGCCCTGGGGTTCCACCTGAGTCATGGCCGAGGCCGTGCCGAGCCTGAGGTCCGTGTCCCGGCCGGGTGCGCTCAGCTGGTGCTGGAGCCCACAGATGCGCACCCCGGCCCCGCACTCGGACCCCTCTGCCTGGCCGCCCTCTGGCACGGGGGGCTGCTCTGAGCCGCAGCTCTGTGCTCGGGCAGTTTGCACTTGCCCAGCGCAGGGTGCAGGCAGCTCCCCCGGACACACACACGGCTCCCGCAGCCACAGGGGCGCGGGCAGAGCCCACAGGGGACTCGCGCTCGCCAGGGTGGCCCTGGGAGCCAGTGGGGAGTCACCGCAGCGCCTGCGATCTGCCCTAGCCTCCCAGCCTGTGCGAGCGGAGTCAGCGGGGATCGGGAAACGAAGCAAAACAGAGGGAAGAAATTGCTTTTCCACCTTGGAAACCTGATCCTCAGATCCGTTTCCCTCCAGAGATGGGAAACAAAAGCTTTGGGAGGGAAGGACCAGGCGGCTGCCTTGGAGGGCAGGAGCTGGGGGGCAGGGAGCCGTGGTGCAGGCAGACGTAACCGCGGTCCGGAGGCGAGTGCCAGCAGGAGGGAGTCTGCTGGGCTCTGGCAGGAGCAGGGCACAGGTGACTGGAACGTGTCCTGTCATCCCCCCCGCACTTCCCAGCTCCCCGCCGCCTTCCCTGCCATTGTTCGGCAGCCCCGGGGGTGAGGCACGGCATGGAGACCGGCTGCCCTTCCTCCCTGCCGCCTGCCTGCCCTTCCGCCCCGGTTCCCGACACACCACCTTGCAGGCAATGCCCGTGCCCTGCTGCCAGGGCACGTGCCACTGGCGCCGGGGGATGCGGGGCTGGGGCACCCTCCTGCCTGCCGGCCCCACAGCCCAGACACTGCGGGGAGCGGCAGCTGGTGCATCCCAGCACCTCCCCAGGAGCCAGCCCAAGGCCAGGAATGGGGCCAGGATCCGGCCCCACACAGTCCGGGATGCTGACGGCAGTTGGAGCCAAGGGGCTTCGGCAATCCCCTGGTGCCCCATTGGCCTCCTCGTTTAGGCGGATAAAGCCTCCATGATCCCATCCGCAGGCAGAGCCATTTCTGTCACATTACTTCATTTCCCTGACATTAACGTGGTGGATTTTGTAAGGACACCTTTCCACAGAGCTGTCTGAGTGTTATTCCTGTGGCTCAGCAGCTGCCACTCGCTGGCCACCGCAGCTGCGTCACTGCGTCTCTCAGAAAGGCAAACCCACCCGATGACCGTGTCTCTGCGGGTTGCGAGGCTGCTCCTGCCGATGGAGTGGGAAAGACGTCGGTACCCCAGCGCACGGCGCAGCAGCCTGCAGCTCTCCTGGGGGGGCGGTGCGGACCCCTGGAGATGAGCCCCTGTGCAGGGACCCCACTGGCACCCCCAGGCAGGGCCGGCAGCTCACACACAGCCCAGGGACCAGGCAGAGGAGGCCCCCAGCACCACGGCTCCCAGTCCCAGATCAGCCTGAGAGAGACAGGAATTAATGACCCTGTTTCGGTGTTTGCTTTAGGCAGAGCCGTCACTGCAAACCAGAGGCTCGTGCTCCAGGGCTTCGTGCAGATAACGGTCTCGGTATGAGAATGAGCTCCCCTGGTGAGGTGCAGTTTGGAGAACTTGAATGGAGGCTCCAAAATTGGTTGCAAAGAAAGAGATAAAGATCAGTATTTGTCCTTTTTTTTTTCCTTTTCCTTCCTACTGCAGCAAAAATATTCCTGTTTATTGCTATAAACCCTTCGGGGGGCTGTATGGTAAACTCCCAGCGGGAATTACTGTCTCAAGAGATCAGAGATCCCGAGAACATCCCCTTGCCAAATTTACAGTTTCTGTTAGCTCTAATCAGCCTTGTTTATCTCTCCCTGCGGTGGTATTTGGGAAACTAGTACAGGTCAAACGTGGGACAGTTCCCTCATTGTTATCAGATATCCGAAATCTTCAGGCCACACCGAATGCCTCACGGCATGGCACCTTCCTTGCGCCTTCTGTGGGCGCTGGCTCTGGGCTCCTGCACGTCTGGGCGCAGCGAGCCCATGTGCTGCTGCTGCTGCTGCTGGGAGGGTGCTGCCGGGAAAGGGCCAGGCGAGGAAGAGCCCCGGCCGCTCCCGGCACAGGCGGCTGCGCTCTTCCCCATCACCCCAACCGCGGCGCAGCTCCCGCAGCCACCAGCAACCCCGTCCCGGACCCACTCGGCGGAGCCGCGGGGACCCTGCAGCCCGGCTGCCCCCGCCGCTTGGCCCTGCCGGCTGCCGGGAGCGGGGACGGCTGCGACGCCTGTGTGCTCACATCCTCCCCACTGTATATTCTTCCTAGGAAAATAAAGCATCACTGTCCTATTAATTATGTGAGTTATGGAGCAATATTTTTCCCAGAGTCACCTACTGGTTCACATATTCGTTTTGCAGGCAGCTTAGCCAGTAGCCTGGCAACACGGTGACCTTATGCTCTGCTCAGCTTTGAGCGTTTTATTAGCCACACTGGACTCTCTCCACTGCTCCATATTGCCGAGCCCCTCATTAGTACAATTAATAAGCCGCTTCTGTCAATTCAATCAAATGCCAGGCTCAACAGCAGGAGAAAGCTTTGGCAGATCAAGTAGGGGAGATTCTGGGTAGCACTGGGAAATTGCAGGAAACCTTTCATCTCCCCCAAGGAGCTGAACAAGAATGGAATTGTGGGATTGGGATTCTCTCAGGTCATGTTTATTTATCGCCGGCTCGTTAGTATAATAAATCAGGTCCCCTGTCACTTTGAATGAAGTCATAGGTTTGCTGGAAGGAACTTGGCAGAACACCTTGATATTATTAGTGATGGTGTGGACAAAGCCTCATGAAAGGCGATGCCCTGGCCGGGGTGCGCAGGCACCCTCACACGCACCCGCTCATCCCTGTGCCCTGCCGGCAGAAGGCCACCGCCAGCCCGGGCTGGTGCGGTCATCCCAGGGCAGCGCCCGGGGACCGGGATGGTGTCGGGACACACGGTGCAGCACAGCTGAGAGGCGCCGGCAGCGTGGCTGCAGCAAGGTATGTCCCAGGTACCTGGCAGCTGCGGGAAGGGACGCTTCTCCCTGCTCTTGCTGCCAGCTCCAGGAGACTGCGTGGTGGGGGCCATCTCTGTCCTGGCCCTGCTCTCCTCCGCCTGCACGAGTTGTCAGGATGCAGCTGGTCCGGAGCAAAGCAGCGGGCGCTGGTCCTCCACCGGGTGTCACGTGTATCAGGCACATGTGATGGCGCTTTGCCTTTCACACCTCCTGCGTCCTGCCAGACTTTGCCCTGGCTCTGACGTCCGCATGCTCTTTGGATCCTGCGCCGGCTCTGGGAGCTCCCGCGGCAGCGGTGCCCGGAGGTGCTGGGCAGGACACGGCTGCTGCTGCGGGGTGGCTGGCAAAGGCTGGTGCTCGCAGGGCTGCACGGCTGCGGTTCCTGAACATCCCTGTGTCCTCTGAGCAGGACCTGCAGCAGCAAGGGACCAGGAGGTGGCTTTGCAGAGCCTTCAGCGGGTCACCTCCCCCTGGCCCGGGCCGGGCTGAGCGGGGCGCGGTGGTCTGCTGGAGATGCTGGGGAGGTCACAGTCTCCTTGCCCGGATCCGGCGCTTTTCCACACCAGAGAGCAGATCTGTGGGGCGATTCCTATCCTGTTGCTGGAAGTAATGCTGGGTGGCAATGAGGAAGAGCTGTGACTGGTCTGTCACAGTCTGAGTGCCCCAAATAGCGCAACATCACAGGTGTATGTCCCAAAGGCGTTCCTAAAATAAACTTCACCAGCAAATCCTTTGATCTAGTCTGATGATGAAAACATAAATCTGAATAAAGTCAGATTTTTAAAAAGATTAGTTTCCATTTAGTTTAAATATAGCATAAAGGCTATAAAATAACAGCTCTATTTTATTGTTCAATTTATCACAGTATTTGGTCTCCGTGCTGGGATAGATATTCAACTGTTCCTAATTTATTGCTCATAGACACACTCCAGGGAGACAGTTAATTCTCATTCCATAGTCTCTGAGCTGGGCCTACACACTGAAATGCAGGATTGCCCAACTCAGCTGCAGGAGCCTTCCCCAGGCCAACACGTCCCTGTCCCCATCCCTGTCCCTGTCCCCATGCCTGTCCCTGTCCCCATCCCGGTCCCTGTGCAGCGTTCCATGGGTGAGGGCCTGGGAAGCGCCCGGGGCCATGCTCCCGCTCATTAGCTCTCTTGACTCCAGCTGACCCAGAAATGTTGAAGGAAACAAACAAACCGGGGGGAGGGGAGGGAGAGGAAGGGCTGTAGGTGTTGGCCACATGTCTGCAGAGCCAAGCCGGGCTCCAGATGAAGATGCTATTGTGTTGCAGTGATTTCCCAGGAAAAACAGGCCTGGAGATCTCCTTACTGTTCCTGGGAAGCACTTGGTGACCGGGAGGGTGTGGATTCAGGGTGGGAGCAGCCCAAAGGCTGGGGGAGTGTTTGGGGCTTTTGCTGTTATTCTATGACGATGCCGTGAATGTCACCACGAGCAGACACAACTGCAAAACTGTGGCTCTGCGTCTCCTGGCTGCACTGTGGCAGCACTGGACGAGGCGCTGGTGCGCTGCCCAGGCACGCACGCCACGGGACCGCCGATCGCCAGCAGCGCTGGGGCATGGCTCCAGCTCCCGGGCAAACAACGGGTGTTTCAGAGGACGTGCAGGAGCTGCACTTGGGGCGGCACACGCACACGAGCACTCACACAGGCACGGCAGCTCCTCGGCCGCCGCATGGCCGCAGCTGTGGGTTGTGTTCCCGTAGCCACCAAACAAATCTAGGGCCAGTGGGGTGTCTCCGTGCATGCTCAGAGCAGGACCTGCAAGCCCTGGCCAGGCTCATGAACTATTCTCCAGACTCTACCACCCCTTTGAAGGGCCATTTGCAGGCAGGGTGGCTGTGGGAAGGTCGGCACCCAGCTCCTGGAGTGGGTGCACAGCAGACTGCTGCGTCCGGTGGTGCTCGGGCGAGGTAGCGGTGCCACTAGCCCCCCAGTGCTCCCCCCTTCCTGCCAGCCAAGCACAGTGCCCTGGAGACAGGGGCCACAGGGCACACAGCCAGGGTAGCCCACTTGCATCCCGCCTCTCGGGACTGGGACAGTGCAGCTGCCCTGGCTGGAGGAGAGGGGGCCACTGCAGCAAGCCCCCAGCCGGACCAGCATCACTTCTTGAGCAGCCCTGTGCCACCAGGAGGGAGGGTCTGCAGATGAGGACATCCTCCCCCACAGTCCCTGGCCTCTCCAACACTTCTCAGGCAAATCACTTGCATCTTTTGCATCTTTTGCAAAGTCTGGCCTAAATAAACCCCTGCCTGAGCATCCTGTGGATCCCCAGTCACTGCCTGCCATCTGTGTAGCAGCATGGCAGAATGTCTGGGGACACAAGGTCCTCCCTCTCCTGCACCACAGGGGACCCTGCTACATCCCCCACCCCTGGAAAGCCAGTAAATGCCCCCTCCCTCCTTATCTTCCCTTAGCAGTAGGGGTCTTGGCATCTCCTTAGCCCCTGTTTCCTCTCCCAGCTCTTGTTGACACAGCAGCCATGGGAGAACAATGGGGCCAAGGGCAACAGAGCAACAGCCTGCCCCTTCCTCTGGCCGCCTGCTCACCTCCCCTGGCATGGCCGGGGCACCCAGGCCCCCGGGACCCACGGCACAGCTGATGGGGTGGTGGCACTGGGGCAAAGCTGGGGCAGCCTGGATGCACAGGGGAGCCGCAGCCTGGGCAGTCTGGCGCTGCCCTGTTGCAGCAGTGCAGCATCAGGCATCCCACGGCACCCTGCACAGCCCTCATGCTGGCAGGGGCCGTCCCGCTGCGGGGAAGGATGCAGAGGTACCTCTGTTCTGGCAAGGAGCCGCCAGATCCAGGAGAAGAGGACTGAGAGGGCGACAGGGCAGATGTGGGACAAGGAGCTGGTCAGGGAGTCAGGGGAGAGAAAGGTTTTCATTGTGAGTTATCGGCCAGGCTGACACCCTCCGCCTGCCACCAGAGTCATCGGCAAGAGAGCTGGTGTTAAATAAAGAGCTCGGTCCAGCCCGTGCTTGTCAGGGCCGGCAGGTTTAAAGCCCTCCCCGATTTCCCAGCCTGCAGGAGCGGGGCGGTGAGCTCGCCCTTACCTGGAGGGAGCGCTGGTCGGGAAGAGCCTTGCGGGCTGCCGGGGCCGGGTCCCGCTGCCCCCGGGCGCCGCCAGGAGGGAGCGGGGCCGCGGGGCCGGGATCCCGGCGCCCCCGGCACCTCCGACAGCCGCCGGTTCACCCAGGCCGGGGCAGCCGGGGCTTG
>VYZM01007032.1:451880-498563 GCA_013398915.1 Dromas ardeola
GCCGCGGGCAGGCCCGGGGCGGCGGCAGGGAGGGCCCGGCGGCGCGGGGGCTGGCAGGAGCCGCGGCCGAGGCCGGGCCGTGGGGTGAAGAGGGCCTGGCCCCTGCCCCAGCAGCCGCCCGAAGGAAGGGTCCGTGCCGGGCCTCCCCGCGGCACAGGTTTCGTGCTTCCCTTGTCCTGCTGTGTGAGGATAACGTTTGAGAGGAGGGTGAAGCGGAGGCAGCTTGTGGTTAGTAAGACTTTTGGGAACGCCAGTCGAGGCAGGAATTAACGCTGTTTCAGGTCAGGCCGTAGGACACAGTCTGGTATGGTTGTGCTTCAGCTGTGTGCTGTGGCAGCTCCTACTGCCCCTGATTTCCTCTGTGTCCCTTTGCTGCTTTGCAGCTCAGTGACTCCCTCCTTTTCCCTCAAGAAAATCGTTGTGGACTCCACATTTGCTGCCACTGTTTTTCAAAAAAAACCCCACAAAACAACTAAGAGCCACCCTTAGTCTCTGCTCCCAAGAGTTTAATTAGACAACACATTAAGTAGTGTTCGCACAGGGTCAGGTGCTGTACGCCTTTATCCTTCCTTGGCCCTTAATGTCACGGTCACCGTTGCATTCCACCCTCTTCGAGGTGGAAGAGGTGCTGAAGTATGAGGGATATGAAAAAACACTTTCGTGCACAGAGGAGTTCTCAGATGACCCTTTTGGAGTCATTGTGTTTCTGTGTTGATAGAAATAACAGTATTCCAGACCAAGAAAAAAAGCCTGTTGGTGAGATAGTATAAACGTGGAAACCGCTGTTCAGTTAACTCCAGGAATTCCTCTAGCGGGACTTCAGTCCAATTTGTATTAAAAACTGGGCATCTCTAAGGAAGCCTTGTCACCTTCTTGCCCCTTTGTGGTTCTATAGTACTCTTCCTTCCCGGCATGGTAAGCAATTGGAAATGTTTAAGAGAAAATGTGTATTTCAGCATAGAAATACAACTAACTTGTCTGTGAAACCTTTTGTGCCTAGGAAGTTATGAGGATACCTTAAGGTTAACACTTGTGATGGAGGGTGTCAGTGCCTGGAAAAGTGAGTTGGCAGTTCATCAGGGGGCTAATAAACAAAACGATATCCATGCTGTTTGCAGAGCAAGTTTTCAAGCTTCAACAAATACTTGTGTCTTTCTCCAAGCTGATAGAGGGTGTGTTTAAAACTGCTTGGCACAAAATGCAGTGGGAAGAAGCGGTGCTGGCACTGCGCTGCGTTATGCAATCTGACATGTGCTGCAAACAATAATTAAGTGCATGTTCTCTGTTGTGGCTTTCAGGATTTTGGCACACAAAGTGTGTGAGGGGGGTTGACATTTTTTCTTCACTAGGACTACTATAGCAGTTCTGAATCTAAACAAGCTATAATGCATACAAGCTGCTTAAAATTAATCAAAGCTTAATTTTTCTCGCATGAAAAACTTCCTGATGACTTTTCCCTCTGTTCTGTGATATCATTTTACCTAACTTTGAGGACTAAAAAGTCTTGTTTTTCCTAACTCTTTCAAACTACTTGCAGGTGATGCTTCCAGTGTGTGAGGGTTTTGATTTTGTTTGGGGTTTTTTGTTTTTAATAAGGCCAGGAGAGTGCCTTCATAACGCTTTTTCATGACGGAAGTATTCAGGCAACTGTAACTTCATGTTTCGTGCTAAATTACATATGTTTTGTGGATAACCTGGTGGGTGATGAAAAGGGTAGGGAAATCAAAGAGTTAGCGAATATTTTTTGATGTGTCTGCATCTTAACATTACATTCTTTAGAACAAGGAACACAAGCCCTGCTTGTAGGGGGAAAGGGAAGCACGATGCTGGTGGTCGCTGCCTTCCAGTCGCATACTAGTGCCTGAAAGTGTGTTTATATATGCGGGTAACTAGGGAGATGATGAATAAAAGTATATTAGGTATCAGTTAATTAGTTCAGCTAGTTCTGTTCACAACAGGTTTTTTGGGTGAGCGTACATGTTTTCCAGCTCAAATGGCTGGTGTGTTGCTGCATCACTACCTGTACCATGGGGAGGAAGCGGATGTGCTCAGTTGGGTTGAATTAGGATCATTCTCCAGGACTAAGTGTTCAGTAATCAACTTGGTGTGTGCGTTCTGTTTTATTTACTTGAGATGAATACCACTTCAGCTCAAAATGAATGCTTAGATGATTTTATATACAATACCAGATGAATCTCTAAATTAGAGATTTTGCATGTTTGCTCTGTATCTTGCATAACATGGGCCTCAGTAAAAATGCAAGTGGTGCTTCTGAAATGATGGGTTCTTCAGTTTTGGCTTTTTCAGAGCAAGGGAGTTGTATCTGGTTCTGCACGATAGCAGAAATCGTAGCTGTGTGATTGAATCATCTAGAAACACAGGAAATCAGACAATGTATTTCACTTTGTATTTAGTGATCAGTCAGTCTACTTCAAAAAGAAAAGCATCAGTAACAGTAACTAGATCTAAATAATGTTAGAACTGTTTCAAGCATGTGCTATACCCAACTTCTTGAAAGAGGACTTACGGTTAACAAAAACTGTTGTAGTCCAAATCTGAGTAAATAGAAAAATACTTTCCTGGGCTTTCTAAATTAAAAACTTAATTTCGAACTTAGTAGTAAGGCAGTAGGCTTTCGGGGAGAGGAAAACCTGAATGTTAGCAGATCCTTATCACCCAGGCCCCAAGCCTGTCAGTGTTGAAGAGGCATTTGGACAATGCCCTTAATGACTTGCTTTAACTTTTGGTCAGCCCTGAAGTGGTCAGGCAGTTGGACTAGATGATCATTGTAGGTCCCTTCCAACTGAAATACTCTGTTGTATGATATTCTTTCTGAAAGCCTTAGGAAAAAAAAAGAAGTTTCTGTTTTCTTTGCATATTAATCTGACTCGCGAGATCTTTGTCAGTGCCCGCCAACCATGCCTGACACACAGGTTGGTCTGGCTCAGCACCCATGGTGTGGTTTTGCTCATCAGTGTAGTATCTGGACACTTTGAGGAGTGTGGTGTTATCTTCTGTGTCCATTGTTTCATGCTTCCTCCACCAGTTGTGCTCGGGTCCTTTGGAAATAGTACTCCCTGGTCTGGTTAAACCCACTGCTACCACGATTAGTCTCCTCGGCTCTGGCTGGGTACCTGCCTGTTTGAAAGACCCAGGAAAGACTCTTCCTCTGGGATCAGCGCTGCCACTCGCTGCCCCTCCGCTGAGCGTGACTGATGGCTCCTCCGGCGTGCCCAGGGCCCCGTGGTGGGCAGGATGGACCGAGCAGGTGTCCTGAGTGCTTAGCCTGACCTGATGTGGGAAGGCTGCTCTAGCAGCACTTCATACTCGGTTGTTTTTATGTGTTATTAGCATTTAGGTTTGGCTTAATTATTCTATTTATTGAGGAGCAGGCCTGCAGAGTGGCATTCAGTGGCTGCATGTGCGTGGTTCTCTTCTCCAAGTTTCCTTGATTCTTCTTTTTTTAATTGTAAGGATGAATAATTATTTGCAAACCTGTTTGCTGCTGTATCTGTATAATTTACATCTTGATGTAATTAAAAGAATACATTAGCAACCATCTGACTTGCCATGACACCCAGGATTTTAATAATTAATTGCTAGAAGTGTATCTTTATTGCAGAGCCTGAGTGGAAGTTAACGACAGTCTTCAAGTCCTTGCTCCCTCCCAATAGATTCTGGTCTTTCAGATCAAAAGTGTGTCAGTGGTGCCACGAGCACTGGGGTGAATAAAACCAAGTCCTGCTCCGGTTGTCACCTGGTTAGCAGCAAGCTTTCCCTGCATGGAGGGTTCTTGTGACAGCATTAATGCCCACCGAGGGATGCTTACTGGTACTCGGCGAGGGTTGAATTTGTTCTGCAACCCCTTCGGCAGTGGCACCAGTGCAATTTCTTCCCCTTGTCATGGGTTTGGGGCAGTTTCGACCCTTTTATAGTTGATGTCGACCACAGCCCCAAAGCTATTTCAAGAGCAGATATACAAATGGGTGCTGTGAGTCCCTGAGCCCGGTTGTCAATGGAAATATTTTTAACTGTGATCAATTACATTTTAATAGTCCTTTTAACAGATACATGGTAGTTTTGTTCTTAAAGGATAATTTTGTCTTCTGTATCAGTGTAGCTGCAGCCTGCCTGATGATATTAAAACTAGCCATAATAAACACGTACTGTGTTACTTCTGTAATTATGAAAGAAAATCAGTGATACAGGACCTCATCAGAGGGGCTCATCAGCAGGTCAATAGCGATTGCTGAAAATAGCTCATTATAGCTCTATATTTGATGTCAGAATTGGAAATGGAGTGAGAAGTGTGATGCCTCACTGATGGGCCGGCACAGCTAGTTAGCAGAGACAGATTTTTGATTTTCTAGGCAGTGTTCAGTGTTATACGCACCCATTGATGGTTTTCTGGCTGTGCTGAGGGTACCAATCGTGCGTCACAAACTTGGAGGCAGTGCCAGGCCTGTCAGCACACAACGGCGCGGGCCGTCGGCGTGAGCTTCGGGGATTTGTCTCCGCTCTGGACTTGTGCCAGAAAGGTCTCAAAAAGATGAGCGGGTTTCACTGTTTGGAGTAATGTCTGACTCTCCTCACTGGTGCAGCTGGAACCAGGTTTCCATCACAAACCTGACTGGTTTTTTGGTCATGCTTTGAGTCATCTCATAAAATAGACAGCCTGTGCCCAAGGAGTTAGCTCTCAGAAGTGGCCATGTGTTTGCTCTTCTTATAACGTCTTAGGCACCAAGTTCAGGGCAAAGGAAAAATGCTGCTTTAAGGTTAAAGCAGTGGGAATAGCACCAACATCCAGTGTGGGCATTAAAACCACATTTCAGGACTCCATTGCCCATTGAAACAATCCAACTCCTGCGTTTTGTTTCCTATAAGCAAAACCAAGTGGCACTAAAGCATGCCTTCTGTAAGCTTCCCAGCCTTCTGTTTCTCTCCCCTCTAGCCTGTTTGGTAATTGTGTGGCTGCTGTTCCTTTACAATAAGCCTGCCCTGACTAGTCAGCTGCTGGGAAAAGCTGGGCAGGCTGAGAAAATGGGGATTGCTGCTACAGAAAACTGTTCAGTAACAGGCACTTCGTAAGAAATTATTTTCATGTCACTGGCAAGTTTTTTGCGATAGGCAAGTATTGTCGATAGAGCTGTGATTTAAAGGAAAAATGCTCTCATCGGGTATGATCTTTCTTTCGAGAAGCCTTTTTAGCAAAATGTTATTTGATTCAAACAGAGAAATAGAAGTATCTGGACTAGTGATCACTGAGTGACCACTAGAACAAACCAGAAGGAACCTGTTCTTCCTCTGGTGAAGGAGGAATTGCATGTATCAAAAATATGGTTTAAAACTTTTAGGTCGCATAAAGTGTTACATGGGTAGTTTGGTTTTTTTATTCCAGGAGCTAGAATAACTTTTCTCTCTGTTCTCTAGGGATTTAAGTCATAATCATTTATTGTCATCCAACTGGAGCATTGATTTGTCTGTTCATACACTACAAGAAGTGTAAGTTGTTTTTTATGAGGATAAACTCTAAAGGTTTCCTACCTAATTCTAATTAGTACATTTCATTGTGTGTCTAGATATCTAGTCTGACTTGTAGAAATATTCGGTGCCAGTTAATTAAAAATGGATGCTCTGTGCTAGCAGCACACTTTATGTATAAAATTAATGTTTTGTGAGCAGAAAATGTTTTCCTAAAAAATCAGAAGACAAATATTTTTTAAAAGAAATGAGACATGTTTGTTTTGACTATAGCTGATTCTAAGTTAAAGAGAAGTAACAGTACCCATGAAAAAGGTAAACGCTAGTATGCTTCACTATTAAATTGTTCAAATTATTAGTATTTAAGCTTTTATGGAATCTTTTTTGTCAACTACTATGTATTATTAACATAACAAGATTGTTAAATGCATTCTGTGTTATTTCTGCTGTGTACAGAAGGGTTTTTCTTCTCTTTGAAGTGCCAATAATCTTTTTTTGTTTGGTGGCTGTTTTTTCTTTTTTTAAGGAAAATGAATTACAATGAGCTAAGTGAAATTCCATATTTTGGAGAAATGACTTCTAATATCACTCTTCTCTCACTGTAAGTAATAGCTTGTCTGCCTTTTTCTCCTTTAACAAATGGGAGAATTGTGTTAGAGTTCTGCTATTAAGTTGTAGGAAAACATAGCTTCTTTTGTCTTGAAATACTACTCATCTAAAGTGCTTTAGGGAATATGTAAGCACTCTTTAAAGAAATACAAATCAGTTAGACAATCAAGTCACCCTAAATTACCAATAAAATGCAGTCAACCAAGGCAGGCAGCTTTGAAGGGGAGGGATTCAGTCTCAGAATGACAGTTCCCACAAGGAACAGTGCAACTGCAGGCCCCAGAATTTGAATCTATTCTTCTGTCAAGGTGGCAAATAGCTCTTGGATTTTCAGTATTGCTTTAGGAATTAACACTGAAGTGTGTGGTACGTGTGCTATTTAAGAGGCTTGCTAATAATATCAGTATACAGAATCCTACAGCTGTTTCAGCTATACAACTTGAAGGATGGGATGTTTTGATAATCATATTTGTTGCTGGTATTTTTCAGGGTACACAATACCATTCCAGAAATAAATGCTGAGCAACTCCAAGTTTACCTGTCGTTGGAAAATCTAGATCTTAGTTCTAATCTTATATCAGAAATTAAAGCTGCTTCTTTTCCACGGATGCAACTGAAGTACCTGTAAGTATGAGTGACCTGTTCTGTCTGGGGTTCCTGGCTCTACAGCAATAATGTTGAAGATCTACTCTAAGTTCCTGTCTTAAAGTAGGCAGCCTGCATGCCTTTGAACTGGTAGCAGGGCTCAACGTAGCTACAAAAGTGCTTGAAATAAAATATTTTTCATACCAGTCTGTATTGCATTTCCTCAAATAACATGGAAAACAATAACTGCTGTTGTCAAAGTGCAGGTACTTCAGCCAGCAGGGACGTGGGATGATTTCTGCCCATTTTGGGTAAATCACTGTTGACGTTGTCTTGACAGTGTCTAACTGAAGCATGGGCAAGCAATAAAAATCAGCTCCTAGCACTGATTCCTTTGGGAAAATTATTTGGTTTGAAATACCAGAATGCAGGTTTTTTTTATATGATTTCACAAGGAACTTGAGTTCTAGTAATAAGTGGTCACTCTGACGTGCTTGTGCAGTCTTGTTCATAAAATTCTCTGTGTTCTGAAAAGCCTCTTTTCCTTTCCCAGGAATCTGAGTAACAACAGAATAACTACTCTAGAAGCAGGCTGTCTTGATAACTTGTCTAGCTCCCTAGTGGTGGTAAAGCTGAACAGAAATAGGATAAGTGTGATTCCACCAAAGATCTTCAAATTGCCTCACGTGCAGTTTCTGTAAGTAGCAGTCTTGAAAGCTGAAAAACATGGCGTTTACAGCTGTGTTGTTTATCTCAGTGTGTGTTCTTGACTTTCACAAAGTGGTGCTTATCGAAAGATGTCTTAATATTTGAATGTCATCTTTACAAAAGGGAACTGAAGAGGAACCGGATTAAAATAGTGGAGAGCCTTACATTCCAAGGACTGGAATCCTTAAAATCGTTAAAAATGCAGCGCAATGGGATTAGCAGACTAATGGACGGAGCATTCTTTGGCCTGGGTAATATAGAAGAATTGTGAGTATGCCCAGCTGTGGAATTTCTGTTAGGGACTCTGTCTGTGGAGGGTTGTGTCCTGTATGGCTTCCCGTACATCAAGGCTGTGCTGAGACACTGATGAGCATCACAGGAAATGAGTTTACGGATCTGTATTTTGCGTGTTATTTTGTTATCGTGTTTGGTTACTTTAGAGGGAGAAACATATTGGCTCTCACCCCAACTCCTTCCCACTTGGTGATCAAGAATGCTTTGACTCTGTAGGCTGCTTTTTGCTGGTTTTCATTTGCATTCCCCATAACATGGGATGGTTCTTCGTTGTGTGACTGACTGACAGAGATAGCGCAGGGGTGTGCCATGCAGGGGTAGCAAAAGATTTTTTAAAAAGAATTAGTCTTTGAGAACAGAGATTACAGTTTCCCTCTGCCACACACTGCAGCTGTTGAGTTACTCAGTTCGTCTTATACTTTAGTTCGCTCTTTTGGTTTCAGTGCCATCAATATAATCATGCATTTCGGGTTGCATAAGGTTTAACGTTAGTAAATCATTTTGAGATCCACAAGGTGAAATTTTGTAAGTATATGTTTCATTGATTATCTATTTGGCAAATGTTTTTCCTTCTAATTCCTTAGAGAACTGGAACATAATAACTTAACAGAAGTAAACAAGGGCTGGCTGTACGGTCTGCGGACATTGCAACAACTCTACGTTAGCCAGAATGCCATTAACAGGATCAGTCCAGATGCCTGGGAGTTCTGCCAAAGGCTTTCTGAGCTGTAAGTCCTGGGCTGCTTTTCACTGGGGATTTTGTAATGTTGCAATAACAGATTGGCTAGCACGTATGTAGCAAGACTGAATTACCAAAGGAAGTACTCAATTTCCTTGTTAGGCCCATGGTAATGCTGTGTATTTTACTTATTTTTATAAGTGTTCCGTTAGAGAAATTAAAACACAATAGTTAATCAAGTTTGATAGTATCTTCATAATAACCCCCCCGCTTGCCTTTAAAGTGCATGTTCAATGTTTCTAGAGACTTGTCATACAACCAGCTAACTCGCCTCAAGGAGTCTGCCTTCATGGGACTTGGTTTATTGGAGAAACTAAACCTGGGTGACAATCGCATTAGTCACATCGCTGATGGTGTGTTTAGAGGTCTGACAAATCTTCGAACCTTGTAAGTACAGACAACTTCTAGTTAAAATCTCAGTTTAATGCAGTGAAGCTTTTGCAAGTAAAGACAAGGAATATTGCACTGTGCAAGCCTGAGATCAGTGTTTTGGCAGTGTTGTGTGCTGTCCTATCTGCAGGTGTGGCGGGGCTGATAATCTTTTGGTGTGCCGAGATAAGAGAATTCTGGCCCAGCTAAAACAAACCAACCACTTAATTTTAGTGGTGATAAGAAAAGTTGAGTGCCCAGTTACATGTCATATGGGTTCTGCGAAGGTGTGGATAGTCAGCTTGCGCAAATGCCAGTTGTGGAGCAAATGGTCAGCCTGGACCTCTCGTTATTCCAGAGGGTTTTGTGAGGGCTGGAACCTCAGCAACCAAACGGTGAACCCGTTTGTTGCCGACGGTGCGGTTCAGCTGGAGCTGTGGGCGCAGCGTACAGGAGGGCTGCAGGATTAGTTCCTGCTGTGGGAGGCACATCTCTGCACTTGCCAGGACGTTCCCTCGCAGCTGCAGCAGTTTGGTACTTCTGACAAGAAAAGACTCAATCCTGGCTCTTAATAAAAAAACAAGTGTCCCAAGTAGATCTGAATAGTTGTAATCACGCTAAACAATGGTAGTTGAGAAAGGAGTGAAAGTTTATAACCCCTCTGTCAGTTCATTAAATAAATGCTTAAATAAGCAAACTCACCAGAGAGATTTATGTAAGCAGTCATATTCTGTTAACCTTAATGCAACCTTTTAATGAAATAATTAAAACTAATTTCTTAGATTTAGAGTAGCATGAAAAAGAACAAGAGCAGATTAATTAGTAGGTTTTCCTGGGCTCCTCGGGGGCGTCAACAGCTGAGAGGCTGGGCATTCGCTTCAGGCTTGGAATGTGCAGGACAGAGCGGTGGTGATTAACAGGGCTCCAAGCATTCCTGCCCAGCCGAGCGTGAGGAGCCAGCTCCTCTGCTCACACAATGAGGGGCTTTTCTTTTGGGTTGCTCACTCATTTTGCTTAGTGGTCTGAGTAGTGGAGTGTAAAAATACTTCAAACAACGGGAGATACCGTGTTGCTGTGGGATTAGTTCCATTGTTGCTTGTCTACTGGCTGTTTCAATGCTAAGGCTGATGTAAATATTTCTGGGTATGTTCAGCTCCTGCCGCTATTCTGCAACGTAGCTTTAATTAACGAGAATGAACTGCAAGACTGCATATTAACTACAAGGTAATAAGAGCAAAGTAGGATTAAAGGTGTGTCTAAGAATAGCACTGAAGTCCTGAAGTTTTGTATCTTATCACATTATTTACTTCATAACACTGTGAGTAGCTTGGCATTGATACCCCTCCAGCATTCACAATCTAAAATTCTGAAGCAGACCTGGAGATAATTCTAGAAACAAGTTTCAAATCACAAGAATTAGCAACTTGGAAATAAATTTGGCATATTATTCGTCTTGTCATTCTTCTCATTAGATCACATCCATGTCGAGTACCTTAGCTTGAATAATTTTCAGAGGAAAATACTTAATGTGGGCAAGCATCAACGCCACGTTCGTTAAAACCTTGTGTTGCATGAATCATGAAATTCTTCTTGTCCTAAATTTTAAAGTGTTATATATATTAATTGTGGAAATGACTGCTGCATGGTGTTAAGAACAAGACTTCCATATTTCAAAGTAAGAAAAATGAGAAAATGTGTCGCCGCTTACAATGTCCTGGAGGTTGATCCCAGTCTCTTCCAGGATGGTATTCTATGCAATTTACAGTCTCACCCAAGGGAAAGCAGATACTTCATTTTTCCACCATTTGCACAAGGAAAAGAAGTGTTTATATGAGATGATGTAACCAGTTGCCAGCATGTATAGCTAGCTTTCTGTGTCAGTTGACTTGTGTGGAAGCTCCATCAAGCTGATACGTATAATATCTGGTAAAATGCAGTACAGACTGGTTTTCACTGGTGTATTTCCCTTTAAACACACTCCTGTCTGCAGGGACTTCTGTGCACAGTGGTATCAAAACAGACAAAAACTGCAGCCTTGACGGAAACTCCTGGCTCAGTCCATGCCAGGCAGGCTAAAAATGCAACTGAATTTATCTCACCTTCTCTCTAAAAAGTATTTAATCCTCCCCAAACCATATTGCTGTATGGCTTTTGCTCTTTAGACTGCTTTTCTACGTGAGGGGCCGAAGTGCTGTGCAGAGGTCAAACAGAAATCCCATTAGCTGGTAACAAGATTTGTGAGCAGAATATCAACTTCATTCTAAAAATCTACTACTTTGTGCCTGGCAGCCTTACACTATAACCTGTGTGTAATCTCTTAATATGCTAATGCTATTATAAGCCTGTTACTCGGGAAGATTAATGCTGCCGGTGTATTGGTTAATTCACTTACATGAACCAGCTTGCTTCAGGAGCCTCTCCCAGCTCCTGGTACATAGTCCATCACATGACGAGTGCTCGTCAGGCTGGGTCTTCCCTTCAATCCCACATCAAGAAGTTGTACTGCAGAGTTTGTTTGTGGTTCTGTCTGCGGCACTGATCTTGAACAATTCTATTTTCCCTTGCAACTCTGAAATGGAATATTCATCTTCTGACGAACTTAGCTTTATAAAAGATTTGAGACCTTCCAGGTGACACTGTGCCAGAACACCATAGCAGCCCGTACACCAGTGCATTCTTTTCCTTAGCTCACCACTAGCAGTGGGCATGACGATGTTACAAGGCTTCTTTACAAGAAAGCTCTTCTCCTGCAGGGACTTGCGGAACAATGAGATCTCCTGGGCCATAGAAGATGCAAATGAAGCGTTTGTGGGACTCAGCAGGCTGGACAAACTGTACGTATAACAAACCATTGAAATGGCAGTACTTCCCAGGCACGCAGAGTAGAGGGAGAGTGCAAAATATTAAGTAATTGTAAACCAATAACATGAGCCAGAAAGCCTTTCTGGTCGGCAGCTGTATTCAGTGTGTTTCCACTCCCGTGCTACAACCTCTTGATATTGGCTTGGGCTCCATGTTCAGGAGCATTGGATCTGTGTAGCATTGTATCATCTTGCAGCAGCAATTTGAAGAAATTAAGCATAAGTATTGTCTGCATTTTTTATTGAATAGACCAGTTCTGCTATGTGATCATTGTAACTTCTTGTGCTTCTTTAGTTTGGGTAAAAGTTATCACTTTAAGGAAAAAAAAAAGTCTTTTTGAGCAAATATGAACCACTGTTGAATTAGCAGCTTTTCAGTACTTAGACTATGCACTTTTCATCCAGTGCCATGTGCTTTGTAGGAAGCTCTGTCCTGCGGAGCTACAGACATTACTTATAAGAAATATCTTGGTATGAGGGTGTAGTCTCGGGCACTAATGTGATTGTGGCAGATTAGTATTAGGACGTTAGGGCTCCACTCCCAAGTTCTACTTATCACTGTTTCATTCTGCTGACTTAAATTATCTTCTGGCATGTCTCTAATCTTGAAGAAAATTCTTCTTGAAGAAGAATCTCTAATCTTCAAATCTTGAAGTTAAGAATGGAAAAGAAACCCTGTTCTTGGGAAAATTAATGGAGCCTTTAAACTCAAAAAATAGTATTTGATCTTTTAGCTCAGCTAGAATTAGAAAAAACAGTTAAACATCATAGGGAACTTCCTTTGGGTCTTGTTTGTAAACTCATATTGACATTGAGACTCGTTTCTGAGTTTGGGGGGCTTTGTCTTTCAGAATCTTGCAAGGAAACCAGATTAAGTCAATTACCAAAAAAGCATTCTCTGGTCTTGAAGGACTTGAACATTTGTAAGTAGTTTACTTTATAGAACTTCTAATTATTTGTCAACTTTAGTCTTGTTTTTGCTCTCACATTTTCAAGAATGTAACTGAAGGTAGCATATGAAATCATACTTACCCATTATTGTTCTCTTTGATTAACTTACAGAGATTTAAGCAACAATGCAGTAATGTCCATCCAAGAAAACGCATTTGCCCAGGCTCACCTGAAGGAGCTGTAAGTTCATGACAATTATTTACAGATTCTTTACAAGTCCTACCTTGTAAAGGATCCTTCAGCCATTGTAGGATTGACTGAAGTTGACTGAAGTTTGTTTTCATCATGAAATATTTAAAGCAATGCTGATAAATTGTTGATCAAATTTGGTAGCGGTATACGTTGGATTTAAGGTTTAATAAAATCTGCACCCCCATTTCCTTAGTTGCAATTAGTGGAAAATCATTTTTTTCTTGCAGTGCTGAACCATTAGGTTTTTCATATCTTGAGATTTTGCAGCAAACTCGGCACACACTAGCATGTAGACAGTGAACAAAAGAAATTATTCATCAGGAATCTTTCAGGAGGGATAGCAAACACTACATTTTGTCTTCCTGTTTTTGGAGCTAGGCAAAGGCTTTAAAATTCACAGCTAGACAAAAATTTTTACTTGCTCAGTAGATGCTTAAGCAGCTGGAGCCTCTTGTGATCTTCAGACATTTAAAGTATTATAATGTGAAGTGACCTTCACACCCAAGACTAATCCTACTGTAACACAGTCATCTCTATGAGATAAAGTCTCTGAATATCATGTACTCTGTTTTAAAACTGTTATTCCATTAGTTAATCTTGGCCAGATGGACTGTTAGTCCGCAAGATCTGCCAGTTTGGGGAGACATGTTTTAGGTGGTAAAGATAAGACTTTTGTTGCCTTGTCTAATGTATCTTAAAAGTGAGGAATTGTTGGTATGTATGGGCAGAGAGCAGGATGGAATCCTGGCTTGTTGTGCTTCTCCTCTCCACCACTGGATTCATCCAGTAGCAGAACACTTCTTGGAAAAGTGTTGGGCTTTCTCCAGTCAGTCACACTCATACATAATACTTAGGAAACTTTGAAAGCAGGTGATGGGGGAAAAGTGACCCATCATCATTTCCTGTTCGTAGTTTTTCTGTGGAGCAGAGAAAACAATCCACAGTAGATACCTGTGTGAAACAAATCACTTTCATTCTTACATATTTCTTAGCTAGTATGAAAGTGGATGTTGAGGCTTACACTCGTTTCATAAAGGCAAGTGTTAGAGACATAGAGCTGCTCTGCCGTGTTACGTTCCTTTTAATTGCTTTAAAGAGGGATGGGATAGTTGTGAAGACATGCTTACTGGTTTTTTTAGAAGCTGAAAATACGAGGTTATTTTCTTCAGAATTAGAGAGAGATGTAATGCTGACAAAGAGGGAGGGTTTTCCTGGATTGTTTATAGCACGTATAGGTAACACTTTATAATAAATCCCCGTAGGCATACAAGAATACTGTAGATCTTGAAATTTCTGAATGTATATGCTTTAAGTTGTGTTGCTGCATGAAATCACATGTAGGATTGTGAAATACTAACCTTTAATCACACTTTTATTTTGCCTTGTTTCTGCAGAATTTTGAACACTAGCAGCTTGCTTTGTGATTGCCAGTTGAAGTGGCTGCCGCAGTGGCTCGCTGACAGCCATTTACAGCAGGCTGTGAACGTTAGCTGTGCCCATCCTGAATGGTTAGCAGGACAAAGCATTCTCAGCGTGGACCCCGATGACTTTGTCTGTGGTTTGTATCTTTAATGACTTTTGATATAAAAGCATGGAAACACAAATCTGTGCAGGTCCTTTCCTGAAATCAGGCTGCAGCACTGCTGGAGGTACTTGGTCTTGGCTGTGGTGCACACGTGGGCCTGTGTACATTGCTGGGTCTGCTTTGGAGTTTGGGGTTTAATTCTGTTTCTCTTTGCTCTGTTTTGTTGTATTTGAGCCCTGAATCTCACCTAAGGGAGGCATTGTTTTTCATTTAGGTTACTGTTAAAAACTGCTTCCGTTCTCCCTGCTTATGAACGCCTTTAGCTTTGGAAGGGCTGTTTCACACTTCCTTACTGGTTCTTGTCCATACCAGCAAGGCTACAGTAGTTAATACTCTGGCGCATTTTCTGATGCTCTGTATCTGTAATGTTTATCTGGTCTCTGCCACCACAGACATAATCCTGTTTATTTTTGTCACCAAACTGTGAGATGGAAAACTGAGAGACTCTTTGCTCAGTCTCATGTGTGAAGTCTGTGGCAGGCCTGGAAATAGTCTGGTGTTCCATTTTCTGGGTGAGCACTCTGATAAGTCTTACTTGTGTGTATGCAATTCTTTCATTCTTCTGGTGGTAAAGGCTACAATAATCATCATGTAGGCGCAAGCACCCACTTCTCCATTCTAATATGGCCACCGTGGTACTTGACACTGAACATTGTGTACACCTACAAGAATGTCTTTGCTGAAATAATAGGTATTGGAATAACTCATCGAGTGGGATGAAATAGAGTGAACTGCCAGCTTGCTATGCTTTGTAGTTGTAGAACTTAAAAGCTCTTCAAGATATTTAAAGTATCTGAAAATAAGTCTCAGTCCTTCATAAAATAGCCTAGCTCTTCAGCCGAGCATGGCTTTAGTGTGTGATCTAAATATAGCAAGTTCCAGACAGTCGTACAAAATACAGAGCGCTGCTCAAGACCACGCTTCTACACTGATTGTTCTCGGTGCTTATTCTGTATGCCTGCATGTGGTTCTAATCCTCTCTCACAGCTTGATTTCCAGCTGAAAACAGCTGAATACGTGCACCTCGAGCAGGACATCTGTTCCCAAAGCTTCCTTTCGGCTTACATTGTCTTTTGAGTGAGTTCTCTTGCAATATTAATTGCAAGTTGAAGAGGAAAGTAACTAATCTTGGTGCTTTTATTTTCAGATAATTTCCCTAAACCACAGATAAGAGTGCATCCTGAGACCACAATTGCTCTGCGCGGCATGAATGTGACTCTGACTTGCACCGCTGTGAGCAGCAGTGATTCACCCATGTCCACTGCCTGGCGTAAGGACAGTGAAGTACTGTATGATGCAGAGGTTGAGAATTTCGCCAGATACCAGCAGCAAAGTGGTGAGGTGGTCGAGTATACCACTGTCCTGCACCTTTTCAATGTGAATTTCACTGATGAAGGAAAGTATCAGTGCATTGTTACCAATCACTTTGGCTCCAATTACTCCAACAAAGCCAAGCTGACTGTCAATGGTAAGCAATCACGGTAACCAAGGAGAAACACTTAACCTAAAGCTGTATTTAAATAGCTATAAGTCTATTTTTCACTAGAGCTGGCCCAAAATAGTCTTGCAAGACTGTCTCATTGGTATTTAGAAGTATCAAACATCTTTTTGTAAAGCAGGAAAGAAGTGGTTTGGGGTCTTTTTCTGGGTGAAAAGTCTTCTGTTCACATTTCAAAAGGGGCAGATACCTCCCATGCTTTCATTGTAACACAGTTCATCTGGTTAATGGAGGTAGAAGTCTCTTAAACTAAAAGCTCCCTCTACTGTCACTTCAGAACGAAGCACCTTTCCCATTTGTTTGTAAAACTAGGGAAGATTCAACTAAAAATAACGTGTGGGACTGGAAACAAACTCTGAAAAATCAGTTATGAAGTCCTTTGTTTTTAGCCATAATGATTCTGTTTATTTTGGCTTGAGGGAAGGAGTGTAAGATGACAATATTCACATCAGTCGGTAGACCACCGATCCCCGGTAGACCACCGATCCCCATTGTATCTGAGAGCAGGGGTGCCCGTGTTGCTTCTGCTTGTCCAGAACAGATAATGCAGACTTGGACTGGCAAGATGGAAGTTCACCTTCCCTGTTTCCACGGGAGAAGTGTGACAAAGGGCTGATGAAGGAAGCTAAACCTTTTCCTTGTCTTTTCCCCATGAGAAATGTTGTTATCCAGATCATCTTAAATTAACACTGTAGATACTGTATTTAAATTTAGAGGATAGGCTGTTAGAAATGACCACTGAACATTTGTGCAGTTCTTCAGAAGAATCTGCCCCTCTCTCTAAGGGAGGACTACAGGTGTGTTTCACACTTGTTTGGTTTCAGATATTCTCTGTGCTGTGGAGCTTTTGATGCTTTTTCCCTGGTACTGAAAATGCTGAGACTATGTCTCCTTTGGTCCAGAGCTCCCTTCTTTCCTGAAAACCCCCATGGATCTTACCATCCGCACTGGGGCGATGGCCCGGCTGGAGTGTGCTGCAGAGGGCCACCCTACTCCACAGATCTCCTGGCAAAAAGATGGTGGCACAGACTTCCCTGCTGCGAGAGAGAGGAGGATGCATGTCATGCCTGAGGATGATGTGTTCTTTATTGCCAATGTGAAAATAGAAGACATGGGAATCTATAGCTGTATGGCACAAAACACTGCAGGTGGATTGTCAGCAAATGCCACGCTGACTGTGTTAGGTAAGTGGTGTGCTAAGCTGTGCTTGCATACGGATCGCTTCACTTCATCTGTGAGTAGCAAGCTTAAGTCCTAAGGAATGAAGTTAAAATATGGAGAGTGTAGTTTCCTAGATGTAGATGGTATTCTGCAATAAGGAACAGGAGAATTTTTTTCTCCCATGTTTGCCCCACCCCCTCTCCCCCAAACTTTTAAGTTTAAGGATGCTGCCTCTGGACCAGCATCTCTAACTGTTTTGCATGGGTTGGGGGCATTTGAATGCAGCACTTGACGTGATTTTTGAATAGCAAAGCTTTAGAAGCTAAACTACAGTGCTGTGCAGTGAATTTAGTATGATCCATGCAGGAGGGAACTGAGGGGCATATCTCAATCCAGCAGTGTAGACTAGATTTGTGTTGTCTTAGAACAAATTCAGTCCCAGGTCACATGAACTACACTGAGTAATACTGGAAGGACAGTTCCTTCTAGAGTACAGTATATTTTGAAGGCCCTGACCTTTAACGTTATGATCATATGCAAATTTAGAATTGGAATACATAAAGCAGACTGTGGCTAGCGCAATTTTGGGGATGTTTGCTGTACCTGCATTTGTTGCAGTGATTGACAGAAGAGCTGAGCTCATAGGATTTCCTGAATCCTGTGTTTCATTGCTCAAGTTTACATTCAGGTTATAAGATCAGATTTTTAAATATGGTGGAGTACACAATGGTGTTGCACAATGAAGTTATCTTACAATTATTTTTATTTTTCCGCCACTGTCACAGAAACTCCTTCCTTCGTTAGGCCCCTGGAAGACAGAACGGTAACCCGAGGTGAAACCGCTGTCCTGCAGTGCATTGCTGGTGGCAGTCCTGCCCCTCGCCTCAATTGGACTAAAGACGACGGCCCCCTGACAGTCACGGAACGGCATTTTTTTGCTGCGGCCAATCAACTCCTTATCATTGTGGATGCTGGACTAGAGGATGCTGGGAAGTATACGTGCATTATGTCCAACACACTGGGCACCGAGCGTGGCCATATTTACCTACATGTCCTGGCTTCCCCAAACTGTGATTCCTCCCAGAGTGGCATTGTCCATGAGGAGGATGGCTGGACAACAGTGGGCATTGTGATTATCGTTGTGGTGTGCTGTGTTGTGGGAACGTCCCTGGTATGGGTTATCGTGATCTACCACATGAGGAGGAAGAGTGAGGATTACAGCATCACTAACACAGGTAAAGTGCACAAAGAACAGTCTTCAGCCCTGTTTTTAATCCAAAACACTTGTTCAGAGTGGTGAAATGTCTGGATTCATTACAAATGGATAAGATTGAAGAACTGAAGATTTCCTTCTAAAAATCTCTACAGGGATTTGCTCAAATTCCTTCATTTTAGAGTTTTTTTAAGATATCAAAAGTGCGTTAATTTTATTCCTTATACACTAGATTTGTTCTACATTGAGGGAAAACAGTAAAGTTTGGAAATAAATATTTGAAACTTACAAATGTTTTCAGGACCTGGAATAATGTATGTAAATTTCCGTTCTGGCCCTGTTTATTTTGAACTAGCCATATGGATTTTTAATGACTGAGGTAGAAAAAAGATAAATATGTGAGTTGAAATTCTGGATGATGTTGTTGTTAATGTGGGTAATACTGTTGGTACTACCGTGAAATCCTCACACTTAGCTGTTAATGTCTTCAATGGTGATTCTGCCTTGCAGAGGAGATGAACCTCCCCGCAGACATTCCCAGCTATCTGTCCTCCCAAGGAACTCTGTCAGAGCCTCAGGAAGGCTACAGTAACTCAGAGGCAGGAAGCCATCAGCAGCTTATGCCTCCAGCCAGTAGCTACATGCATAAAGGCACAGATGGTAAGCGAAGGCCTCACGTGTATTTCTTGTTCCAGCAGGATGCCAGCACACAGTCTGGCCCTCAGAGCTGGCAGCAGTGTTGCACAATGCAGCATAGTGCTGCTTCATGATATCAAAGGTGACTTTTCCTAGAGAAGAATTCAGGTTGATCTGAAAATTTCCATTGATTGTTCTGAGTTTGAGGCATCTCCTGTTTTTCTCCTAGTGTTTGTTTATATTCTGCTATCAAGGCTTCTGCATTCTGTGTGCGTGGTTTAATCTTTGGTCCAGCAATGTCTGGGCTAACATCTGCTTTTGCATGTAGATGTCATGACTGCTGTCCTTCAGGTGCCAGAGTAGTACAGTTCCTTCCAGAGGCTCTTTGCTTCAGGGTTTGTGATCTGTTCAGCAAGGTGGGGATGCCATTAGAGAAGTCCTAGCTTAAATGTCAAGGTACACTTTTATGTTGTTTCTTTCCTTTGGCATCTCCAGAGTCCAGGCAATGGAAGTGGAGATGAAGTTTGCTTGGAAGATGACTTACTGTACCTTTTGTCCTTGGCATAAAACTACTGCCTCTGCCAGACATATAGTCCACTTGCTGCAATCATAGCTAAAGGGTCTACACTATTTCCCTACCTTGTTTGGATGCTTTTCAGGATATTTGCATCATTGAGTCTCCAGAGATGCTATTTTTTACCATCCGAATGCTGAGGAGCTATCCTCATGTAGGCTGGCTTTCAAAAGTGATTGTTCAGTGTAAGTTTTTCACATCTGTCCTGTGATCCATTCCCTCTAGTCTGTAGTCCTATTATACTAGAGTCTGTATCAGGAAGGAGCTGAGAAGCAGCTTGTCTCAACAACCGCTTTATCATCTGGTCTGCGGTGTGTGGACATGCAGGGTACAAGTCTGGAACGGAGCATAAGCCGATGTGGATAAGTATCCCCGTTTGGTTCCAGGGCTGTTTCAGCCTGGTGCCCAAGCTGGTTGTCCCTGCTTGAACCCTTTTGCCCTTGAAACAGGAGAACAGACATGAGATCCCTCTCACTCATGTCCATGGTTTCCCCTCGTCAGCCAAAGAAGGGCCGTGCTGTTGAGAATTTGGATGGTGGTGAGCCTAGAGCACTTCTCGTGTGACTTCTTCAGTAAACAGATGATCTGAGCACTGTGTTACCACATTAACTGTATAAAGGCCCTTCAGACTGTCCCGCTGTAATGCATGGTCGTGCTAAGACATGAAAGAGCCTATGGAAATCAAGCCTCTATCCTCTTTGAGAATATTTTGGTTTTCTGTTGTGTTTATCAGGTGGCGCAGCGCCATTGGTGATCTGCTCAGACTGTTACGACAATGCAAACATCTACTCCAGGACGCGAGAGTACTGTCCCTATGCCTATATCACAGAAGAGGACTCCCTGGATCAAACTCTCCCTAATCTCATGGTGCAGATGCCTAAGGAAACATATGCAGCACGCACCCAGCATGAAACCAATACTCTTGATAATCTCTTAGCAGACAGAGACATGTCTGTCTTCCTTACCAGCCACGACAAAATGAATGAAAAGAAAATCTCCTCCCAGCAGATTAATGGTGAGTGTCCCCTTTTCCTTTTTCATGCTTTGTATTCCCTGATAACTCTGGTCTTCTCTGTGCTGCCCTTCACTGTTGATACACAGCTAATTCTTCAAGTGACTGTGGAGTAACTCGTCTGTTTATTAACTGCTTGTTCTCAGGACTAGCCCTTGCTTTGCATCCAGTATCCAAGAGCTGAAGAGGGTGATGTTAAAAAGACAGTATTTCTTAATCTACAGTTCACCTCTTAAAGCTAGTGGAATGTGATCCCTTGCATGTGCTTCAAGGACATCTATTAGCCAAGAGTTAAAGCTTCACATAGGAAATTCAAATAGCCCTTCTCTTTGAGCTGGCCTGAGTTTCAAAGAACTCCAAAAGATTTTTTTTTTTTGTGTGTAAATTGATTGTTTTTATCTTGACTTTCTTCCAGGTAGCCTTTTTAAAAATTCACACTGAAACTGTGTGTGTTGTTTCTGGTTACTGTAACAAAATGCTGAAATGGGAGGGCATCCAGTAAAATATGCTCTCAAAAATGGAGGAAATAACCTCAGAAAGACTGTTAATGCTGAATTGCACAACTCAACTCTGTTTAAAATTTGAGTGTGTTTATCATGAACTCACTTCTGTTCATCTTCTAACTTTTCTTCCTCAGAACCCTTCCAGCTTCCTTTATGGGGAGTAAACAAAGACCTAGCGCTCTCTCACTCCCATTTTCTGCATCAGCAGTCAGCCCGTGAGACCCCACGACCTCCTCGAAGTGAGGGCATTATTGACAGTGACCGGGAACAAGCTGCTTCACCCAGACCTTGCCACAGGTTACGTGAACATAACTTTGATTTTAATAGGACACGGAACATTCATGATTATAATGAAACCACGTAAGACACCAATACGAAGTCTTGAAAGCAAATCCATATCAACTGACTTTTTGTATTTACTACCTCAGGACTAACCCCAAGGCCAAAGATGCTTGTGTATGTGTGTCTACAACTCCAGGCTGACTAAACGCAGTCAGGCTCCCTAGGAGGAGGTGGCACTTGCCATTTTCCCTCGGATTTCAGTGTACTGGAAAATGGGAATGTGCAACAGAACACATGGATGATTAGCAATATCCGCAAGAATAGCATTAAACCATGGATTTTCTGATGTTGGAAGCAGCCTTTGTGTTGGTGCATGCTTTGAAAATCTCTCAAGAATGCATAGCTATTTCACACTACATTGTCTGCTTGAAAACAAATGTTCAGGGCCTCCGCATGGAATTCCCCAGTAATTGTAAGCATAAAACTCTTGGCCAGCTTTTTGTTCCTTAGACTGTCGGCAGGCGCCTGTTACCAGTCTAACTTTGGGGCTTGTTTTCTCCTATGAATAATGGACTCGTTGTAAATAAATATGCATTTATAAATATTTTGTATACATTAAGCATATAAATGTGTTGGCTGTAATGTAAATATATTTTTTATTATGCCAAAGTATGTATCATACTGTTAGTCTTGACAGCTGCATATCAAGCCATATGGGTTTTGGGTGGTTTTTTTGGTGGGACTGAAAGCTTGTTTCTGAGGGGATAGAGCTGTCTTTGTTTTGGAAAGAAGTGAATTTACTATAGGTGTGTGGTGAAACTGTGATATTTCATTGTTATGTACAACCCTGTATGCATTAAGCCTGGCTGACCTGACTGCAAGCTGATCCATTTCATGACATGAGCAGAGTTGCAAGTTTTGACCCATTTACGTGTTGAGAGAGTCCTTAAAGCTGTGTGTTGGGCGCCCGTCTGGTCCGGCAGAGCATGAAGCCCTGCAGACCCTGCACTGACAAGCAGGGTTCCCTGGATTCCGGGCTGGAGCAGCCAACTTCCCAGAAGTTCTTGTATGTGGCAAACAAAAAACAGTACACAAAATGTTTCTTTCTGGTCATCTGGTAAAATAGCTGTAGGATGAGAGTTTTGAGTGGCATCTTTCAGAAGTTTATCTAAGCTTTTATCTTTAAAAAAAAGCCTTTGTATTGTCTGTGTTGCAGGGAGGTCTCCATGTATTTTTCCTAGCTGACAGTTAAGTGAACTTTTTAAAAGAATGTTGTGATGAAAAGCGTTGGATAAATTGGGAGAGCATTTGGTAAATACCCAGTGAACTATGCTGTGGATTTTGTTTCCTCTGCACAGCCAAGAGGCACATGTAGTTTAAAACACTTTTGTCCTTTTCTGTTGTAAAATATCAGGCAAGATTGTTGTCCTGTTGAACTCTCTTAATAGTGGCCCAAATGTTTACGTATTTGACAGGTGAGAAATGACACAATATGCAGGGAACCACTCAATATTTGAAATGCAGTAGCTGCTGAGACAGAGGAAGCGCAAACTTCGTTAGTTACAGTGAAATGTGCCTGACAAAATTAGGAGGAAGAACATTATAAAGACTTCCTGAAAAGTTCTTCTGGGAAAATGCATGTTTGCGTAGCAGTGGTTAAAGACTCCTCAGTGACGGGTATTCAGCAAGTACGTTGTGCTCAGCACTAGAGTGCTTCAACGTTATGCTCTATATTCATGCCTGAAGAGCAAGGGTCTTTCTTCCTAGTCATTGTTGCATTTTTTTCAAACCATGGATGTGTACTGAAATGAAAACAGCTGCATGGTATATTTTTGTAAAGACAGAAAAACCTATTTGGCCCTGCCCAAGAGAGGTATGTAAGACTTCCCGTTGATCCGTTCCTAGATAGGAGGGGGTGTGACTGAAGTATCAGATGCAGTCGTGCAGGATCACAGCTGAAACTTCTGAGACTGGATTATTTGAGAAAATGAGTGAGGAAACGCTGGGAAAAAGGATTATTTTCCCACAGCTCTTTGGGCATGAATAATAGTCAGATCTATGCAAATGAGCACGTATTATCAAGGGCTCTTACCATGCTCTCAAAGCAACTGTGGTTGCTTTGATAGCCAGCAGCTTTGGTAGGAAGAGGATCTGATTGTCCTTGACTTTTGGATAAAGTAGAGAGAAACGCAGGTGTGTGAAACTCTTTTTGGGCTCTGACATCTGAAATGTTGTAACAACATACAAGCTAAAAGAAGAATCTTAAGTTCATTTCTTTCTGGTTTTATTTCCTCCAGGCTTTTCCTTTCCAGACAGCATTTAAGACATGGTGCTTACTCTCAATCTAAAGTTATCACTCTTGCAGGAACGCAGTACTGTCAGTTTAAATCCAGGTGAGAAAGGTCAGGTCATGAAACTCCAGCAGCAGAAAAGCCTCCTCCTTTTGGGCTGCTTGCTGCTTTCTCCAGATATTCACACCGGCTGCTGTGGCAGAGTGCTTCTTGGCATGTGCAGAGCCATGATTCCCCACTAGCCAGAAAAGAGCACGCCTACTGCTGCTCTGTCTCCCATCACCATTTGGCAAATGCTTATGTTTTCTTTCATCCCTCTCTTTTGTGGAGTTGAGCTAACGCAGATCTGTCACAGCACAGCTGTTGATGTCCAGACCTTAGGTGTGCTTTGGGCACAACTCCCTCGTGTGATTGCATTCCCTTTAGGTAGGTAAGATGTGTTTGGCCAAGACCAAGGCTTTAAAATCAATGCTGTCTGCCCCAGGACAAACTGAAGTGCTAGCTGCACTGATTTCTGGGAGATACTGGCCTGTAAAAGCTGCCGTGATGAATTAGGACATTTGCATCCTTCCACGAGCAATGGTATCTCTTTAAAGTCCGTAAGCTGGCTGTAAATAGCTGAAGCTTCTAAGCAGGTGAACACCTTGCTGTACTTAGCATTGTGGAAAAACTTCCTAGGCAGACTTGCAGAAAAAATCCGAGGTCTCTTCCCCTCTCCTCCAGGAGGTGCAGACAGGACGGAGTGGCCATTCTGTCTTCAGTGAACACAAACAGTTTCTTCAGTCAATGCCAAAGTACTAACAATACAGGAACGGGGGGTTCATAAGACAGCACGAGCAAAGCTGCTTTTGTGCCCTGTTGCTATTTCCTAGTGTCTATTTATATTTTTTTCACATAAGAATGTATATTTTGTATAGCATGTGTAATATATGTTTGTCTATTGTAATATACCTTCATTCAATAAAATGCTATATAAGTTGAGCATCCAGTGTAATTTTGTTAGTTTGCAGAGTAAATAATTCATTTTTCTTCTATGATATTTAATTTTCATAGGGGGAAGAAATACAGTAAACTTTGTCTGGACGTGTTCCTGGGCAGCTGGCTCCAGGTGCCTCTGCTTGAGCAGAGGGTTGGACAAGGTGGCCTCCAGAGGTCCGTTCCAGCCTCACCCATTCTCTGATTCTCTGATCCTTATTTCAGTTTTCCAGCAGGAAACACCCTGTACCCTTTTCTGAAAATGTGCGGGTGCTTCTCCCACTGTGCAGTTGACTCTGGGCCGGGAGACTCGCAGATCGCTGTGCCCTCAGCGCTCTCCTCCTGCTATGTGGATCCTTTGAAGTACCAAAGAGATTTGCTTTCTGGCGACAGACTCAGCATAAATGCGTTGGTGAGAGCATCCCCCCATACCTGCCGCGGGAGGGAGAGGTGCCTGCCTCCCACCCTAAAAAAAGCCCTCCTAAAAGCCAGCGTAAGGTTTTTATTCCATTGAATAACTTACTGTATTTCTATCACTGTATTCTTGTGCTGGTTCGTTTTCTGCTAATTAATCCCCTTTGCTCTCCTGTGCTCCGTTTTGTATGCTTCCCTGTCTTACCTGTTCACAGCTCTCGGCACCACGCAGCTTTTCCCAAGTTATCCTGAGCTCCTGTACCTGCCTCTTCCTCTGTTCTTGCTGACAGGTGAAGTTTGCACCCGAGGAAAGCATGGTCCAGGAGAGCCGGGTGTACGCGCAGCCTGACACATGAGTCAGTCAGCCGGTCGGCAGGCTGCTGTCGGAGCACAGCGCGTGGCAGCCCGCAGCGTAGGGCTTTCCCCTCCCGGCCGTAGCAGCCAGGGGCTGCCCAGGGGACCAGCTTGGCAGGGAGCGTCCCCAGATGCAGCACCGGGGAGCGGCAGCCAGACTGTGCGGGGCTCCTGCCTTGCCGCCAGCTGCACGGCCGGCTCTGCGGTGGGGCCCGGCACGGCCGCTGCCAGCCCGGCCTTGGGTCCCTGCCCGGTTCTTCGTGGCAACGTGCGATGCGTTTGTCAGTGCTGCCTGAGTCCTCATGGCCTCTGTCTACCCCCACACGCAGGGAAGCGTGTCGTGTCTGCAGGACCTGTGCTGCAACATCCGAAAAGCAAATCCAGGCTATAAGCAAAGGTCAGTACTTCTGTTGTGCCCCTTCACAGCAAGAGCTAAAGGGTTGCCCTTTCTTTTCATGCAGTATCTTGATTTCTCTATCTGTCAGTGCATGTGCCTGATAACCAGGGGTTCCGCTGGTGCCGGTACCCAGCCTCGGGCCGTGCCTGGGCGGGCAGGGGACAGCAGAGCCACCTCCAGCCAGCTCAGGAGGCTCCCGCATAGTTACAGACTGCTCTGAGGTTTCCCAGGGGACTGGAGCTGAAGCGCTCACAGTGACCACAGCATTCCCCAGATCCCAGCTTTTTGCGTGTTCTTCGGTATTTTCAAGCCACTGCAATTGCAGGGGGATGGCCTTGATGATGCGAGCCTGCCCCACAAGCCTTGCTTTATCCAGGAGAGCAAGTGTTGTGAAACCCCACCCCATCCTGTGGTCGTTTCAACAAGATGCTCAGGAAAAACCAGCTATCACCTTCCCTGGTAAGTTCAGCTCTCCCTGGCTCATTATGTACGTCTCAACCCTGGCACGGTGTCAGAGAACCAACAGCTATTGAAGATAAGATCATGAATAGTTAATGTTCTCAGTTACCCAAGCATATTTAAAAATTAACACTGCAGCCTGGTGCTGATGAGATTAAAAAAACTGGGTCATCAAAGAGAGGAAAAAACAGAAAACAATTGCGTCTACCCTCGGGCTTCACTAATGACTGAGTTTTCATGGAAGATCCTATCCCTTCCTTGCTTTAATCCTTCAGTGGTTTAAAATACTGGATACTTCATTAAACCACCTTCCCTCCCTCCTGCCAGGTTCTTCTCCTCCTCCCCTCCCGCAGGAGAGTTTGGCCACTTGGGATGAGGCTCCAGGCTCGGGAGGGATGGGGCTGGTCGGTGCCGTGAGCGCCCGCCCCACACATGTCCCCACATGCAGTGCGGGGGCCCGGGCACCGCAGAGGTGGTGGCCACGTGATGGCCTGGGTGACCCAGCACAGCGGTCGGGGAGCGGGTCCCGGGCAGAGGGCACAGCCCTGGTGGGACGCTCCCCTCTGGGAGCAGCCCCTGGGGTCCCTCCAGCCTCCCGCTGCAAAGGTCGTCCTGTCTCCTCTCCTCGTGGGGCGCCAGCTTCACCCCCTGCCAAATCAAGCCCAGTGTTTCAGGTCCTTCAGGGTCTGTGCTTAGCAAGGGGATGAGCAAATAGCTGAGACGGGAAGAGAAGAGAGTCCTCCGGTCTGTGGGAGCCCCAGCGGGGCTTTGGCAGGGCAGGCTCCAGTGCCAAGGCAGCCGCGGCTCTCGGTGCCAGCAGCTCTCTCCGGGCCCTGGGCTGCTGTTCCTCGCGCACAGGATGCTGGATGAGACATGGGATGCTTTTTCAGAATGAAACTAGGCATTTGTAGGCAGGCAAGAGCATAGGGAACAAATAAACTCTAAATCCTAACTTTTACGGCTTTTGCCCTGAAGGAGCTAACAGGGAGGACCAGCAGCAGGAGCTGGAGCTCACCCTGGCAAGTGGGCGGCTGCCTGCGGCCAGCGGGAGCATGGACAGGTGTCTGCCGGGGTGGGCGGCGCCGAGGGCGCAAAGGCACCGTGGCTGCCCGTGGATCCCAGGTGAGCGGGGGTGGCGGTTGGCTCCCGGTGTGCGTCTGCCTTCATGGTGGAGATGAGGATTCCCCGGCGCTTGAGGGGACGAGTGAGCTCGTACCCGCCGGGATGCGGACACCGAGGCGGGGGAGAGCAGCCCCCGAGAGCCGGGACACGCCAGGCAGAGCCGGGCCCTGGGCTGCCGCCTGCTTTTCCTTCCCGTGTCTGAGCCGGCTTTTCTGGGTCTGCTCGCTCTCGCCGCACGGAGCTGGTCAGGGCGGGAATGGGGATGAAATGCAGCACGGCAAAGAATGGGCAGCCTTGGAATGTGTCCTTTAATCAAGGGCCTTTTCTTCCTGCGCCTGGGAGGCAGCCCCGGGTTGGGGTTCCTATTTGCAGGGAAATGGAGCGCTATTAAAGCTACTGTTTATCTCATTTTCTCCCAATGAGATGCTATCGATTTGCTCTGTGGAGGGACATACGCTGATTAAATTGTGAGCGTTTATTGACAGGCCCTGACGGCTGCTGCGCTCGGCTGCGTGCCGGGGGAGCTGACTCAGGGTCGCTCCTGCTCTGCTTCCATGTTCTGCTGATAACGTTTCATATCAGGGTTTGTCTTGCGAGCTGACAGCGCTTCGTCCTGCCGAGGGGAAGCTGGGCGCAGGTGCAGCCGGGCTGGGGGAGTCTTCCTGCCCATTCGGGACCCACCGTGTCCATCCTACAGCAGGATCCTGGGGCTGCACGGGGCCAGGGGCTGCTCCTGTTCCGTGCTCCGAGATGGCGCCGTCCACCCATCGCTCCCTCGGCCCACGTCTCCCACCGCCTGGCCTCGCCGCCCGGGCCGCCCTGGGGAGGTCTCCTCTGGCCTGGGCTGTGGTTCAGCAGCTTGTCCGGCCGGCGGGACCCCCCTCCCGGCCCGGGCTGGGGGTCGGTGGCCGGCAGTGGCACCGAGGGAAGGGTTAAAACTCTGTCCCCAGCGCCCTGATGCGGATCACGGCTCTCGATTCCAGCTCATCTCTCTTGGCAAAGGCAGATTTCCTCTAAATGAGATCCTTTTGCACATAACTTGCGTGTAACGCAGGGGATAACTGCTCCGCTCATCACTTTGAAGGTTCAATTTCACATTAGGTTTAATGTCTTTTCTGAAGACTTATATATGTAATTCACCCCAGCATTTAGGAAAATCTCCCGCGTCCTTGCTCAGATTTATTGTTGATACCATTTTGCCTGGTGCTGGATGTTGCAGGCGCATCTATCGAACGGTGGGCTGTGATTTGTGACTCGCCAAAGGGGATTTCAGGATGCAGAAATAAATGCCCTGCTCGATTAATAGCTAATAGCCTGCTGAGAGCATCCCTGGCAGCGTGTTTGGCTTGGGAAAGGACTGGCTGAACAGAGCGAGGAGCTGTTCTGCAGAGCAGGACGGATACCTTTCTGAAAAATTTTAATTAACTTAAAACAAATGCACAGGAAAGGGCCAGCCATTAGCTGCCTTTGCTTCCTGAGACTCATCCCTGCTAATTACGCAGTGTGTCAGTGCGAGTGACCTACAGATAACACAGCACCCAATTTGCATTTAAATTAAAAAACATATTTTTAAAATAAAGGTTTTATTAAGCTCTGTTTGTTTGTCTTTCCAGGCATAGACATTATCAAACCCTTCACTGATTTCCATCGACCAGCTTTTGGCCTGGCAGCAGCTGTAGGGTTGGGGCAGCACGACCAGCGCTGGCCCTCCCTGCCCTTGGATGCTCCGACACGGCCGGATCCGGAGGGGAGAAGTTTTCAGCGGAGCCTCTGGGATGGGATGAGCTCTGCTGGCCAGAGCCGCCTGGGCCGCTCCTCGTTGGGAAGGTGCTTCTGATGGTGAGGGGCTCTCGGCATCCTTGTAAGTGGGACGTCACTGTTCCGCCTGGTGTTTTTCCTCCCTGCGTTGTCTTTGCCCACGGGAGCAGCACCGGCCGCAGAGCTCTGCGCTTCCCTCGCGGGGCTGGGGCTGCACCAGGGGTTTTACGGAGAGGTTTTCCCTCCGCTGCTCCTGAATCGCAGCACTCGTCCAGCCAGTCTGGCTGCCCAAGGCCTCACCTTGCCCTTGCCCGCTGCTGCAATGCGAGCGAGCAGGTTGTGTAACGGGTGTCACAGCCCCGCAGTGACTTACGCTAAACCGAGCGCCCGCAGCCGGGGGAAGCAGCTCCCAGCCTGCGAGAGCAGCGTCCGTCCATCCCGCAGGGCGGCGGCGGCTCCGCAGGGTCCTGGCTCCGGCAGGACAGGGGCTTTGCACGGTTGTTCTCACAGTTGTTTGCACAGTGCACACACCGTCCCGCAGGCATCAGCGCTGCAGGGACGGGATGGGGGACCTCAGGTGGACAGTGGGCCATGTTGGTTCTGCATGGTTTTGTGATGCTTTTCCTGGTGACGAGGCATTGGGCATTATGGGCTTCACGCAGTATCCCCCCAGAACCTCGGGCCAAGCCATCAGCCTGCAGCCCCTGCGTGCCACAAGGCAGGACCGCCCGTCCCGCCATCGGTCGGACCCTCACCCCTACCGCTGCGGCGCTGCCTGGCCAGCGCTGAGTCCCCCCAGGTCCTGAGCGAGGCTCGGGGACACCCTGCCTAGAGGAGGGGGTTCTTGCTGTGAGCGCCTGGGCCTCAGACCTCGGGTCGTTGAGCTGGCACAACCTCACAGGGCCCGACTCCTCTGGACACCTTTCATCTCTCTGTCTTTCAATGCCATCAGATGTCCTCTGGCTCGTTTTCATAGAGACTGACGCAAAAGCGTTTGGCCCGTCTCCATCCCCCTCTGCAGCCAGACCAGGCGACAGGTCCATCCCCTGCGGCAGCTGTGGCACATGAGGCCGTGGCGGCAGCTCCTACGCGCGGTGCAGACCACGGGCAGACGGCTCCGTGTCCTCCTGCTCCCATGATGGACGCACAGCGCTAGTCGCCTGCCCCACTCCTGGCGCACGGTGGTGTCTCCCCTCCCCTGGGCTCCGTGGCCATGGAGCCAGCGCGGTGCTGAGCTGGCTGTGGTGACGCTGGGGTCACCACAGCGGCTCCTCTCGTCCTCCCTGTCCCAAAGCTGAGCTCCTGTGGTCCTATGGCCAGGTCCCCCTTGGGCAGCGGTACCTGGGTGCCCGCTGCAGTCCTGCCCTCCCTTTCGGCTGCCCTTCACTCCTCTGCTGGGGCCTGACAGTTTTGATTTCTTTCTCCTGGTTAGAGAACATGAGGTTTTTGACAGCTGCCTTTGCCATTATTCTTCCCTTAATGCTGTTGTTGTTTTGTGTTACTGTCAAATCGCATCTTATTAAAGTTCTTCTTATCCTGTCAGCGGCAGATGAGGAACACGAAGGGCTGCGTAATCTCCTGGCTCTGTCTGGGGAAATTGCCTTTTATTATTGATAAGGCAGCGCTGCCTTTGGAGGATGCGACTCCGCCACGTGCTGGGGCGGGAGCGCAGCACTCTCGGCACTGGCGGGTGCTACCGGGGAGGTCGGCGTGTCCCTGGCCTGGGCCGGAGGGGAGAGGAGCCAAGGGCTGCTGGGGCAAGGCGGGCGCCGAGGCCGGGATGCTCTCGGTGGGCCCCTCTCACGGGGGAGCCGCCTGCCGAGGGAAAGGGGCTGATCCTGCCCGGAGCATCCCAGCAGCTCCTCCCGTGCCCCAGAGGAGAGCCAGGCATCTGCCGCCCGCCTCCGTCCTCGCTCCTGTCGCAGATCAGTAGCGCGGCACCCACAGACGTGCGTCCACCTTGGCTCAAACGGGAGCCCTGAGAGGACCGGGCACCCGGCAGGGAAAATGCGCTGTCCTGGCTCGTTTGGGCCAGGGGCTGCTGTGAGCACCGGGGTGGTCGTGCATGTCAGTGGCCGTGCTCCTGCCCCACACAATCCCCTGGGGTCCCGTCGGGGTGTCTGGGGAAGGAAATCTAGGTCATCACAAAAACTCTCTCTCTGAACATTAAATATTTATCTGTGTTTACAGCATGTTCCAGCTCCCGGCTGCAGGGGGGGGCAGCGATGCCAAGAGCCGCGCGCGCGGGCGCACGTGTCGGTGAGTGAAGGCGCGGGTGTGATGGAGGTGGCAACGGGCCCCACAGCCATTTTTGAGCCAGACACGGCTGTCCCTGGCCCGTGGCTCTGCCACTGCGTTCAGAGGGTCTTGGCCACGCTGAGGTTTGCCCCCACCCAAAAGTGCCATTGATTAATGCTGGTTAATGGGGCATCTGGTCCCAGGAGCTGGAGGTGGAGGAGCAGGGTGGGGGGCGGGGGCCGGGAAGGGAACACGCAGGGAGAGGACACTGGTCCTCCGAGAGCCAATATCCCGTTTCCAGGGTGGATCTTGATCTGCCGATGAGCTCCGGTTACGCTTCGCCCTGTGAACAGTTGCACCTTTGCAAAGCGACTGACACTTCCCACGGCTTGCTAAAAATTCCTTGGCACCGGAGCGGCTCCTCCAGCTTTGTTCAGCGGGAGGGAGCTGTCTGTACCCGCAAAGCGCTGTACAAGCCGGCCGGAGGAGCAGGGCAGAGCTGGCTCCCGGGTTTGGGAAGCGGCAGCTCAGAGAGCCGGGGGGGCCCGGGTGCAGGGCAGAAGGGTGCAGGGGGAGGGGGTACTGCTGGGATGCAGGGTTTGCAGGATGCGCCTCTATCTTCCTGTGCACGTTTAATATCTGGATAACGGTGTGGCAAATGCTCATCCCTTCCCTCGGCCTCTCTCCGAGGCAGCCACCTCCTGCGGTGATGGGCACTGGGCCAGCACCCCTCACAGCCCCCCCAACTGCACCCCGGCCCCCCCGCGGGAGCCCCAGGACCCGCGTGCATTGCCGGCTGCTGCGGGGCTCCGCGGGTGCCACGGAGCAGGACGGGCTGAGGGTCCCCTGGGCTCAGGATCCAGCTGCCCAGAAGGATCTGGTTGTGCGATCCCGGCTCTTCGCTGGCGCTGACCTCGCTGCGATGCCGTGAAGGCGGTTCCCTTGGCGTGGGGCTCCTTCTGCCTGCCCTCTCTTTTGAAATCACAAGTCCAACACAGGCCGTGTCCAGTGTCCTGGCGAGCGGAGCCCCCGGGCTGGGCAGGGGCCGAGGAGGGCTGAGCCCCGGGGGCTGCGGGGCCGGGGCAGGAATCCATCCCTTTGGTGATGGATCGGGCAGGAATCTGCAGATTCAGCACGAGCCCAGCGAAACGCTCTGCTGCACTTGTTGGAAGTCACCATAGCAAGCACTGCTTTTTTTGCTGATAAATCTTGTTTTTAAATTAGCCGCATGTCAGACTGGTAAATAATGCACCTTGTAAATGAAAAGACTGTTCAAACCCAGGCTGGAACACGCAGCCTGTGCTGCAGGTACAGCCAGTCCTGAGCAGGGAGAGCAACGGCAGCCCGACCTGGAAGCAGATTGCCTCCTGGACTGCTTTTCAAATGACCTTTTTAAATCTGGAGTTCCCACAACATATTCCACGAGCTTTTCCCATAAGCATAGATCTGGGAGTAGCTTTGATGGGAACATGAAGGTTTTATATGTACGAACTCCGAGAGCAGTAGGGAAAGCAGGAGGCTCCGGGGGTATCAGCCCTGGAGGGACCCAGCTCGCGCTCTCCTCTCCGCAGCATTTGCAGCCGTGTCAGAGCCGTCCCCGCCGGTGCTTTGCTGCAGCCCCCAGCAGACGGCTTCCCTTAGCCCCTCAGCACCGAGACTGGAGCAGAACAGATTGTTAATTACTATTAAAGGTCCCAGGAGCTACACGGTACTGCGTGCTGCCTGCCTGCATAGAATAGATGGGGCTGAAGCTCCTTGAGGTCTCAGATGCAGCTGGTTCTGTACTGGATAAAACCCCCTGTGATCCCCAGCTTTTTCTTGGGGAAATCCAGTCCTGAATGGGACGTGCTGGGGGGCCTGGACTGAGCACTGGAGCCCCCTCAGCACTGGTGCAGCCGCGGCGCTCCCCGCTGCAATCTGAAGGGCGGGAGCATCCCCTCACCTTGGCTGCTCAGCCTTGAAAGTCACATCAAGCACTTGCGCAGAGGGCTGTCCCCGGGGCGGTTCGTGGCACGTCTCTGCCGCACGTGTTGGTCATACAAAGCCCCGAAGCTGCCCTGTTTGGTTTCCAGCACCCCAGCAGAATCTCCAGGTTGCTTTGGGCACAGGCAGCCGCAGAGCAGAGCTCGGCAGGCCAAGAGTTCGGAGTCAGAAAGTGGCTTGGACTCCGCGCGGCTGGCGGGCGGCCCTGCGGACAGATTTCCTCACGGCTGCAAGAGAGTGAGCCTGGGGCAGATCCCAGTTTGTTTTGTGAGTCCTGTCACCATCAGGTGTGCTGGGGGCCCGGGAGCGCCCCGCAGCAGCCGGCACTGGGCAGCACCGCAGCAAACACCCCGGGTGCGGGGCTGGGGCAGGGGCTGGGGCACGGGGGGTNGCACCGCAGCAAACACCCCGGGCGCGGGGCTGGGGCACGGGGGGTCGGGGGCAAATCTGTGCGATGTTCTGAAGGAGCTGCGTCTGCCCAGGAAGGCCAGTAATGAGGAGGGTTCGGTCCCTCTGCAGAGCTGCTGCCCGTCTCTGAGCAGGCTGCAGCGAGGAGAGTTTGTCGGTGATGAATTACACGCTGTTATCAGAAGCAATTACTGATCAGCAAAGTGCCGCGAGGCAGTGCTGAGGAGCCTGCGGGATGGATGTGAAAACAGTATGATAGATTCCTTGAATACTGCTAAACGGGTAGGGAATAGTTAAGGGCTAATTAAAAATCTGGAGCATTTCCAGGAATATGCAAAATGGGACAGTCAAGGTGCTCGTGAACCGTTGTTAAAAGACAAGTTCTTCACTTTGGGGGTTGAGATGCTGCAGCTGCGCAGCATCCTCCCGCCCGCCTGCTCCCTGTCCGAGAGCCACGCGAGCGGCCGGTCGTGTCTGCGGCAGAAGGGGGGTGCGGGTGGGACACAGCCCCCGCTGCGGTGCCCGGGTGCTGCTCGTGGCGTGGCTGGGCACGGGGAGGAGGAGAAGCAGTGCTGAACCTCGCGCAGCCCATCCAGCCACCACCGCTGGTTCGGTTTAAACTCTGAAGCTGATTTTCCACAAAGGTAATTTTCTGCTTCTCTGACTCGATTCTGTTCGTCTTTTAGAGGGTAATTAGCATCACTTCAGTGTTCTTTTATGCCCAACTAATTGCACCTTGTTTCAGGAGTAAAAGTTAATGCCTCTCCATTTAGGTTAGCGCAGCAATTTGTGATTAGGGATGAGGCCAGGCAGAAACGTGTACCAGGAGCAGCACTGCTGCCTGCCTGGCCTCAGACTTGCTGCTTGCGCCAGTGGAAAGATTTCTGATTTTACGTTTGAGCTGCTTCTGGATGTCAGAGCTGCGCAGTGTGAGCCCGCAGCGCCAAAGCCGCACGCGGCAGCCACGGGCCGTGGGGACCAGCACCGCGGGTCCTCCTCTGGGACCAGTCACCGTGCGGCCGTGTGTGCTGCGCAAGGCCCCTGCTATGGCAGCATTTATCTAACGTATGGCTAATTGTTCTTTACTTTTAGACAGTTTGACCCCACGAATGGTACCCACACCCCAGACCCAGGCGCTCGCTGTCGCCCTACTGCGGGTCTTCCTGCAACTCCTGCCAAAGGACGCTGAGTGACCTCCTCCCCCTGCGCCAGCAAAGGCGTTTTCTGCGGTTCCCATGAGATCGCAGATGGACAAGCCCAACTCCAAACCTGACTCCAAGCCCGACTACAAAACCTCAGGGGACCGGAGCCCGCAAGAGCACGCCCGGCTCTGAAGGTGTTCGGGGCCGTCATCGCAGGGCTCCAGCCTGCAAACGGTGCCTGGCAAACGCGAGCCATTCCGCGTGCTTGGAGGCCTCATTTAAGGAGCTGCTGATGAGGCATCAGTGACTTTGATAGCGTCAAGGACTAGAAAGTAAATACTTCTACTATAAATCTTGTCTGCTTTAAAGTAGGTTATATTTTCAAAGCGCTTTAGTTCTTAGGAATTTAATATTGCGGTGTCAATTGTAAGACAAGTAATTGGATGGGGAGAAGGTTGTTACTGGAACCTGAGATTAAAGGCAGGATCTGAAACGCTGTGTTGCGTGCAGGTGGGTGTTCTTGCTCACTGCAAATATGACTCTGGAGGTTTCGCAGGCAGCGTTTCTGTTTGAAGTCGGCTCTGCTGCTCCACGAGGTTTGCTGCGCCTGTGCCGTGTCCTGCCGCAGCGTGAACACGAGGTGACTCGCGGAGCCGAAGGTAGGAAGAGAACGCTTTCCCCACAAAAGCAGCTGTGCAGCAAAGCTCTTGCACGAGGCTCCTCCAGTGCTGCCTCCCCACTGGGATGCCCACGGCCAACACACCGGCGAGGCAGCGAGGGGCACGGAGCTGCTGCCCTGGGTGTGCAGGGGGGTCCCGTGCACCGGGGGTCACTCTCGGCGGGTGCTCTCAGGGCGCAGGGCTCTGGCTCCCACGGCCATCCCCGCTGGGTGCTGCTGCCGGGTCAGGGTGGTCGGGGGGTGGGTGTCTTGTCCGCTGTTCGCGCTGGGGCGATTCCCACGGGATGGCTGCGGCGGGGGGACCGCTCTCCCTGCACCCTGCCGTGCGCGGGACGCTCATCCGCAGAGTGGTGTGTCCATGTGAGGGAGAATCTCCGGACCCGCGCTTAATCCTCCCCGTGAGTGGGTTGCTTTAACCTCACCGAGCAGTTTATATTGTCGGTTATTAAAAGCGCTTTGTGCCCACACTGGGAGAGACCCGGGCTGCTCCCAGGGAAGCTTCTGCTCCCCGCCGGCCTCCCTCATCCGCTCCCGCCTGGGGATGGAGATTCCGATGTCCCACGAACAACGTTTCCGTGGTCTGTCCCTTTCAAAAGGATGAGCTGCACTAGCGTGACCCAGCATCAAGTTCTTGAGCCGAGCGGGAGCGAGCTAAACCCCAGCTCTGCCCTCGGTGCCCCTCCGCCCAGACCGGCCAAGATGAAAACATGCTCGGTTTTACAACAGGACTTTGATATTTCCAGTCCTACCCTTTCTGTAAAACAGCGGCTACCAAACAGGTGAGCTGGTCAGCTGTGCCTAATGTAGATTGAAGCGGATCAGCTTTTCTGTCTTAATTTGCTTATGACCTAGAGAATTAGCGGAGAGGATCCGTTATCCTGCCAGTGCACTAATGACTCCTGCAAGAGAAGGGCTCCCCGGGGAAGGAGTGGTATTTGCTAACCTTTCCCCGGCTCGCTTTACATAATAGCACACTCCTCCAAATGTCCTCAGTGTGACTGGCTATTTCCCTTCTCCTTTGTTCTGCACGGTATTTTACGTTTTAAATTTCAAGGATATTGCTCAGTAAGAAAAGGTGCTGAATTCCTTGTGTTGCTCATCTTCCCTCTCCCTTCAGAGGCTATTCTTAGAGACGCTGTCAGTTTAGGAATTCAAAGGGAGGCACTTTTCCTCTTCAAGGTCTCCAAAGATTTCCTGGATCCATATGTCTGGATAGAAAAGAAAAACAACCTGAAATCTGCCTGCTGCTCTGCTCTTACAATACACTGGTTTTCTTCAAAATACCTTGCAAGGCCTCGTGCAGAGCAGAGAGACCCTTTTCAGGGGCGTTTCTGAAGGCAAGCGAAGCAAACGCGCACGGTGCCATGTGAGGGCAGGCAGGGCACTCGCCAGCCGAATGAACAACGTAACGGCGCAAAATACCGTGGGTATCCAGGAGCTCACTGATAAACACTGACTTCTGCCTTCACTTATGAAAGGAACTTGAAAAAGCCCCGTAATGTTTCAGAAACCGTTTTTAGTGTAATAAGTAACAAGTAAACAATGTTCTGCAAGCTTACAATATTTCTGAGGCTCAGGCTTAGTCACCGCAGGCGCGTTTCAGCCAAGTAAATTATCTAAGAAGAACTGAACATGAGGGCCGTGGCTCCAGGTCCTACAGGCAAAGCCTGGCACGAGCTGGAGGTGTCAGGATGCCGTCGAATGTCGGTCACCTTCTCAGAGCACCAGGACAGGAGCCCTGTGGCCGGAGTCGGCCACCAAGGTGGCCCCGGGGCAAAGCCGGGCTTGTGGCCAGGGGCTGCCCGCACCCCCCCGCAGCGCTGCCCATCCCCAGCCTCCCCGGGAGCCCCACAGGGAACGGGGAGTCGCAGCCGGCCATTCCCTCTGCAAAGACACGGCCAGGGAGCTCCTCCTGGCTGTCACTGGCACGCCGTCCATCCTGAGCTTGGCGCGATGGCCCGACCCGCGGCCGATACCGACTGCCACCTCCCGCAGCCCCGGCACCTGCCCCTGCTGCCAGGGATGCACTGAAGAGCTTGAGGAAAAGTGCTGGGGAAGCTCTTTCCTGGGAAGTGATGTTGGTAAATGACCTGCAGAAACCTCTAAACATCTTGAGGACAAAATCCGTGGCTCCTCAGGTCGTGAATGTTGTTGCTGCATTTGTTTTGACATGGTAGTTTTGGGGTTTATTTTTTTTGTGAATAATAGACTTAACCTTTTGCATGTTTGATTTCATGCACCGCTCAAATACCTCGCCAGGAAAAATAATGTCCCTGTTCATCTGAGTGTAAACAGGTAGTGCTGAGATTTTCTGAATTATGTTAAGTACCTTTGGTAATTCAAGAATAAACCTAACCTGGGCCGGGACAGCAGGTTAGCCAGCAAATGCTGGAAAAGAAGTGGAGTATCATAATCTGCAGTCACGAGGCCAGGAATCCAATCTGAAATTGTACCATCTCAATTGTTTGGGCATGACTTCACGTTCCCAGACTATGCAGGTTAATGCACAGCTGGAGAGTAAAAACTGTCACATCTGCATAAATCTGAAAGTAAATAAAACCTGGTTCTGATCTATTTTTGGTTTATGCTTTGCAGAAGCCGTGCTCGCACCACCGCGGGTGATGGCAGGAGCCGCAGAGCCCCCCAGCTGAGCGGTGCCTGGGGAGGCTCTGCCGGCGCCGGGGGGAGAGATGGGGTCACTCCGCCCAGCTGCCCCTGGCTGCCCCGCGGCCCCTCTGCCCTGGCACCGCTGCACGTACCCGCATGTGTCTCTGCACGTACCCGTGTGGCTGCACATACCCATGTCACTGCACATACCCGTGTGGCTGCGCGTACCTGTGTCACTGCAGGTGAGCGCGACACCCGTGTTGCTGCACGCCCGTGGCTCCCTGGCTGCCCTGTGCGGTTTCCCACGCAGTGGCCACCAGGACTCTCCCACCCACCATGTCTCAGCGCGGGAGCCCGGAGGATGGAGCAGCCGTGCTGCTGAGGATGGCGATGCAGCGAGGAAGGCCTGCAGGGACCAGCCCTCAGCTCGGCCTTCCATTGCTGGGGCTTTTTTACCCGTTAATCAGCCAGGTATTATTCTCCAGTGAGTTCAATCCCGTCTCTCTGAGAGGGCTGCGTGGCATCCAGCAATACCACCAAGTGGGTGATTACTTTTTGTGCTCTCGGAGATAAGAGCGAGCCTGCGAGAGGCGTATAGCTGCACTTAGAAAGGATGAAGCCATTCGCAGGCTGAAGTTAAAAGAGTGTGAATAAAGATAAGGAGCTAAAATGAGAATAAAATGAAGGTAGCAGACACAGCCAGACAAGTAATCAACGGAAATTCATTAGTTTGTCAAGCACAGGCAATGGGAGCGGAATCAGGAGCCCAAAAGGCTGAATGCAATCGCTAGTACTGAACCACAGCAAATGGAAATTAATTCTCCTTCTCTGTGTGTCTTTGCAGGAGAGGGAACTGCTGCCCATCCGCTGTGAAGCAGAGACCTGCACCAGTCCTCTGCTCGGAAATGGCCCTGCCCAGTGTCCCAGCGCCCGCGGACTGCACTCGGTGCCCCTCGAGGAGGTGCGTGCCGTGGGAGGCACAGGTTGGAGCCCATCACCACGGGGAGCCCTCTGCTCTGGCACTGCCGGACCCACCAGCGCTGCAGAGGGGACTCCCATTGAGACAGACCACGGCAAACCCTCCTCCCGGGATGCAGCATTTGTGTCAGCACTCCAGTCAGGTAGGACAAAATGATGAGAAATTAATTAACTAGTTATGCTTCAGCACTGCCCTGGCCATGGCCACAGTTGGCGGGAGCTGGCAGTGCCGCAGCCCCAGGCGTGTGCCCAGATGAACGTGGGGCGCAGCGGGGGACAGGCCGGCTGCAGAAACACGGGTGCCACAGCCCATGCCAGGGGGTGCTGGGCACACGGGGATGCTGAACCGAGCGTGCCCAAGCTGCCACCCGTGCTCCATGCGATAGGCATGTGCGCACACATTCCTCAGCCTCCCTGCAAACCCACTGCTCCGCTCGCCTTCAACAGGAATCAATGCATTAATTACCCTGACAACACAGGAGAAGTGCTAGCAGGTGCAGCTATCACCATTATAAGCTGCCATTTACGTGTGTTTTTATTTCTACAGCTTCTCGCCATTAAAAGCCTATAATTAAGATAATTAGAACAAAGACATGTGCCTTGTAATCAGCATATATTTCAATAAGATATTTTAATTTGCAGGCAAAAGTTGTTAACTTATTATTTAAATAATGTTATATACATTGTCAGTATGGTAGTGGTGCCAGGAAAGCATTTATAGGTCCAATTCATGTAGGGTGTTTATGATACGAATTTCTTTTTTTATCCCTTTCAATTTGATGAACATACATCAAACCTCCAGGAAATGAGAGAGCAGACCCCTAGGTAAGGCAGGACCGAGCTGTGAGGAGCTGAGCCATGCTGTGCCCTGGCAAAGTGCCGCGTTTGTGGTGTTCGGGATCGCCCTTGCGGGAAGGCTCTGTACAGAGGTACAGCTCAGTCACGGCACTGCAGTGATTTCCTACAGCATGAGCTTGGGTGGCCTCAGATCTCTCCAAAACGCTAGAGAGAGAAATTCTGGCTCTGGGAGTTGATTTCTCACTTTACCGTGTCAGAGGCTGTTCAAAATAGCCGCTGTCAGCATCCCAGGCCTGATGTGTGCCGGTGGTGGGAAGGGGCTGGCTGCCCGTCCTGCCCTCGCTGGCCCCCACTGAAGGAGCTGGAGCATCTCGTGGTGTTTCCTGCACCCTCTCCATCCCCGGCACCCGGGGCCAGCCCTGCCGGCGCTGCCCGCACCCTGCCTCCAGCACACCCTGCCTCCGGCGCATCCGGCCCCAGCGAGCCTCCGTCTGCTGGGCGTGCGGAGCAGGCGGCACTGCACGGCTGTTCCATGCCCCTCCTCTAGACCCAAAACTGCCTGTTTCCCCCAGCAGTGTCTTTGGGAAGGTTTTTTGCAGTGACATTGTCCCCATGAAGGTTGGTGTCACCCTGGCAGCGGGCGTGCGGAGCCTGCGGCCGGTGTCACCTACGTCCCCATGCCGGCTGCCGGGTACTGAGCGTCCGCTCCTGTTCACCTGACAGTGATATATAACACAATGCACCTACCCTCAAGGGCTCTCTGCAGCCAGCAGCCCTTCATTTCCCAGGTTTAAAAATAGTTACAGGCATTATAAACAACCTTGCACGGAACATGACTTAAAACTTGCTTTCCATCCTATCTGTGTTACTCGTGGGAATGAACGCTCTTATCTCCAATCTGTGCTTGGGTTACTGCCCTGCGCAGGAGAGGAACACGAACAATATGGCACATCCAGCACCCAGCCTCGCCTAAAGGAAACGATCTATTTATTTATTTCTGATTCTATGATGATCCAGGTTCTTCAGGGGCCCCAAGATGAAGCAGCAGCTCAGCAGCCACCAGAGAATCGCTTGGAGCCTGTTACCTGCCAGGCAGTAGCTCTCAAAAAATATCTGCTTACAGAGGACAGACTTTGGCTCTTTCTCAAGAGCTCCTTCCAAATCCGAGGTCTGTCTGGCAGCCTCCACGCTAATAAACACTTGCACATTAGCAGTTGTGAAGTTTTTATCTTCTGCTAAAAAGGTATGAATTATGCAGCAGGGAAGTACCCGGGTTAGTGGTGTGTAAACGCTCAGCGTACCCGCAGTGCGCCCCGCGGAGCTGCGGTGGGCCCCGGGTTGCTGCTGCCCCTGCCAGCCCCGCTCCGGCTGCGGCAAGTCGGCACAGGGGCTCCTGCGCCAGTTCGGTGCCTCCCGGTTCCCGGCGCTGCCCTGTGGGGTCTGTGGGCAGGTCTGGCTCCGCTCGGCCGCCTGCGGCTCCCCCGGCACGGAGCACGGGAGCCCAGCCCTGGCCGTGCCACCTGGCCACGCTGCGCCAGGCGGGCTTGGCCCCACTGGAGGGGCATGGTGAAATCCAGAGTCCCATGATTTTGCTGTAATAAGACATTTTCTGTAATGCTCCAAATGCCTTCACTCCATCACTGCACATGAAAGCTCTCGGTGATGGCTTTAGGCCTGGAAATAGGTTTTGTGTTTGCGGACGTGCCCGTGCGCTGCCGGCTGGAGCGTTCCTGCAGGCGCTCACCCTCGTGCTGCGGCGACCAGCAGCGCTGCCTTCAACCTTATTTCTGAGATCTGCTTTGGCTTTTAAACAAAGCTGTCTGCAATAAGCTGAATGTTGCTGTGTAAAGGCTCCTTATTTATTATTTGGCAGACAGTAGGAGTCTGTTAAAAGTCCAGCTGCAAATGAGATTTGGGAAGATTGGGCTCTTTGCAGAAACCTTCCTCCCAAACAGATGAGGCAGCGTGGGGAGAGGACTCCTGCGCCCCAAGGTACTGCCCCGGGGCCTGAGGGATGACAATTAACCAAATTAACTTCAGTTACATACAGGACTCTGTGCCACATCTCCCAGGTCCTGTTAGACTGCTCACGCCCATGCTGCTCTCCTGCTTTATGCACCCAGCAAATCCTGAAAGATTTGTCTTCTCTTTTTTCTTCCTTCTTTTCACGTACAGCCCCTAAACAGCCACCTGCCTGGCTACTGCGCTGTGAGGGATTTTTACTTCCGTAATGTATATTTTCTCAGGGACCGTGAAGGCCTGAGGGTGACAGAGATATTAATTGACACACTGAATTTTCCACTCTTGTTATTAGAAGAAATCTTCCCATGAAATGATCCACGAGTGGAAGTGATGGTGAGGAAACTGCTTCTAGAGAACAGCCCCGGTCACTGTCTCCGGGCTCCCGGGAGCTGAAGGGGAGAGTTACAAATGCGCAACAGGCAAACAGTTTTACATAGTTTTATTTTCTTCTAGCGCCACTATAATCTATGAGCTGTAACAGGCAGATCTTTCCAAAGCAGCTATAACAACTCATAAATACTTATGGTGCTTAGTCATGAGGCAGCAACGGTGCAGAAGCGCTAATACCCGATGGTTTTGATATGCTGGGGTCGCGTCCCTGGCGCAGCCAGGATGGGTCTGTTCCTTGTCCTGCACGGGGGACCCTCCATCTTTCCTGCTCCTCATCCTTCCCACAGGTGCCGAGCTGCAGTACAACCGCACGTGTGAGAGCAAGAGCGAGCCTGGGCTGGGCCGGAGGAACGTCCCGGGGACGCTGGTGGGTCCCCAGCTCGCTGCCCATCTCCAACCGAGGCGATACAGGTTACCCAATGAGTGCTCAGTTAGGGAAGTACTTTAAGGGTTTTCACAATGTCACCAACGTGTCCATCGTTCCCCTCTCTCTGCTGGTCTCCATCGGCACGGCGTGGGCCGGCTTAAGAGCAGTTAGCTGATCAGCGAGTTCCTCTTCTGCCTCCCCTCACCCGAAGTCCTTCCCGGGAGCTGGTGTCAGCGCCAGCAGTGCTGCCTCACTCCTCACATCCCTTCCACCTTCCACCCGCGTTTCCCTACATGGCATTCCACAGCCGCGCCTGCAGCAGTGAGGAGCCGGCTCTGGTCGGGGGTGTCTGCAGCCCGCGCTCGGGCAGAGGCTTCGTCCCCGTCAGCTGGTGACGGACGAGCTGCTGTACTCATCCTGTCTCATCCTGTCTCACCCGGGCTTGTCGCCCCCAAAATGAGCCACTGCTGCCTGGTGGCTGTTTCCCGGTGGCCAGCCGTCTCCCAGCCAGGCGGGAAAACCCCCGCTGCTGTGTTTTCCTGGGCAAGCCAGTCCTCTGAACCTGACTCATGGCACCAGGCAGCGCTTGATGTGAACCTGCAGTTAATTACATGTTCTTGCTAAAAATAATTGAGTAGCCTAAGTTCTGATCGCTGTAATTGCATCCTAATGAATTTATGTGTCAACTTGTTATGTGCAACTTCGGCGTGTTCTGTAAATACCAAATTAAGTTCCTCGCGCAGTCTCCAGGCTCAGAGGCACAGGTACCCTGCAGCCGGCTTCACCAGCCCAGCAGGATGCGGAGCAGGCACCCGGCTCCTCGGCAGCGCTGCGGCCCCTCTCCGAGCAAACCCGAGCAGCCGTGCAAACGCAGGGCAGCATCGGCAGCCCCACAAACTGCCATCACGGCCACACTGAGGCGGCTCAGGCTCCTCGCCCTGGGCTCGTCCTGGTCCCAGGCACTCAGCCCGAGGAGGGCTCGATGCCAGGGACGGGTCCGGGCTCTGCTGGGCAGACGGCGGGATGCGGGCTCTGGGCCCAGCCCTGTGCTGGGCACACTCGGCCGCCTGCCCGGCTGCTAACAGCTACCTGTGGCTCGCAAAACGCCGCTGGTGCTCTGCCGGCACATGGAAGGGGTTCCCTGGGCAGCCAGAGAACAAGCTGCAAAACCAGAGATTAACCCAGAGAACAGAAATGTCTAATCTATTCGCTTCAGTGAGAGTTACAAGCAAATAGTGCCATCCATCATTAATTGTTATGATTGAACGAGACCAGACCCCTACCTGTGCTCCTTGAAGGAAAAAGAAGCTTTGGCAAAAGTTACCAAAATGATGTCATGCTCCTATAATGGCTCTTTACAGAACATTACTTATTGTCATTGTTTTTCGTGTTTGCTACCAGAATACCAGCCACAGCTCCCCTACAAAGCTGTACATTTTAGTTAACCTCATTAAATCCTAAAGGATTAGTCAGCTGTTCCTCAATCACAGAACTGTTAGGAAACATCTAAAGCTCAAAGTTATGTGGCTTGGAAAGTGATTTTCTAATACGCAAACTTCAAAGGAGTTTGGAAATCCTGCAGCATCAGGGAGACAGACTAACGCTAATCCACTGGAGTGCTGCTTAATGGCCTGTTTAATTTTTGTCTTGATAGGTCTTCACAAGCAGCTGAGCATGAAGGCTGCCTTGCCACGAGCAGGGGCTCAGCTTCACCTCCAGGCGCCGCATCCCCCTCCTACTGGATGGCCTCTTCCCCACGGATGATGGCGTGTGCAGGTACCGGGGGCCGCACTGCCATGGCCACTGCCTGCCCTGTGGCTTATAGTCACGTATGGACACAGACCGCCTGGGGAGGGTCCCCCCGGCACACTGGTGGGTGATGGGGAGCCTGTGGCGGCTGCAGGGACGCCGGCTCGCGGTCGGAGCAGGTGGGTGTCCCGCTCTGTGACATCCATGTGCTGCCCGTGATGGGGGTCCGGGGGAGCAGTGAGGATGGGCAGGCGGTGTCCCCCCCAGGGACACGCTGGGGGCGCCGCCAGCACCTCCTGAGCTCACCCCGACCCCCTGCGCCGGGACCACCCCTCCCGCTGCCCGTGCTCCGTACGGCATCAGGAACCCGCCATCATGCAGGCTTTGGGGGAGGCCGCCCTACCTCAAATAAATAATGCTATTAACTGTGAAGTAATGAAGGAACTAAACACGCTGCATTTTGAGAGCACAAAGCAAAAACCCACAAATTAATTAAGCTTCCCAGCCCCCCCGCCCCATGACATGCAAAGGTAATTGCTACGTTCACGGTGCGTGTGGGAAAAGAGAGAAGGATTTGTTGCGGCGGTAGAGCCTCTGTAATGTGACAGCAGATGCACAAGTGGCGTTTCAGCCCCAAGAAGCCCCTCCTGCGTCTCCTGGGGCTGAGAGGGGGATGGAGGAGGGGGGTTTGCACCCTCCCGTGCTGTGCTGAGCCAGGACAGGGATCCCAAGCCAGGACACGGAGAGTGAATCCCAGGTTCCCCACTCCTTAAATGTTGGAGGATGTTGGTGTAACGGAGACAGCCAGCAGTGGCAGTCAGCGAGCCAGACCGAATCATGTATTTGCCGGCGTGTTATCAGCCGAGAAACCTGTTAGTAATAAAAATACATGAGAAGAAGCAAGAGGCCATGAATGTTTAATTGGATGAGGGCATTCTCCAGGATAACTCTGCCACTTAGGCTGGCCCAGTGCAAATAGAGAGGAGGAGCGTTCCCCCGGCATCAGACGTGCCGAAACGCTGCCGTTCGGCAGCGTTTCGGCACGTCTGATGCCAGGGGAACGCTCCTTCTCTCCAGTGTGCAGCCCTGGTAGCATCTCCAAGGCACAGCTCTGCAGCCTGTACCACCTCTTTGCACTTGTCTTGGCACCTTTCTCTGAGATGCTTCTGCCTGTCCTCGCGACATCTTATTCCATCCACCTAAAAATAAAAGGCACCGTGGAGACCAGCGCAAGACCCTGGCAGTTGGGACTCGATGATCCTAAAGGTCTTTTCCAACCTGTTCTAAATGGCTCTATGATTCCCGACCCTTATGTTGGTAGCAGATTGTGCCTGAGTCCGCAGGGGCCAGCTGCCAATTGGTCACTCTTTTTTTTTTTCTTCTTTTCTTTCTTAGTGAAACTGCTTTTGAGGGCAGACGCTGAAAAATGGAGAACCCTGTCCTCCACCACACCGTCCTTCACAGCAAGGTCTCAGCTGTGGAAGCTGAGAATTGATATCTGTAAAATAGATCCATCAGCAAAGAAAGAAAAGTCCCTGCTTTCTGTGAGGGAAATTAATTTTGACATCTTAATTATAAGTCAGAGGAAAGGTTGGTGCTGGAATGGTGAGCTTTGAAGATTATTATATTGTCATTATTCATTAATGACTACAAAAGAAACTAGCTCTAAATGATAATGGTAAAGTATAATGGCAAACCTATGAGGCTTCTATTATATCCCGTTTACTCCAAAAGAGTCCTTTGCTATTAACTTGATAAAAAAACCCAGAAGTACTAATCAGGTTTTGGTCTACAGTGACATGTATTGCTGTATAAACACTGCCAGGAAAAAAAAGAACCTAGAAAATCTGTCTCACTGTGTTTAGAGCAATAATTTTAAAACTGAACTAAAATAGAACAGAATTATGGATGTCATAATGTAGTGGTGGTATTTTTGTCTGGCCAATCTGACTGGGCATAGGGAGGAAGGGAGGAAAAAAATAACTTAGAGAAAGGTGTCTCGCTAGCGCATTTCGAGGAACAGTGACATTTGTACATGGCCTCTGATTCTGAGACTGCCTCTTAAATGTGCTGAAAACCACGGGGAAATGGAGAAACCCCACCTAGGAACCCGACACGGTGCAGTGGAAAGATGGCGCTTTATTTCTCAGTTAGTGGATGCTGAGTCGTGTCACCTCACAGCAGGATTGCCATGGCAGCCAGGGAAATAAGGGGACCGTTACTTCTGGAGTGCGGGGAGGTCTGGGCAAGCTGCTCCAAGGGACGGGGGGCGGCTGTGATGGGGTCGATGGGGGGCGGC
>VYZM01007032.1:507676-587880 GCA_013398915.1 Dromas ardeola
CCGTGCGCGTTAGCGGCTGCCCGCCGTGCGCGGCTCGGGGAAACCCCATTTGGAGGGTTTTCGGGGTGTTTGTGTGATCGCTCGGAGCCGGGTGCAGGTGGGAGCAGGGCTGGCCGCTGAGCCGCCACTACCTGCCGCCGTGTCTGACTTGCCAACCACCGGGAGCAAACTCTGCCTCTTCTTTTTCCATAGATTGGGATTAATTTTGAGTACACTTTAATTAACTAATGATATCAGATCATTGTGGTTTATCAACATGCCTGTCAAATGTCAAGTTAATGCAGAATAGTGGTACCTGCAGTCACATGAGCTAATGATTCACCACGTAACGAGCTTCAGATTTACCGCTTTCCTGGTCAGACAATCCAGGTGTGAGCACAATGCCTTAGAAAGAAACTGTCTCTGGTAAAACCATTTCTCTCTGAATCCAAACTGAAATAAGTATTTCTGTGACTGAAGTCTGTAATATCTCTTATACAGATTCTTTGTTTAACACCTGTCCTGTACTACTGTCATAACTGCTGGGTTGCTATTTGACTTTAGGTAATACATATTTTAAATCAGACTTTCCTCACTTGACCACTAATGAAAAGTCATCTTCTATGTAGAGACACTGCAGCTGGTCCTGATGCGTATCACCCGTTAAACAAATTAAAAAGCAAAACAAAAACAAACCCACACCTTAAAAGCACCTACAGAAGCCTGGTAGGCTTTGAAAGATTTGTCTTTATTTCCAAAATTGGAAATCCCACCTGAATGAAGAAAATAGAAAAATAAACAGCTCCAAGTTAAATGTAAAATAAGAGGATTTAAAAAAATTGAGGAACAAATTGTTTAAGATAGAAAATAATAATAAATCTCTCTTAAAAAGAGAAAGCTTGTGGAAGGTGAAACTATGGTTAGAAGATCAAAGGAATTTCTTCTGTTTACTGTAGGGGGAAAGAGGGGTATTCCTGTACTGGGACTTTCCATAACAGAGAGATGTCTCAAACTGTCAAGTTAAACCATCGGAAAAGATTTAGAAGAAATTGATACAATGAATAGTAAAAAATGGCCAGTGCCAGACGATGTTCATCAGGAGTTCCAAATATGAAGTACTACACAGCAGTGTAGTACACTAACAGTGCCTGTTACTTAAATTGTCGGTGGCATGGATGGGGTCAGAGGTGGGGAACACGATGCCAATGGGAAAAGGGTCCAGGAGATCAACAGGACTGACTGCTGATTCCAGCAAGTGGGTTAAAACTGTAGTTAAGCATGAAACTATTTGGCATGTGAATAAATACCATTAATGAGGAGAGTGGGTTGCTTTTTTAAAAGTAAGTCTGTTTGTTAGTTTTTGAAGGTTCACCGGTTGGTTTAATCAAATCCAAGTACTTTGGTGTAGTGGATTTTCAAATAGACTTTCAGCAGGATATGGACAGACTGTGAATAAGGCTCTCGCCGAGCGAGCATTGTGTGGCAGTGTAGCTGCCGAAAGATAAAAGCAGAATTCTCCTGTGGGTTTAGTCACTGCTTAAAATACAGGAATAGTTTTCTCAACAGAAGGGAACTACTGCTGGAGTCTTGCAAAGACCTGTGCTGTTTAGCATAGTCATCCAGAGGTTGTAAACTGAGCGCTAGGTTGAGTTGCAAAAAGAGAACTAGCATTTTTATGCTGATTTTATATAACTTTTGGAACAAATCAAAATGAAGCTTCCTTCAGATCCAGCAATTTTTCCCATACTGGAACATATTGCAAGCGTATTTACCACATCAGATGATTTTTGCAGTGATTTTCTTTGTTGATGTCCTTAAATACAGTATTTTAAAGCATACTGGGTTTTTGGTTGGTTTTTTTGCAAGATTGCCACAGTGGTGCTCAGTGGCGGTGTTCCAGTTAGGGTATATGTAATTAGGAAAGTTGTTGACAAGGCGTCCTCTATGAAGACCTGTGACTTTGAATTTGGATTCCCTTCCAGCCCTTGTGATCCCGAGCAATCCAGAGTTGCCGACCTTCTGAAGGCAGCCGGGAAGGTGTTGGGGATGGGCGGGTGGTGGTGGTGAAGGGAGGGAGGGATGGGGAGCTGGTGATCCATGGTGTGCTCCCAGTATGTCTGAATTCCCAGAGACCCTTAATGGCGTTACTGCTTTTAAGGTCCCATTCATTTTCCATGTTTTTCTCCAGTCAAAACTGCTGTCTCTCAAACGAACCATCATGTTGAAAGGCATGGAGTGCCTCTGCCCTCAGGCCTCTGCCTGCCCGACAGCTCCTTGGATTCCAGTGCTATTGGGACAGAAGTCTGAGGGGATCCACCTTCAGGGGTCTTTACCACGACAGCAAGGAATTTGTTGTCTTGTCTCTGAATTTTCGGGTGTGTATGAGGCCTTGATCCCCATGGTCTGCCTCCACATTTGAGAAGGGCAACTTTGGTGTTTAAGAGCTGGCTCTGTCTTCCAGGTGGGGTCTGCGCAGGTGTCCCAGTGGCCTTCAAAGCATGTTGGGGGACTGGACTGCTTTATTTCGAGTAGTGGTGTAGTCCTTCATTAAAGGCAGCAACAGCTTTAGTTGACAGCAGTAAAATCTGTCTGTGATACTTCTAGCAAGCTCATAGAAAATTTAAAATGGAAACTTCAAGATGCTGTTTAGTCTTGTTTGATAAGACACTTGAAAGACATGAATGTTAATTTCAATGCCATCTGTTAAATGCACATCACAAATGATGGACCATTTTGTTGGTGAAGAAATTTGTCCTTCCCTTTCTTGCTCTGCCCTTACTTTCTGAGGAGGGAGACCAAGACTGGTGTGGCACAGGCTGGGGACAAGCGTCGTCAGTGCCACAGCCGTGCCGCAGCTGAGTTCTGGCTCGGGTGCGTGCAGCCTACCGGGAACGTCTTCCGTGCTGGTACTGGTAGGGGTTGACAGAGCAAAGTCTGCAGAGGGCTGGTCTCGAGCTCTCTGCCAGCACACCTGGACTGATGCTGGCATCGCAGTTGTCTAAATAGAAGTTAGATATCCCTTCATTCTAGTTGATGTTTGAGATTATAACCAAAGCTCTATTTTTGTATAATTCATCATCATCTTGATCAGATGAGGAAGATGGCAGCACAGAGGAATAAGGGGTTTTGTGCAATGTGATATTTGTATGGATGTGCACGCACGCTAACATAGGCTGGCTCATCATAATGACTGCATTTGTATTGTAGCCACGCTTGGTAAGTGCTGGTTTCAAGCTAATTGCCTGCTTACATGCATCCAAACGATGGCTGCCATGTGGCTCGAGGACCTTCCCTGCCCAGAGTTACTCGGATTAGTACATTAGCCTTGTAACTAGCTGGCACTGCTGCAGGTTCTTCTATTTCCATTAAGAAAAACTAAAGCGTTTTGCTTTAGTCAAATCCATTGTCTTTTGAGTGCTAAGTTCATCCTCTAAAGGTGCCTGCTAGTTGCATGTGGCATTCAGATTTAGCCAGAAAGATGCTTTTTGTGCAGGCGAGCCTGATTGCGGAAGTACTTATCAATATAACTTTGAATGCTTGCATTCTCCCTAGCAGCATGGTAGCCAAAATACACCAAAACTAGGTTGCAGACTTAAAGTAAGAAAAATTACTGATTATCTGCAAGTTCTTCTTTCTGCCGCCTGAGTTGCCAGATACTACATAGGAAGGAACGTGTTTTCCTTCCAAACTAAGGAGCTTTGATGAATACAGCTACTCTGTGGCAATTATTATGGTTTCATGGCCACTATAACTAGCATCTTGGAAGAAATGGGCAGAGTCTTGTGCTCTTCCACTTGAGAAACGCTTCTAGAGCGCGTACTTTTATCCCTTAATTATTGAGAGAATGCACATTGGCTCCATTGCATCAAAGCCGATCTTTTATGAAAAAATGGAGCAAGATTTAAAATGATGAAAAGTTCCCTTCAGACTAAATTTTTTTAAATAGTCTCACTGCTCCGGACACCGTTGAACCTTGATTTCCTGCGTATTTGTTCTGTAGCTGACTTTCCCAGTCGTGGCTGGAGCTCTTCCTCCGACTGGGGCATTTGTTCGTTATCCCCAGCCTGGGTTGCCTGGCCTGCAGTAAGGTGTCAGATTGTGCTTTAATGTTTTATCTCCCAGCTGGGGCATGTGGAGACTTCGCAGCTCACGTTCACAGAACTCACGGAGTCTTTATTTTCAGTCCTTATGGGGTTTGCAGCACATAGAGTACGCCTCAGCCCAAAGCTGATGCATGTTGCCGCTTTGGTGTGCGCTCAACTACAGTCGGCAGCCTTTCGAGGTGACATCTCTAACTGCTTCACATCCATTGCTGTATTTGAATTAGGATGCATTAGTACAGAGAATGAGATGATTGACTGGTGGATGTAGTACGCAAGTTCTCAGTACCCAGCTAACTTTTTTTCAAGTCAGTATCTGTCACTAAGTCACGTAATGCTCTTGGGTCTTGAGGATCTTGAAGCCTGCAAGGCGTTATCTTACCAAAATGCTCTCCTGATGAAAACCTAGTGCAAGCTTACAAGAAGACAGCTTACTGCTGGATGCATTTTCTCGGGTGACTGTAAAAGTGCGTGGTGATCAGTCCCTAATGCCTCAGTTGCCGACGGGAGTTAATGGAAGTGTTTAAAGTCGGCTGTGCACGGGGGTCCCTTCTCTGTAGCAGAATGAATGAAAATGGTGATGACAAATACAGTGACTCAGATCAGGATTCAGCACTTGAGACATAATACTCAAAGCTGAGTATATAAGGTTGATTTACATTTTCTCTTGTGCTTGAGGTAGGTACAAAGCCTCTGTGTGGGGGTAAACATTTGCATGTTTGGCAATTAAGGCAGCGAGGAGGGCACGCCGCACTCCGAGGCTGTTTTCGCAAAATCAGATGAATTCTAAATGTGCCGTGGTAAAACAGAGATCCGAGTACACATTAGGATAATTTTGCCTCTCTGAGGAAAGGCATTACCCTAATTCTGTGTTTCTCTGGAAGCTGGCAGTAGGCCAGCCGGGTGATTAAACAGACTAATGTGTTACTCTGCTCGTCGGAGGAGTCGAGGCAGCCGGCTCGGATCCTTCGGTCCCTGATGCGCCTTAGGTGGGGGCTGTTGAATGCTGGCCTGGAACGCGGCCCTCCCGGCCTGAGAGTGCATGGGGAGCTGCTCTGTTTTGATACAAAAGGAGGAGAGGCTGATTCATTTTACCACACTAAGAAAAGCCCAGAGCGTACAGGTTGCTATAATGAATGTGTAGGGTATCCCGGTTTCATGAAAATGGGCAGAAGACAGATGTGTGGTCCTGAACAAGAAAATTGAATAAGAAATGCTTTCTGCTGGAGGCTGCCATTTCTCTAAAGCCTCAGCAGTAGCAGTGGTGTGTCCTATAGCAGTCTGAGCACCACCTTGCACAAAATGCTATTAGCTTGCGTCTCGGGTGTGTGGATGCAGAGGACTATCGAGCACTTGCCAAGGGATGGGTATTAGTATGCGCGTGTAATTTATAATCTTGTTTCTTATAGTTGTCTTTATATAAACATATTATTCTTGGCATAGAACATACTGCCTTTCCCTTTCACATACTCCTTTGTTTAAATTTTACTGCGATGAGTACTGTGTTAATGATTTCACCATAAATGCACTCTAATCATTCTATTCTTTCTTGGTGTGTTAGTTGCAAATGATAACAAGACCTCATGTGGCTTTTGCTACTGTGCTGCTCAACACCATGGTTTTAATTTGTTCTTTTTTGTTCCCTTCAGGAGAGCCATTCTCTTCCCTGTACCGTTTGTTGCTGTGTCTCAGGAGAGGCCTGGTAGAATAGCGCAGAGAAAGGCTGGCATTTACCCGGGGCTGGTGGCAGAGCGAGTGGCGCGGTCGGTGTTCTCCAAACCCACCCCCTCCCTGTCCCCTGCTTTCGGGGAATGAGTTTTCACTAGGACTGAGCCATCAAGCGCTTGTATCTCAGTTATTCCTGGAAGGAAGTTTTCTCACTCAGGTAGACAGTTTTGATTGAAATTCTTGCATATATGTTTATGTTACTTTTCTATTAAAAACAAAAAAAAAGCTTAGCTTTACCTGCCAGCATACAACTTGTTTAAAATCCTTGAAACTGTGATTTTGCTTCTGTGCAATGGCAGGAGGCTTTCTCTTCTATGTGAATGAAGCCAAGAGTGAAGTTTATTAGACGCCATGATTTCAACAGCAGATTTCATCTTCATAATTTTTGTCCAGGTATTGCTCTTGAATTCTTGTCTGGCTTTAATGTAATGTTAGTCAATTGTAGAAAATGGCTGGCTTTTATCGCTCTCAGAAGATACAATTTCCTTAATTTTTTTAAAAGCATTTTAATTTTGCTTTTATAAAACAAAGATGCTTTAAAACTAAACTGTCTTTTTAGAAAATTCCTGAAGTAAACAAGCTGTGTTTGTGTAACTTGCTATGCACCATGCCTCTTTATTATTGAAACATCTGCTTCAAGATATTTTTCAGCTGATAATTCTTAAAAGAATCTTAAAATACAACAAGGATGACGCATTCAAACTGACAGCTGAAAAAATCACTCTAGTTTTGATTGTAGCTCTGTTTTAAGGTCTTTGAATTCATTATTCTGGTTCTTAATTCATGATGTTTCCTTTTAAGAAATGTCTTGTCGTATTCATGGGCTGTTAGTTAAATCGCATCTTGTTCCCTGAATGGGAACAATTTTCTTCTTCAAAGCAATAGTATGCCCGAGAGTACTAGATTTGGATTAAAAAAAAAATACGAGCTCTTTGTATTTGAGAGTAAATTCCCTATTTAGTTCTGCTGAACAGAAGGTGAGGGGAAGATGCAGTAGGAAGATTGCAGATTTGTATTGATCTGCTGCACCATCATTTAAACCAGAATCCTAAGTAATTCATCTTCTCAGTTGCTAATTGGTATTTGAATCTGTGTTAAATTAATCTTTTTCGGGCCCTTAGCGGGTCACAGTGGGAACGGGAGCGGGTCCGGGGGNGATGGGCTGGCTGCCAAGCTAATCAGTTTTAAAAGCAAGAGCATACACTTTGGTGAAAGGGGAGTATCCTCAGAAGGGTGTTTGTCAGTGTGGAATCAAGGAGACCGTCAAGGCACTGATGGAGAAAGGGGATTGCCACGGTGGGGGCAGCAAGTCAAGGGGTGCTGGGGTTTATGTTAATTTTTCCATACTGGCTGATAAAACCTGCGTACGAGCTGTCCCTCAGCACTGCTGAGATGCAAATACGGGTGGTTGCACATAGCAGTGTTCTGTGATTAGTTTAGGTGTAGCTTTCAATATGAAATACAATTATAGCAATCTTTTGTTCAAGCTTATGTCACTGTGCTTTTTTGGCTATATGCAAAGACAACATGTTAAAGTAATGATCTTATGTAGAAATGTAATTTAATTTGCAAGGCACACCAAAGTTGTTAGACATAATTCCGGGCTTTCTCTGACAGTGAGCTCTTAAAGCACGTTTTCATAGATACCTTTAAAAATGCTTGCTTGAAGCTACTTCTCAATATGTATGTTTCTCAAGCCTGTAATTTTTCATGTTGGTTGCTCTCCATTGAATGTAACATCTTCAAACTGAAAATCAGTAGTGTGTTTACTATCCATCCTGTGCCACTCTTCACTTGCTGAACAGTAGTCTAGCTTGCATAGCTTGATGTGTTGTAAATTATTTCCTTGACATACGAGTAAAAAGTTAATTCCTTGAAGCTCTGGATTGCCATATCTCTTCAGTTGTCTGTATAAAAAATGTAAAGCTTGAATTCTAGCTCTATCAGATCATGGTACACTTGAATATTGATTCTTACTGTGTTCTACTTCAGTGCTGTTTCATTACTGACTTTCGGTAATAAATACAATCAGACTAACAGCTGGTGTCTTATGAATATGGATTGTAGATGAGATATAAACATTAGAAGCACTCTGTTTTTTGGTGTCTAGAAATGCATTATTTCCATCTCCATGATAATGAAGTATTCTTTCAAAAAGGTGGTAAAGGCAGTCAACAAGGTTAATGTGATTGTGTGAATTATCTGTTACTAAAGTTGTCTCTTAAATGTGCTGCATTTGGAAATAGAGAAAATACATTCTTACATATCCAGACTAGTATTGCCCTAGCAGGAGAACCTAACCCAAAATTGGACTGCAAGGATAGTGCACTTGTACGGTGACGGGTGTGTTTGGTGAGGCTGGGGCCACCCAGGCCCTCTCTGGCACGGGGTGTTTGGAGGAGCCGGTGGCATTGCCGTGTCTCTGCCATGTGGAAGGAGTAAGCTGCAGGTCACAATCTGGGGTTGCTGACATCTGCACTAACATCTGGAGTGCTTTGGGAATGGCTGCTTACCTTGTCACAGAGACAGAAGCAGAGGAGATGCGAAGGAGGAGGTTGCCAGACTGGAAGAACTCCTGTGCAATGAAACAGAGAAAGGTGGAATTACAATGAAAAGGAAATAAGTACGAGGAACAGGAATATGCAATAACAGTACAAAAGAGCAGGATTGGGAATTTGTTGCTTCTCCTCTCACAGGTTCGGTAATTTTGCCTTGTAACGCTTACTGTTCTAGTGACTTTTACGCGCTAATTAATAACTGTGTGGAAAGGCACAGATGTTCAGGATTTTTATAATTTGATACCTGTATACCTTCAAACTGAAGACATGGGAACGCTTCCTTCATGTCCTGGGTGTTATTTAAAACTTTATGTTTTTGTCAGCTGAGTGGGAGCTGAGAAGCCTGTGGAGGCCCCACACCGATGGCCGCCCCTGCTGAGGTGTCCGACGTCCCCTCCAGGTGCGCCCGGCTGAGGTGGGAGTGCGTCCCCTCTGAGTGCGTCCATGTCCTCGGGGGACTGTAGGAATTTCCATCAAAGTCGCCCAGAAACCCCCCCAGCCCTGAACGTTCATATCCTGATGGATGTCACCTGGGCGTCTCGGGTGAGGTGGGGACATGGCAATCCTTCCATCAGACTGTAAATGTCTGTATCTGCCAGTATATCTGTTTGGGACGGAAGAGTGACTGAGGTGGGGCGTGAGGAGACGGGGCGTCGGGAAGAGCCTCCCAGTCGCAGCGCCGGGGCCTGGCAGCCGCCGGGCTCTCATGGCTGGCACAGGGAGCTGCGCCCCCGGCAGGCGGCCTGTTCGGCAAACCCCGACCTGGTGCAGCCTGAAATGTTTGCTTTGCAGGGTGTGTTGTTCATTTCTCGGCTCTAACGTGCCTCCTGGCTGTTCAGGCGTGACACTCGACTGTCCTGCCGGGCAGGGCCATCCGACTGCGCCGGCGCCTGGTGCTGCGGGGCGCTGCCATGGCGTGGCATAGCTGACCGAGGGCCGCCGCAAGAGCTGCGACCAGGAAGGGAACTGTGGGTGTGAGACACCGCCTGGGTGCTTCCAGAGTGGATGTGTGAAGCTTATTATCAACAGGAAATAAAGAATTGGAAATAATATGTATTTGTTTTAAAGAAAGCACTTTTCTGGAACGCAATCCTTCAGGCACCTGGAGGTGTGAATCGGGGTGATGTTTACTCTGTCTTGGATTCTTGGCCTGCAGATTTACCACCTTCAGTAGCTGTCTGCAGGCCATTATGGGTTTACATAAAAACACTTTCAGAAGTTTTCAACTCGAGATGCATCATAGACTAAACATCGTAGTCATTTAAAAGAAAAACCAAGCTCCCCTCCTTGCCCACCCCACTAAAAAACCCACATGCGTTTTTAGGCCTGACTGTTAGACATTTCACTTCTTTGTAGTGCAAGTAAGAATAAGGATCTCATGTATTAGAAATAAAAATGAACAGCTGGTATATTCCAGTATTATTTACCTTCTGTTAATCAAATGAAGTTTGAGGTACACATGATGGGCCAGTTTCTCTGAGCTATGAAGAACACCAGAGGCCATTTTGAATTTTAAAAATACAAGTTGGGAGATCTGTGCAGTCATCTGCCAGAAATTGCTCTGAAAAACAACCATCGATACTTGGTGATTTAGCCTGTATATCAGGCTTTGAATGTAGAGAATATAAAGGAATGCATTTAGTGCTGAGTTTCTACTGAAATGCCCCTGGTGCCTTTGCAAGAGGTTTTTTTGATAAAACATTTAGGGAGAAATTAGTTTCCCTTGGACTAGGATTGTTTCGCGGTTGTATTTTGAGAGCAATTCAATGTTCGCTATTATGTTTTCGGATTCAAATTGTATCTCTGCTATTAAGGACTGCTTTAGCATGCAGCGAGGACGTACCCTGCAATTCAGGGACCATTGTGCCAGGACTCATCTGTTTGCCCTTGGAAAGGGTTTGTCCGCTCTTGTGTGCTCTGTGGGCAAAATGGGGCGTGCTGGTACAGGGAAAGGGGAAGGGCTGTGACCAGCCCTGGGCTTTGCCTCCAGGAGCCCTCTCCTCCGTGGGCCCCCTTCCCCATGGCTGGGAGAAGGTGCTGGGCTCCCAGCGTGCTCTTTCCCAGCTTGTGACTGGGCGGGCAGGAGCACGGAGCTTCCGCATGGCCATGCCGCGATGCGATGGTGTTGGGGTCTGTGCCCGTGGGGTCTGGTATGGTGCTGGCATGGGGTGCTGGTGGGGAGCCCCCTCGGCAGGTCCCCCAGCACGGTGGGAGTGCTGCGCAGTGGCACATGTACCAGTCCCACACTTAGCTAGAAGAAACACTTTTAAAAAACATCTCCTTTCATGTTGATGAAAGAGCAGATGAGAGAAAACATTCCATCTGAAGTGGCTGCTTAATTACTGTTTGATACAGGGATGTAGTTTATCAAATTAAATTGTTGGTGGAAATAATGTTAGCGTAGGAAGTGGTTTTTGCTCTAGAGCAGTAACTTTCAACTCGTTTGTCTGAATTTTCCAGTGTCACCAAGTCTCGTGTGGCGAAGTTAAGCCCGTTTTTAATCTGTCTGCTTTTCTTAAATGTTTCATGAACGCTGTGGAAGTCCGTCAGGGCATCTCAGTCTTCAGTAGCCGCAGGCTGAGACCCGCTGCTGCCGGGGTCTGAGCACTGTGCAGCCTCTGGTGACCCACCAAAAAGGTTCCCAGAAAGAAATTTAAATATGGCCTCAGGTATTTGGGTCTGCAATTGAGCAGGTCTTAGAGTGTCTGCAGATATCTCTTTCTTAACTCAAAGAAATAGACAAAGCAACTGATATGTAACTTTGTGCTTTTGCTTTGTGTGATGTTTGTAACAAAGTTAAAGAAAACTAAATGAAGTGTATATAATCTTAGACAGCTACCTGGTTTGCTGTCTAAATTGGTAAAGAAAGCCTCTTTAAAAAGTATGGTATCTCTTAAATAGCTGCTGTAGTTGTGGCCAATCTTTAGGAAAAAGCAGTGTGTATGGTGTCTCGGACATGTCTTTTGGATTGTGAAAAAGGCAGCGCGTGGCAGGGGAGCGGTGTCCAGTGTAAAATAGTGCGTCTGGGTAGGAAAATCACTCTCTTAAAAACAAATCAAAACAAAAGGCAGAAGTGCCTGTCTTGGTGTGAGTTTTCCTTTTCTCTGCAAGACTTTTTGGACGATCACAACAAAAGTATAGCTAGAGTAGAAATGAGGGCTGTTTATTCTGTTTGGCACATTTCTTATGTTTGCACAGCTGGTGGCCTACCAGCGTTATCCTGCAGCTGAATATGGAGATGCATATATCTAAGTTTTTTCTTCTTTTCCTGACATTATTAAAAACAAAGCATAAAACCATTGACAAATAATTTGAACTCGGTGTAAGTCAACATGCTGATTAAGTATTTCCCTCCTGCACAAAGTGGTTTCTATGAAAAAAGTGAAGGACATAGGCAGATTTTTAAATTATTTTGACACTTTTTTGCTCAAATAGACAACAGCAAGAGCACCCAAACCCCAAACTGCTTAAGCCTTCCCCCTCTCTCTAAGATTTCATTGCCAGGATATGCAACTTTGCTTTGGTTATATGCCAAGTTTACCGTGACCTTCTTGCAATAGACAGAAGCAGAGTTTGCTGGTACTACTCATTAAATGCAAGAGGATTAACGTCCAGTTTATTTTCTCTAAACCCACAGAACTATCAGGAAATAACTAAGCCCTAAAGTTCTAGGTTTGTAGAAATGATTTCCTCCTAATGCGTGTACTTGGGGGCAATGTCGGAATCCTGTTACGTAAGAGAGAGGCAGAGCCCTGTATTAATCCCGGGGAATGATGTTAATGGCTTGTTTCGTCCTTTATTGGTCTAAAGAATTCCTCAGAAATCAGCTGACCAGAAGTGCCAGGGAAGTATTTTTACCTCTGTTGCTGAAACTGTTATCGCTCAGTAATTTCACTAATCTTCTTTGCAGTGAGATTAGATTGTAAATGCTTTGGTGCAGGGAGAACTTGTGTGTGAAAACTGCTTAGTACTGTGGGTGCCATCGAGTGGAAGCGCCAATAAGTGATCAAACCTGGTATTCCATTGCTGAGCAGTATTTTAAAATATTTATTGCCTTGGCTGTGCTTCAAGCTGACAGTGTTTCCTTGGGAGATAGTGCTTGTAATGTGAACTTTAATGCATTGTGTTTGCTATATGACATAAATGCTAATGACATAAGTTTGAAGACAAAATTGCTGTGGTTTTGTTTCATATTGAGGGTTGGTCCCTATTGTATAAAATAGTTTTGTATGAATAAATAAAAATTGTTGCCCGTGATTCTAGATCTCTGACATCTTCAGACACCACTCATGCACATATTTTATAAACGGCTTATTATGGAAGCATTAATATGGCATATTTATGAATAAAAATATTTTTAAAATGTATTCACCGATAGAGAAGGTATGAAGTGTTACGGGTATATGCATCTGCTGGTTAAACTGTACAGAACAGCTGAGGAAACGGCTGACTGGCTAATGCTATGTCTTCTTACGAATTTTGAAAAAGACAAATAGTTACATCCTTGACAGATCTATGCACTATTATTAAACCCTATTTTGTGGGCTATTTACAGGGAGTAGGAAAAGCGTTGTACTCAGTGCAAGGCCTGAAGTATTGCTCATGTTGTGGAATTACGAACTACAGCAACTTGTCTCTAAATTGCAGGCTTTCCTCTCTGCCCTACTTACTCAATATAAAAAAACCTAATCCTGTGGATTTTATTTCCCTCTCTGTAGGACAGCAGTAAGTAATTACTTTTCTCTGGTGAAGGTAGAGATGCTGGAAAGGTTTAATTAATGCCCATTAGGAGATGCTGCGAGTACTTAAACGAATTCATTAGGGCAGGGCGCTTAATGTTCATCAAAATAGCAAATAATTGCAGTGGACTGAATGTTGTTTACATTGTAGTGCATATTATATCTTTTTGTTCTGCAAAAGGTTTCGGGATGTGTGGGTCTTCCTTAGTCAGAGACAGCTTTTCTAACCCCGTGTAAAGCGGAGGGCTTCAAAATGAGGTTTGGTGTAGAGCGTAAATCTCCAAATCTCCTGCTGCTTTGTCACTGCGGAACTGAGTAACGTCGGGGGAAAAGGTACAGCTGCCTGCTCGGCCCCAAGGTGCCACACTGGGCATGCCTCGCCGTTGCTTGGCTGTGGTAGATGAACTGCCTTATTAGCATGAATCTTTCATATTAATCTTTCTACCTTAGTAAATAACTTGCAGAAGGCAGGAGCATGCGGTGACCACTTCTCTCCTGCTCCGCGGCGTCTCTGTTGTAGGACAGGAGTGAGGTGATCCGGAGGTGTGAGGAATAACGTCCGCCACTGAGGTGCTGTGCGAGCGCAGGCGACACTGGGGCTGGCGGGTTCCGGGTGGTGAGAGCAGTTTAAGGGTTTCGGGCAGAGGGCGAGCGGGTGCGATGCCCCGTGGCCGATTTTGGGCAGATGGACAGCGGGTGCGATGCCCCATGGCCACGGCTCGGGCGGCGCTCGGTGTCTGCCCCCGGGGTCCGGGAGCCCTTGTTGGTGCCAGGGTCTGCCCCGCTTTGGCGGAATGTTCGATTTGTGGTTTCAACCTGGAGTTACAAATATTTGTAAATCATGGGTATTTGTATTGTTGAAACAGTGTTAGCACATTTTTTAAACATAAGCATAGTGATTTTCGCAGTTCTTAACTTAAAGCTGTTTTCCCATCATTAGCTCTGCCATCAGAACTGTCAGTTGCTGTTGAAAGAAGCGTTGGAAGCATTTATGCCGTTCAAATGGTTCCTTATCCCAAATACTGAGAACTGGAACTCTCAGGAGACTGAAGAACGCTGTTACTGTGCTGTGATTTGCATAAATTTAATAAACTTTGGCTATGCAAGAGTCTGATTTGAGCACAAATTCCGTAACAGAAAAATGGCGGGACAAGTGGGTGTGCGGTGGCTGGAGGCCATCGGCTTTCCCTGGTCTCTGCAGAGGAAAGAACATGGAGTGAACATGAAAATTGCTCTGGGGATGGGCTACTGTTTAAACTCTGGTGCCAAGCACTGCTTAAAATGGCATTATTTTCCTCAGGCTGTGGTGGTCCTTCTGGGGGCGGTGGTGGCCCTAAGACCGGTCTTGGGCAACCTTTTTACCGGCCTGGATTTGTCCTCAAGTGTGTGTAGTATTTCCACAGGGAAGTTCTAAAGTATTCAGAAACTACCAGCTGTTCTCTGCTTTTTCTCTCAGTTAAAAGTCTACTAAAAATAGGATATTCTTCCATTCAGGCATCAAACTCTGATACGTAATGTGAAGTGTCATGCTGTAGGAATAGTAAAAGGGTTTTTACCTGAGGAACTTCTTTCTATGGACTGTTTTTTCCTATAGTGGGTGAAATGCAGCAGAGAGAAAAAGGACTTAAATAGATTTCTGCTTTGTTGAATCACCTTCGGGGGGCATAAAATTTGTTGTTCTGAAATCCTTATTTATTGCCTCTCGGCAAATATGTCTGGTTTGGTTTTGGGGGTTTTTTTGTTGTTTTTTTTTTTCTCCCCCCTAATTGAACTATGTTCTTAAGAGGCCCGTTGCTCTTCCTGGTGTGTGTCATTGCAGAGATGTTGGGTATTAAGGAAATGGCAAAGGAAAATGATACCTCTCAAGTTTTAAAAAAAAAAAAAAAAAAAAAAAAAAAGTTTTNNNNAAAAAAAACAAAAAAGTTCTTTGACAGAACTTTCTATCTTATCTCAAGAATTTGAAACTGGGACACGAGAACTGGGCCCGTTCTTCAGGCTGCTTGCGGTGATCCGGAAAGATTTAGTGTTCGTTGTTAGCTGGAAGTACAAGTTTGAAATGCAAAGTGTGAGGCGCTGCTTATATTTAACAAATATGTGGAGATAAAAATAAAATCTGCTTTTTGAAGTAACCATGTGCATCTGATTGACATGCAGGAAATCCGAGTGATGCCTGCAGACTGAGCTGGACCTCACTGCTGCTGCAAACACTGCAAAATGAATTTAGAACCGGAGGATATTTGAAATTTTGGTCTTTGAAATCTATTCTTAGCTTGCATGTGGGACGTGCATTGTTTTTTCACAGTGAGACGTTGTGCCGTCGCCCCTTTGCCGTGGCTCTCGGGGCGCGGTGCCGGGGTGCTGCGCTCGCGCAGGTACCGGGGTGCTCCCGCCGAGCCCTGGCGTCACCTGGCTGCGCTGACACCGCCGCCGGGAGACCCCCGCCAGTCCCTTAACAAGAGTTTAAACTGACAGATAAAGACAAACTAATCTCTGTTTCATCACATTATTTATTGGAACAGCAAGATGTCTGGCTTCTTGTATTTGCTGTTTCTGTAGACCTGCCAGTGGGGACCGAACAGGGAATTTTGGAATTTAAATGGGTTTGTGTAGTAACAATCAAGTGCTAGCTATGTAACTGCTACCTGAGTCTGTCTCGATATGATGTGTAAAATTAGGAAGGGTCTTCATTGCGATCCAGGCACAGTTTTGTGAGATGATTAGGACAGGTACCTGCTGTCAGAATTGTTTGATGTAATTCTTGTCGTAATAGGTGCGGGGTAGTTTTCCATCGTCGAGCTGTATCTTTTATTATATTGGTAAGTTGGTATATGTATAGAGACATATATAAAACCAACTTATATGGAAGTTCTGTCTGAATGAATCACTGAGACTGACTGTGTATATATCACATACACATGTTCAAACAAAAAAGGTAACCATTTAAAAGTCTTGCCTTCGGGTTTGTGTGTGTATCTTGGAAGCAAGGAGAAAGGAAGCATTTTAGTAAGAAGTATCTACTGTGGGTAACAGCAATATCTGCTCTGTGAAATGCTGTGCGCTGGCCCTAGTAAAGCGTTTCAAAAAGATTACTGCGGAACCTATACGGTCTGACAGGGATGACAGAAAAGGGAATGATGCAATAAATACAGGAAAAAAACTACCGTGCTGTCAGTTTGGGTTTTCCTGTTGGGGTGTGCACCCATAGCTGCTTTCCGATTGATTGTGAATTGAGAACAGAAATTAGATTTGGCTTTGCCTTCAAAGCTGTCTTTTTATTTGAAGTGCTTTCTTATGAGAATTCCATTTCTGTGTCAGTCTTGAATTTAGTGAGCTCTTTAAGCAGATATAAATGAGTCCAGCCTTCGGAGACAGCTGCATAGAGATGATGACTGGCACGCTTCCCAGGCCGAATGCTCCACAATCCAAGAGCTAAGCGCTCCGAGTGGGCAACTTTTATTATTGTAACCGCGTGGCCCTTTCTGTCTCATAGCCTATACAAATATTATTATTATGCTTGCAACATCTACCTTGTGCCGAACTTTCGGGGGCAAAAACTAAACTGAAGGCAACTGGTGAAAGTTAATCACTGAATCTAATAGATTATCATCCACACAATTGTAGACATCTGCTGGGGAGCAGGTATTTTCTGCCCTGTTCTTTAGACTTTGATTCTTGTTCACTGCCAATATGTCAGTTTTGTGGCCATTTATTGTACCTGGAGAAGGGAGGGTAGGTGGTTAGGAAGCTGACCACAAGTGAAGTGAGACGTGCCATTTGCCATGGCCCCCTTCTACAATGGGATTGTTTAGGTTTTTAAGTATGTTGCACATGGCTTACATAAACTCTTTTTTATGATGAAAAGCACAAAGTAGAAATGAAAACGGCAGTTATCTCACTGTGAAGTTGCTGTCCTTACTTCTTGTCTATGCTTCAACTAGTTCTAGTTTATATCATGTTTTAAAGTAGCGGAAGTCTGTTCTGAAGCAAGAAATAATTGGAAATACAGCTATTGTGTTCCCCATGCAGAATGACCTCTCCACAGGTGACCAGCTGCTAACGCGTGCCAGCTAGGGCTTAACCTGCTGCAGAATTGACCTGTGGTCTGTGCTTGGAAGTTCACATAAGTGGCAATGAAAGAGCAAGTTTTGTTTAATGTTCAGTAAGTTCTGGTTATGAAAACCAGATTTATTGTTTTAATGAATAGGTTATTTGCCCTTTCTTAATCTGCCAGTCTCTCAAATGCAGATGTTCTGAAAACTTTATTGCAGAAGCATTTCTTAAAAGATTATCTTGTAAAAACTTTGGAAATTTTACACTCCTTTTTTTTTTTTTTTCCTCTTGATAGTGTTTAGTAGATAAAAGCACAGAGGAGAGGCAGCAAATACATCTTTTCAAAGTTGCTGAGCACTGTGTGTCATGTTCTGGTGGCCAAGGGAGCTAAGTGACTTTGGCCATAAGGTGGGCAACTGTCTGACCCCACGGTCAGTTATCAGGAGGAGCTTTGGTCAGAGAAGTGGCCACCAGGACACTCCACGAACTGCAGCTTCTGCTGCTGAGCCGGGCGTGAGGCTGCTCTTCTGAGGCAGGAGCTGTGGTGGCCGGGGCTTGTCCCCGCGGGGAGGCGGCAAGCTGGGCTTCGGAGCAGGTTGCCCTGAGGCGTGACACTGGTTGGGGGACCAGGTCCTGCTGAACCTCTGACTCCGGGAGCGAGCGTTATTCCCATTGTGTTCTCCTTGGAAATTGCGACAGTCTTTGATAAATGCCTTGCGACGAGGAAGTCGAAATGTCTCTTACCTGTTCCAAGTCTGCTCTTGGTGGGGTTTCCATTCTGTAAGAGACACGGGTTCGTTATTAATCTGAAGGTTTATGTTTTAATAGCTGTTAGTTAATAAACTCATTTACCAGCTTCTTTTTCCACATACTCACTGACATACTCCGTTGAGACTGTTTTCTTAGGAACTACTGGTAGATAAGAAAAAGCAGAAATACTGAGAAGCAGATGTTGCATGACCAAGTACCCAGCTGTGCACTAACAAAATGAATCTCATGGTGATTAGTTAACAATTCCTTGGCAGTTAGAGGCATATGTAAAACAGTAAACACAGCATGGGGAAATAATAATAATTTTTTTTTTTTTTAAAAGAAGCATTTTCTGAGCTTAAAACACTGGCAACATCAGGTCAACCATCTGCGTTGCTGAAGAGCTGACTGTGTTGTGGGTAAGTCATACCAAGGTCAGTTGAACTGACTTAGAAGTCCTTAACCCTTTTTTGGTAAAATAGAACATTTCTGGTTTCTAAGCATGGGGTGCATCATAGTTTGAATGACATGAGCCACAGCAGGGATATCTGAACTTAAACTGTCGATAAAGGAAAATAATTATTAGTGGTGTGGAGTTTTTACCTGCTGTTACGTGAAGATGTTTAGCCAACAGCAGCAAAGCACAGGAATGGACAAAAAAATGCCATCCAGCCATTTAAAGTTAACTTTTCAAGTTTAAGGTTAACTCCATTACTGGAATGGAGTTGCCATTGTTGTATCTATGGGTGAGTGAGTGTAAAGGAGGAAGATAAAGATCGTTATGACCTTCTGGCTATATAATTTAGAGCTGCGGCTGCAGTTACAACAGTCTGCCCTCTGGAATAATTCTCTGCTGCAATGCCTTTGTTTTGTTTCTCATTAGAGAAATAAATGAGTGTGTTAGTCTGTGAATGCCGTCATCCTTCCCTTTTACCCCCTTCAGTGCCCTTCTTGCCCCTGCTGTCCAACAGAACAGCGTATCTGTGTTTTTCTGACCAGTTACTCGTCACAGGTAATAACAGTTTGAAGAGTAAATTTGCAGAAAGCGTGTAAGTTGTGAACACCGCTGTGTAGCACAAGGGTGTGAGGGGATTATTAAATCAAAGATGTGTTTACAAAATACAGAATTAACATTTAGATTCCACAGTAGCTGCTCTGGCGATATGGCTGGTTCCAAACATGTTTTCATGCAGCCGAATGATGGGAAGTGCATGGATTTTCCAGTTAAATGCTGAAATTGATGCATGTTCCAAGGGTGGCGTTGGGAGCCGGAGTGCCTGCAGTGCGTGCACAGCCCCACGGGGGCTCCCGGGTGCGGACGTGAGTTGGATTGGGCTGGGCACGCGGGGAATTGCTGAAAGGGAAGAGTTGTTGGCTGGAGGTGGTTCGTTGGGTTTGGGTTTGCTTTGCTCACTAGCCGTTGTTTCTGAAAAAAGCTTCTTCTGTGGTTGAAGTGGTTCAGTCCTTGCTTACACGTGCCGGATACCGCTAGGGCAGTGCAGGAACTGACAGAAAGAATAAAAACATTGTATTTCCTGCAAGGCATTGGAAGAACGTGTCTGATAATGTAACAGGAAGTTTAAGGTTCCTAATTTTTATAATTTTGTTTGGTTTTGTCAGGTGCATGCAATCTTCTGCATGAGGCATAAGCCCCTCTACCAAGGCGCGTTTGCCACCCTGGTGTCGCAGCCCGTGCTGCCTCCAGCGCCCGTGTTGCCGGAGCCAGAGCAGTTCTGCAGTCACATCGAGGAGTCGCCTCTTCGCCACGCTGTTTGTCTGGTGGCGGGATGGCTCGGCTCAGGTTTTACTCAGGTTTTAGCCTTTGGAGGCTTTCACGACCAGCTACCCTAAAACACTCTGGGGCAGCGGGTCATTTCATTCCGTGTTAGGAGTGAAATATCGAGTAGTACGGCTTTCTCCTGTAGGGCTACTGTGGGTGTATGGTGTATATACGTCTGTGTGGCGCAATGGCTTAGATAATTTACAGTATCGTTAAGGACTTTTAAAATGTAAGTAGGCTTTAAACTTTCTTAAGTAACTTCACAATGTTAGAACATATGCAAATAATAAAACTTAAAAACATCAATATATCTGTCCTGTTAATTTTTACTACTGCTTACAGAGACTGTGCTTCTGGATTGTTTTTTATACTTCAAGAATATACTAGGTTGCCAAATAATTGAGTTTATATTGCACTTCAAACAAAATTTTAATATTTTCTATAATCCAGGCAGTAAATTCCTTGGCAAACTGTAATCTAGAACATCGGCATTTGTGCAGATGGTAAGTTTCTGCCCAAGGAAGAAAACTAATTTAATTGTATTATGAAAAACCCAGTCATTCCCTGTGAAATGCTGTTCCTTGTCAGATGTCAGAAACATGTACATGGTATACAGCATATGGAAAACAACAATAGGTAATTATACTCAAATGTACAATGGTGCAACTGAATCTTTTAAATTTTTTGCTGCTACTAGTATTGCCCTAGAGAGAAAATAATATCTAAGTAGGTTATAATAATTGTACTTTTTGGGATAAATAAGCCATTTTTGTAGGAATCTAATAGTTGAGCTTTGTTCTTAGAATGGAGTTGTGTCTATTTTTGTGTGTGCTTAATCTGTAGGATAGGAATTGTTCAGCCGTTGGGTTTACTAAATGACTTCTAGCTCACCCATGTTTTTTTTCTGAGTCCTTCAGAGTCCAAACACTTATTTATGGAATATTTTAGAGTAGGAACAATGATGATGCAAATTTTCTTAGTAAATTGGAAGTCTTCAATATCGATATCCTCCTGTAAATTTAAAGTTACTGCATTGTTTTGCATCAACATAGTGATTCCTACTTTGCGTTGCAAATTCTCTGCCTGCATGACCGTAGAAAAAAATAATGAACAATCGGTTAGGACAGATGTAATCAGCTAAAGCCTAATGAAGCTTGTACTTCAGAGCAGGCTCATCTGCTAAAATACTGTGTTGGCTGAATCGCTGCTGCAAATGGGTGGTTTCATAATTGTGTTTCAGGATAGGTTGATAATACACTCTTTTATCTCGATGGTACCTTGTTAGAGCCCTCACCCTCGGTCCCTGCAGCCTTGTCACGCAGCCCTGCTCCCGAGGAGCCTGTCTCTGCCCTCGTAGCCTCTTGGGACGAGGCGCATCTGAACCCCCTCGTGCTGCTCTGGAGCCTGTCAGGTGCATTCAGCCAGTTGGCACCCACGTCGGCAGACACGGCAGCAACTCCCTGAAAGTTAAAAACTTCCTCGAGCTCAGTGCTGGACACAGGCAGAGGCTGTGGGGTGCCTGGGAGGGAGCTCGGGCAGGCAAGCGCTCGCAGCAGTTTCAGACCCCAGGTACCCGTCTGACCTTGCTCCAGGAGCATGAGTAACGAGGAGGAGTACGTCAGCCTCAGCTGCCTGAGCTTGTTAGAAATTTCAATTAATATGCCAAACCCTGGAGGTGAGCACACAGTTGCTTCTGTCAGCCCTTCTGAATGAGCTGTCGCTGTCGGTGGGGATGGCTTACACCGCGTCCACTGCTTGCTCTGGAGCTCCTGAATGGGCACTGACTGCTCTGACCTGCCTTGCTGCGGAGCTGGGCGTCTGCAGGGAGACGTGGTGCCGGGATGTGCTGGGACGGCCTGGGCAATTTCAGTTCTCGCCTGCACTTCGCTTGGATGCAGCTGAATCCCAAAGGCTGAGCCGTTCCGCTTTGCTGGCATCTAGCTCTCCACACTTGCTCTTCTCAGAGAAAGCACTATTTCATATTTAATTGAAAATCCTGCATGCCATAACTGAAAGTAAATCTTAGGAAATTAATAGCGATGAAATAATAGGATATGCTGTGCAAGGGAAAAGATAAATTCATTTCATTTTTAATATTACACGATGATTAACTTAACACATAGGGAAATGTTCTTTCCTTATGTGATTACTTCAACCACAGCATGCCAGTAAGATCATAAACACAAGCTACCCTGCAAAATTAGGTTATAACAAAATTGTAGTTTGTTGAGTGAAAGCGGTGCTGTTGGTGGGTGTGTGCGGGGAGGCCTGTGCTCGCCCTGCGGACAGGGCAGGAGCGGGCTGGTCCCTCCTGACGCGCTGTGCTGGTGGCTGCCCGTCCTGTGGGTGGCCGGGACCAGGCTCCGGGCTCCTTTTCTGTACTTTCACGTGTAGATGTAGTGACAAATAAGTGATGGAAAAGTCGCTTGACTGCCATCTTCACACAGATGAAAGTGAGAATTACTTTACTTTCTGAATGGAAGATTTTTAAAGTATTTGGAACAATGTTGGTAGATCCTGGAATTATTTTTTCTTACTTTTAGCTGACTGTGTAGTGACGCTGTCATTGGCATATGCTTACTGTAAAGCTGTACAGTGGATGTCCAGTACATTCTCGGGGGCATTCTAGGGAAAATTTTTAATTTTGTAAGATTCCTTAAGGGTATAACTTAACCACAGTTGATACTAAATGCTGTTTTGTAGATTGTGTTTTGAGATAAAGTCTTTTCCATATTTTATTTTTATGAAATTGGTGTGACTTAGCCAAGCTGAAAGTTGCAGTGCTGCCTGTACCAGCAGGCGTTGGATACTTTGCTGTAACAAGCTTGTTTTTGCTGAGAAAGGTGTTGAAAAATCTGAGGAACATAAACGTGTTTCCTTCCAGGGGTGTCCACGCAGGGCAGGTGTGTGAGTGCAGCTCTGCTGCCCATGTCCCCGCAGCACGGCCCTGGCAGGGGCTTCGCCCTGGTTCGTGTCGGGCACCGTGGTGCGCTGGTGAGCCCCGGCCTCAGCCGTTGTGGCCGGCTGAATGGAGCCTCTCTGGATGTGGAAATGCTGCGTGGGCTCTGTGTGAGTCAGGCATTAACATTAGTCATGGCCAGTGCACATCTGGAGTCACGGGGATTTTGCTGACTGTCCATATTACGCAGAGAGCACTGGGGGGGGGTGTTTTCCAATTAAACTTGGACATGTCTCTAATCAATACTGCTGTGACAGCCCACATCTGTTAATTTGGTCACAGAAGTGCTGACCTAGCACTCGGATGTTGGTGTTCCTGAGTCCCTGGGAGTCCCGGGGAGCGCGGAGGGGCCCAGTTCTGATCCGCAGCTCAAACTTGCTGCCGAGCTGCCTCCCTGGCCAAGCACGAGCTGTGGCCGGGAACGCCGCCTCTGGCAGTGCTGGGACTTCCCCAATGCCTGGAAAAGCTGGTTCGAGAAGCTCCAACTCCATCATAAAAACTGCATAATGACTGTTCTGCAGAGCAGGCGCTGCTCCGTTCCCTGTGCCCGGGGCTGGGGGTCACCGCAGAGCCCAGCAAGCCCATCGATGCCGTTTCCGCATAGGCCTCCTGTGGAAATGAACTGCACTGTATGTATTGAAAAATACTGCTGTATTTTAAAGCGATGTGAAGCAGGGACGTTTGGGATGGGTCTGGTATTGGTTTGCTGTGGTTTTATGGGTCCAGCTGTGACGGACCTTGTGGTGCCGCTCACGGGCACAGCTGAAGGATGCCTTTGCTGTAACATTCTCTGTTCCTGTGATGGTTGGTCACCCGAGAGGTTTGTTCTGCTCCAGGAGAAGAGACAAACAGTGTCTTGGTGAATAGAGAGTCTCTGTCAGGCTCCTGCTCTGCCAAACTCCAGACTGAAATGGGTTAGTGGGCCTAGAAATTATGCAGAGTGTAATTGCATGTCTTGCTTCCTATGGAAAGCAGGCTAAAAATAAACCGCCTATGATTTGCATAAGTTCTATTCTAATCAGAACACTCAAAAAAAGAAGGGTCTTGGCACGTGACCATGTACCCTTCTGCTGGGAAAACAGCGCCAAGTCCCGCGCAGATTAAATCGCTTGTGTAACACAGAGCAGCTGCAAGGACATTATTCTTTGGGGATGTGACTGAAATGTGTCACACTACAGAACTACACGCTGCTTAAGCAATAAATACGGGGTGTTACATGGACGTCAGGGTCTGGAATGTGATGCTGTGCTAGGACAGACACACGGGCAGACAATTTTTGGCAAACACTGCTACAGGTGAACCTGCAGAAATGCCCTGTGTGGAACCCCATCTTGGGGTGGGATAGTGAAATAATACTTACTAAACGTCGGTAAGTTTGAATTTGCCCATTAGCTGCAGATTATCAAAGGGAAGCATTAATATTAGAATAGTTTGGGGACTCAAGTAACATTTTGTTCAGTTGTGTATGTTAATTGCACGTTCTAGACCAAATTGATTTGTTTGCTGTTCAGTAAATCATTTTCTCTAGTGTGAATAAACTAAAACATCACATTGTAAATTGAAGGGGATGAATGGAAGGTTCTTTATAAATTGGGCAAAGCAAGCCATAGTTCATTCCAAGGAAAATCACCTCTATGTTTTGGGTTTACCTTTGTTTTGGCGTGTTTCACTTCTATATCTGCTCAATTAAGAGCAGACTAAATGTTTTATGTATTATTATAACCTATGACAGCTACAGAGGACACTGATTTCATGGCTCCAACGTCTGTATTTGACTCTACGGTACGAGTGTTGCATGACAGATAGTACTCGTGCCAAAAGCCTCTGTATTTGTAGCGAGTTGCACAGTGATTGACACTCAGCACGGGATTGAACACACAATTAGGAAGCCTTAATAAAGTGCTATTATTAAAACAGCCCTGTATTTTTAATCTTTTTAACATGTTTGCATATTACATATTCTGATTGTTGTTTGGACCCTTTAGATTGCTGTAACACACTCTTTTAACGTGTTTGAGCCCGTTTGTGTCGCGGTGATGATTAGATGGTGTTCTGTCCTGCTCAGCGCGTTTGTATTCATCCACTGTTGTGATGTCAAAAATCTGTTGCCTCTCATGCTTTACGTTTCTCTCTTACTTTGAGAGGCATAGTTAGACTTTGCAAACCTAAGTTTTGTTTCGTGAGGTGTTTCAAGCTCCCAGGCTGTGCTCAGTGAGCTTTCCTGTAAATCCTTGTCTCTGGCTGAAGCCTGGCAGCGGCAGAGGCTCACAGGGGGGGCAGTTTATCTGGATTCTTCTTCTTTAGCAAACACGCCTTATTTGAGATGGAAATCCTGTCCGGTTTTATCAGACAAGGTAAGGTGGGGGGAGGACAGGGAGGAGCGGGGCAGTGGAGGTGAGGGGAAGGAGCAGCTCCAGCCACAGCCAGAGGGGAGGACGCAGGGACAGCGTCCTCCGGGGTACCAACAGTGGTGGCTCACAGGTGGCGTTCGGCACAGACACTCTTCCTCCAGCCATCAGAATAGCATCAAAATACAAAATGCTGTCTGTGAGCTGAGCGCAGAGTCTCTCTCTGCTTTCAGGTACTGCCCCACGGTAATCAAAACCAGGCTCTCTGCAGTGAGTCTTAGTTGTTTCACAAAGTTGTAAAACGCTCCATCTTTCCCATGAATTAAGTAGGATACGTGCTGCCTCCCAGTGAAGTGTGGGGAAGGATCTTGAGAAAAGTAGAGAATTGAAATATTTCTCGAAAATACAGCAAATCTTTATAAATAGGAAAATGATTGTTGGTCTGTTCTGTGCTTTTTTCACTTCTGAAGAAAGTACCAAATCAAAGGCGGGGGGGGAAGTCTCCGCGTAGAATATAAAAGGTCAAACTGTTCTCTTGCGGAAAGTTCTTTTGCATTTTTCTTCCCCACTGTTAAGTTGAAGGAAATGGTTGTGTTTGCATTTTATTTGAGACCCATTCATTATTTTAAATCATTTGAGTTCTACTCATATCTCCTTCAGTGTCTGATCTTATATCAGAAACAGCTGTACGGTTCCTTGTGCCTTGCCGTTCTCCTATTTAATAATGGTACATTAAAATACTTGGCGTTATCAGAGAGAGCCTTACCCATTGGTAATTCTCCTGACTGCACTCCCATGGCTAATGGATTTTTGTGTGTGCGCGATGTGTTACTGTAATCATATCTGATACTGGCATGCTTGAAGCTGGCATCTGAAAGTTTGAACTTCTTTACTCAAAGGGTTTTCATTTTGGAAATCCTTACGGTTGTAGGCAGAAAATGCATTAGGCTATGCAAGCTTTTTTGCTACCAATGCATCGCATAAAACCAACTTAAAATGGCATTTGCTGTCATCCACAGAAATCGTGCATAGGCTGAGAATGTCTATAGATGTAACGAGATACGGAAAAGAAAAAGCAGCATTCAGTGAAAAATAATGAACTGTGTGGTCTGACAGTAATTGCTAACATTTCTCATCATCTCTGTGTCTTTTCGTTTTGTTAGATGTATGTTTCATTTCATGTTAACGCCACTGAATGTATAGACTTTATTTTCATGAAAAGATACAAAATTGTGCTGGCTCTAACGGAGGGTCTTGCAACTGAAAGACTATTGCTGCAAAATGCTGCTTGGTTTTGAGTCCAGCAGAGCTGTTATCTGTTGTCCCACGTATGGGTTTCCAAATGCAGCTGGTCGTACTTTCCAGCTTTTTCCACGGTTCCGAGGCGGTGCGTGCCCGCCCTGCCGAGTGCCCGCCGGTGCCTGTGCGGAGCCCGAGGGGCGCAGGGAGGGAAGGGGCTCTGCCCGCGCGCTTCTCCAGCCCAGGGCTTTGCACTGGAGCTGTCCTCCTTCCGTACCCGCTCCGGCATGCCGGCTGACTGCTTTCACTTTTAGGTAGTTTCAAGAAAAGGTGTTTGTTGTTGGTTGTGGTTGGATGGGAGCTGCCCGCCGTGGGTGCCGGGGAGCGTTCCCCCACACTGCCCATAGGCGTTTGGTGCTCTGGAGCTGGGGGGTGAGCTGGGGGTAGGTGGTAGAAAGTGCTTCTTTCTTCTGGTAAAAACCTCTTGATTTCACAGTGCTGGATCCTTATTCTTCGCTTCCAAGATTCAGCCAACTGTGATGCATCTATTTGCAAACGGAGGCAATTGTTAGCTGGGTAACAAGTGTTATTTTCATATACCAACCAAATGGCACTGGAAGACTCCATCTAAATGCCTTCTGTGCTCTGCCAATATTTTCCTTCTTCCTTCTGCACTAAACAATAGATTATTTTTTTCATGGTAGATGAGGAACCCAGCCATGGATATTCACAGTCTAGAGGCTTCTATAACAGTTGACTTTGCTGTTTCTGTACTGCCAAAAATAAAAATCTGGAGGATTGCATACAGACTCCCACTGTTTACGTTTCATCTCTTGTCCTTCTCAGGTCCGAGTGTTTTTCAGAATAAACAATGCATTATTTGCCAATGCTTTTGTATTTCTTAAAGATTGTTTGGGGATATGCCTTCCAAAGCATATTTTAGTTATCGTCAAAACTTGAAATACTTTAATGATGAAGTTCATAAGCAAGCAGAAAGCCAAATTATTTTTGCATAGGTTTACCAACAATGGGCTTGGTTATTTCCAACCCTGTAAGATTTCAAGGAAGCGGTACAGCATAGTGTGCCGTGATGTTCCAGAATGAGGATTGGGAAGCTTTGTCCCCCTGAATCACTCACCACCTTGACTGAAGATCTGAAAGGATTATCCTGTAAAGGCTTGTGTTGATCGCCCCTTTGATCATTTCTAGCAATGAGCGATCTCCTAAATCTGTAGGCTTAAAAAGTCAAAACTCATAGTTATTGATGTTTTCTGAGTCTATTTTGCATTACTAACAAAAATAAGAAGCTCTCCAAAGTGAAGTGGGATGTACATATTGTAATGAGGTTTCTGGCAACCTTATTTCTTAAATCTGGATAAACAGGTCTTCATGTATTTCAGAAGTACTGTCAAAGACACTTCCAGTATTTTGAATGCTATGGTAAATGATTTATTAATACTGTAAGGCTTATCTCTACCATAATTTCCGTAAATAAGAATATATAACCAAGAATTTATTGGTCAGCATATCACAATGACATAACTACAATTAAACAAGCCTTTCAAAGTAAACCTTTCTAATATTTTTCAGGTTTTAGCTGGTAAATGAGTCTAGTTTAATGGATTATTGTGAGTAGAAAGTGCCTTGAGATTTTTTTCTGTACAACAGACCCTATGTAAATTCTTCTGTGAATTGTTCTGTGTCTATCGTGTTAATGTAATTAGATGAATCTGACGTACTTACCCTTTACTTTTTGTGAATTTGCAGAATATCTTTAGTGACACAGCCATCGTTCAGCTACATGAAAGATCCTTAATTCAATTTTCTTTAAAGAAGATTGACACTAGTAACATTTAGCCACTTAACAACCTTTATTTCACAGCATGGTAATCGGCAAGTGCTCTGCACCATGATTTCTCTGCAGTACAAAGAAGCGAGATTTGCTATTGTGAAAAGTTTACGGATTAGTTGTGTTACTTGGAGGAATTAAATTCCTTCCTGTGCTGCTCGGCAGGTCCTGCCGCTTGGCGAGGTCTCCTCTGGTCCCGCTTCCTTCACTCTGTGCTGCTGCTCTGGGACTGCCCACCCCTGCCCCTTGGCCTTGGGTCCTTGCTCGGTGCCTTGCAGTATTGAGTAGGGATTTGTAAAAGCGGTCTCATGAACGTAGCTAATCCCTCTGCTGATAACAGCATCGGTAATTTCAGAAAAGTTTGGTTCTTGGCTGTTGGTCTACCCTCAACCCAGCGCTCTACAAATGATCCTGGTTGAGGGAGAAGGCGAAAAGTCTGTCGGTATGGCCAGAACAGATTAAAATGAATTTCTGCTCTTTTTTCATGCCCTTTAATAATCTAAGGGGTTTTTTTATTATGTCTTTGTAAAATACATCATTTGCATTTCACATCCAAAAATAAGCATCTAATTTATTTGGCTCTTCTCTCACGTTTGTTCTAGGAAATCGAGTTACATTCTTTGCCTTGTCTGTTCTGTTCATTGTCAGGGGAAAATCTATGTCTTGTGACAGATTGCCGTTCTCGGACAGATGTCGCTACCTACCAGTGATACAGCAAATCAAGATGCCCTTACGGTGTCTCACCAGAGACCTGCCCACCATGGGCCTTCGGAGAATCTTCGCTGAATTAGTCAACGGTTGGCCTTTTCTGGTGTGGGATCTGGCAATCAAAAGATGTGATTAATTTAGACTTCGGGAGCAGAGCAGTGTGGACCTACTGCTGTTTGAGTCTCATTAAAAGGCAAACGAGCAGAATACATGCCACATTCCTGAGATGATTATCTGCTTTTGGTCTTTTGAACATCCTTGCCTCGACTTAACTCCAAAGCAGCTGGTAATTGCCGGATGGCCTGTAGGTGCTTATTGAGTCCTGTGAACTGGACACGGCGATTTTCTTACTCAGTGTCTCTTAGAAAGTAATGCCTCACCTGACGGTGAGCTTGATTGCTCTTTGAAGAAGCAGCAGTTACCCTGAGGGGAGCTCAGCCCAGAACGCGACCAGTATCCCAGAGGGATGGCTGGCCCAGATGTGGTTGTCATCTCAACTTCCTTACTGGCCTGAATTTTCCTGGAGCTCCTCTCCGTAACAGGCAGAGTCCAAGCGTAGGTTCTTGCCTCCGTGACCTGGAAGAGGGTTGGGAGGCGTTGGGTGGGAGCGTGCCTGCGGAGCCCTCAGTGTGGTTCGGCTCAGCCCTCCGCCAGTCCCCTTCCTCCCCGAAGGGGAACCAGACTTTGCACAGTGATCCATCGGTGTTTCTGCCCCACCAGCTGGGCAAAACTACACCCGCTGTCTGGGTTAGGCATCCTCAAAATGTTACCATGTCTTTCTTCTTTAATTGGAATAATTTGAACCCGCCCCATGTTTCCTGCGCTGGGGACATAGGTGTTTGCAGGGTGGGCAGTGCCGCAGCGCGAGTGCCGAGGGCTGTGTCACTGCTGAGATCTTCCTTCTTCTCTGTGTTCTGTGGATACCGTAATCCTCTTGTATGCTTTTAGAAGGAATTTATTGCATTCAGCGAACACATGTGTTCAGATCTGTAACTTGTGTCAAATTACCATGTGTGAGTAGTTGCTGAGGAGTAGCATAAAGTTAATGTGTTGCACACTGATTATACCTTTGGTTTCCTAATGCAACGTGTCTGGTTTGTGTAGCTGAACGTTTCTTTAAATGGCTTTTGCTTAGTCACGTCAAAGATCGCTTAATCTTACTGTCTGTATTGATAGCTGGGTTTTAGTTAAACAGTAACTGTTTTCCACTCGATGAACCCTGATAATTCCTATTTTAGCTAGCTGCTTTTGACCAAAGCCATTCAGCTGTTCAATTAGCCCTTAATGTGTGTTTCCCGTGGCATTTTCACATTCGGGGCCGCCTGTTGCAGCCAGGGCGCCTGGCACAGCGGGGCAGCGAGCGCAGCCCTGGGCGCGGGGCTCAGGGCTCGCCGTTCGCGCCGGGAGATGCTCTGTGCGCTTCTCCTCTGCCCTGTTCCCCCCGAGACACCCGCGTGGCGGGACCTCGTTGCGCTCCGCAGCGCCCGCGGAGCTCCGGCCCCCCGCGGCGGCTCCGCATCGGCCCGGCCCGGCCCGGGACTTCGGTCGGGGGCGCGCCCCGGGGCCGGAGGAGGGAGAAGCCCCCCCGGTGTCTCCGCGGCTCGATGCGGGGTCTGAGGAGCGTCGGAGCGCGGGTCGGGGGGTCGTTACCCTCCNCGCCCGCCGCGAACGTTTGGGGAGTTTTTACCCCGTAGTTCAGCAGCGGGACCGACCCGGGCCCCAGGAATAAGGAGACGCAATTCCTCTTTCACATCCGCTCCCTTAAAACACGTTTTTGTGCGAAAGGCTACAGTGAAAGCCCCCGTAATGAGTTATATAGCTTAATAGGAAAGTCGCATGCTTTTAATAAACTGCTACTGTGAAAAATTGCTTTTATAATTAGCAGTAAAGCATTTTTCAGAAAGCCTGAGGGGCAGGTGCCCTGTACCTGTCGGTTGGCCCCCAGCACTGCAGCTCCCCATCAGCGCCGAGATGCTCCGACCCAGGAGGGCTCTGCTGGGAGCTCCGCAGCACGGGGCAGTGGATGCCGTCGGCTGTGCCTCCGGCAGGTTGCCGACGTGCAGGTTTCCACATGAAATGGGCGTAAAAACGAAATGGAGACTTTCCACCTGGTCTCCAGAGCAATTCATCGGGGATGTCGCAGACCCTCCATGTACTGGCAGCATTAGCCAGACGCACTCGTCACATTATTTTGCTGTCACATTATTGAGCAGCAGCGTAAAATCTTCACAGATTGAATTCTTAGAATTTATTTGCATATTTAAACTTTGTGTTTGCTGGTTTACCAACATTGCTAATTTAGAAATGGACTTCTTTGTGTTGAGCTCTAGTAGCACCATGGCAATACTCATCTCCTTGCAGTTGCAGTATGTATACTGCAGCGTTTCCATGACAGGTTGGATGTATAAATAGCCAGCTTCATCCTGTTTAGGTACAGCAGCGACGGCAACTTCGCCGTTGCAGTTTGTGGTGTGACGAGAAATGAAAGCCACTACCCCCGTTTTTCACAATGTCTCCGTCACTCATCCTTGCTCCTGCCCTTCACAGCACTGTATTTCGCTGCAGTGGCACTTCAGCATCTTTTTCTTCTGCAGTCACTTAGTTTTCCTTACCCAGCTGCAGTGTGCATATCCTCATTTAGACACTTCCTTTGTGGTTAATTTAAATTAAAACTGAAAACAAGAGCCTTGTGCCTGTTCATCTTGCAGAACCTGAATGGTTTAAAGTACATTATTCCTCTTGACTGGTCCCTGTGTTGCGTGTGTCATCCTTCAGAGACAGCTCAGCAGCACAACAAACACCAACCCGACACTCATTAGGTCATTTCGGAGAGTCTGAGACACGAGGTTCTCCTAAAAGCCTGCGTGAAACAATGTAAAGGAGCATGTTCAGCTCCTGCGGGGGGAAATAGCTGGCTTTTGCGTAAGAACAAGCTCTGGAGGTTGCCTAAAGCATCCTTACTATTACTTTATTTTTCTGCTTTCTAATGCACCCCATTCTCTATGTGACTTTCTGTCATTTTCTCTCTGCCTACTCTTCTGTTTGACTTTCTTCTGTTTTCCCCAGGCAATCCTTTCAGTCTTCAATTTAGTCATCTTGGTTTCAGAGCACAATCCAATCTTTAAGGTTTTGTGTTAAGATTAACCCCTCAGTGTCGACACATCCTTAGCAGCAGCTTTGCTTTTACTTTTTTTTTGGACTGAAAAGGGTTTTGAATTTATTGAAAAGGGTTTATTGGCTTTTAAATTTTAAAACATGAAGAGGGTAAGATCAGTGAATAAATAAAGTCTCTGTAATTCTACATCCAGTACAGATTTTCACCTCTTGCCAAGTTTTTCCGACATGCCGCGCTCTGAACATAGCTAACAACCAGATTCATCTGCCCAAGAGAAATATGTGTGTATTGATCTGCCTAAGTGAAATATGCTGGTATTGTTAAAGCGTGGTGCTATGGATCTGGCTCCGACAGGGAGATGGATGGGCCATTTTAGTGGTAAAACATTTTTTAATGTTGAGAAACCATCTTGTCTACAAACAATAAAGTGATTTGTAGTAACAAATGGAAAATATTTTTCTAGCTGGAGATTACACCATTTGTTTTCATTTTCCATGACATGTTTTGCTCATTATGCTGCAGGAAGCGAATCCAAGGTTTTATACAGAACAGCTCACGACAGTGAAGCAGGGAATTGCGCGGGGCCCGGTGTCGTCGCGGCCGAGGGCGCGGGCCCCGTGTCTGCGAAGGGGACGGGGACGCTGCCGTCCCCGCTGTGTCGGCGGGCGCTGCTGGGTGGGCCGCGCCGCGCCTGGAGGGCCGCGGGGGCTGACCCGTGGGGCCGCCTCAGCGCTGCCGAGCGCTGTCTGTGCTTCCGGACAATTTTCAAACAAACGGCAGCGTTAAAGCGGGGTGAGAATGGAGTTCCTTTGGGGCTGAGGGCTGGCGTTACGCACTGGGGTGCTGGGGCGCGTGTGGGTGCTGGGCGTTTGCTGCAGGGCTTGGGGTGGTTTTGTTTGGGTTTGGGTAATTCACGGACAGCACAGGCCTCTGTGAAGGGCGGGCTGATCGGGAATCGTGGTGTCACTTTTAAACACTTTTCCAGCGTGCCATTGTTTTGCTTGGAGGGATGAGGGTGCAAATTGAAATGCAGTTTGCCGTTACTGAGTTGTGGTAGCCAAGGTAATGTCTGAGACCTGCCTAAGGTGTGTGTCGGCCCTTAACTTGGCAGAAAGGGAAGGGAAAGTATAAACCGGCCAAAACCAAAACATGCAACTGACTTTGCAGCGGTGACACAGGGTTGGGAAAACTTGGTTAGTGGTGGTGGACGAGTGTTCTGGGTTTTGGTAGTTTTGGTTTGTTGGTTTTTTTCCAAATCAGACGTTCCATGTAAGTACAGTAATCTCGGGTTAAGGTGTGGGTGAGCTTTGCATTTAGACCGATGTGGGTCTGTGCCCCGTCGCATTCCTGGGCCTTTGGGGTGGTCTCCTCAGCCCCGGGTCTCGGCTCCTCTAGAGTCACCCCCGCGGCAGGTTTATACATTTAATAGCCCGCTGCTGACGTGGCTCCAAAGGAGCAGTTGTGAGTTCCAGCCTTGGTCCCCGCGGCTGTGACACACCAGCGCACGCCTGCTGCTGGCCGTCTCCTGCGGTGGGCTCCGAACACAAAGACCTCAGAGTCTTTTTTTCCCTAAAGCCCCGCGTGTTCTGCTGTAGTACGTAACTTAAATTTATCAAGGTCACTGAACCCTATTTAATGTGCTTTCTGGAAAGATGACAGGGTACAAAAGATTGTTTTGTACCCTTCTGTCAGAAGGATGAAGCAATAATACAAGAGCTCAGTTATTTGTGTGCTGAAGGGGCCCTGGATATCTAGTGGTGTGACAGATTCGCTGATGATACCTGACAGAAGTATTGCAAAGGAATAAGTGTAAAAAAACCTCTTCTATCATGCAGTGTTTTTAAAAAGAAAATATTTTCTTTTTATAATATCAAGAATGCAGATTCCCACGTGACAAAATATTGAATTTGAGTGCCTAGCCAGTAGGTGAAAATTGAATAGAAAATATTATCACTATATTTTGAAGCAGTTTCCTGTCTGTAGAGAGTTTTAATTTTGGTAGCAGATTTTGTATTTTAATACTTTTTATTGATTTCAAAACAATTCCAGAATATTGTCACTGTCTTGCTTGGGAGATACTGAGGTTGGGTGGTTGTTGCTCAGCTGTGCTTAAAATCACCGTGCTGATTTACACCAGCAGGGTCGGGCTTTGGCAGTATAGAATGGCTTTTCCGTTAAGGTTGCTGCATTAAAAACAACCCAACTCTTTCTGCTGCTTTCTTTTTTTGTAACATTTATAGCAGTGAAATGCCATGTTTTTTGTAAGATCCTGCTTAATTTTTACAAGTTATTCTTGTTTGTTGTTTTTTAAGGAAAAGTCATCAACAAAGACTTGCGCCACTACTTGAGCCTTCAGTTCCAGAAGGGCTCAATAGACCATAAGCTCCAGCAAGTGATCAGAGACAATCTCTACTTGAGAACCATCCCTTGTAAGTATGTAAAGATCATCCTCGTTTGATCTGTTCCTGCTAACCGTCACATCATTCGAGAGCTTTAAATGCCTTCTCTCCTAATCTGGTTTATAGTTCTACCTTGCAGCGGGAACTTGTGTAAATGGCTTTGCTAGAGTAGTTTCAAATCTTAAGTTGCAATGAAAAGGTATGGCCAATACGGACAGACAAAACAGTGAAAATGTCAGCGTTCAAAGCTCAGAGTATTTCAGGAATATCTGTGTTTTACTCATCAGTTTACAAAAACTGACTGTTTTGTCAGTTGTTAGAACGACCACAGCCACCATGGGAAATTAACCTTCCTCAGCATGATCAAACAGTGCAGACACGTCCTGATTTCTGTCAATATATTGGGTTTTGCACAAAGAGGGAACTCAGACCTTGAGAGAGTCACGTGCATTGGGCAGAGCAGCGCAGCTGGACGGGGAGTTGCAGAAAGGGCCGCAGCGACACAAGGTAGAGGGTGACTCTTGTTGGCTCACCCTGAGAAGACAGCACAAGGAGGTGGCAGCAAGAGGGAGAGTGAACCCGCAGCCCAAGAACAAGAGGGAGAAACAGCGCGTGGACAAACTTTAGTGTCACAGCAAGAATTAATTACTCAGAGAATCTGGCTGGGCCTGTCCCATCATTTGTGCCAGCCCTTCTGCTCTGAGCATCTGCTGGCGTCTCTCGGTCCAAGCAGCACAGGTGCACCCCTACCTTTCAGCGAGGCCCTGGAGGGTCCTGCACCCACCAGTGGAGCTCTGTAGAAAGCACCGTGCAAGGAACAGGACGTTGGCAGCTGCCAAATAACCTGTCCTTGCCTCTCACCCTTCTGTGCCATTTCATTTCTTAATTATCACAAGATTGTCCTTTACCTTGTTGTGAAGGTTCACTGATTAAAAAGGCTCATCACCAATCGTATTCAAATATTTATTGCACTAAAAACTTAAAAGTTGGTCAACTAACGTTTTTGTAACTACAGGAATTCCATTCTCAATTTAGCATCATTATGATATTGAGCGCGCCCAAGGGTTTGTGACTTTCTTAAAAGATTATAATAGCAAAGGGCAGTTTGTTTACTAGCAGTTCTTGTTCATGCCGCTGCCTGAAAAAATTGACATGTGCCTTTAAAATGCTGTTAGGTTATTGGCAGTAATGAATCAGTGGAGTCCTTTCCAGCAGAGCTTTAATTAAGCTATTGTAACTATGGGAGGCCTGTATTTATAGACATAACACTTGAGAACTTCTGTATTAACACAGCAATTTACTGATTACTTTGAAAAAGCGTACCTATAGCTGGGGTTTGGAGTATAGATGAATTACACTCTGAACTGTAAGGTCAGAAAATAGCTTTTGTGCCCAGTTATGGATTTGGTGGCCCAAAAATCAAATGTGCTTAGTCACGCAGATCTCATTACAAATTAGCAAGTGGTGGAAGTAGTGGGGAGATGAAGCACCCGTACAGCTGTGTTAAAATACCACAGCTCTTGCACAGCTCCCTCGAATCCCAGACCGCGATTGCCCAGCTCAGGCATCGGCAGCTTCTACAGAATCAGTTTTTGGTTCACTGAGCATAAGAAAGAATTTCGTTAATTACCACCTCACACAGCTTTTTTTCCTCTGCCTTCCTCGATACGAGAGCTGTCATTCCTATGTAATTTATTGGCCTAGTTTTTATACATTATTGTTCACTTGCTCACCAGTGTTCTAACTCTTGTCTTACTGGGGTGACATCACCATTGTATAAAGATTCAAAAATGTATTGTTTTTACTGAATTGTACAGCAGGCAGCATTTGGTAAACAGGCAGCACTTCAGTATCTTACAAGAGTGTTTTCTCTGTCTTTCCAGGCACTACAAGGGCTCCCAGAGATGGGGAGGTCCCTGGGGTAGACTATAATTTCATTCCTGTTGAGCAGTTTAAAGCACTGGAAGAAAGTGGAGCCTTGCTAGAAAGTGGAACGTATGATGGTATGTTGGTGACATTTAATAGAGTGGGAGTAAGGACCCGGTACTCGTGTCCAGTGTCCTGGTCCAAGTGTAGCCCCTTGTACCTGGGAGGTGCCACTTTTCCTGCCTGTTGGTGGTCATTACACCACTAGAGCAGCAATATTTAAACCTATTTTTGGAGTACCTGTGCAGAGGAGTAGTGGTCTTGTTTTGAAGCTGTCTAGTAAATCACAAGTTGTCCTTTCAACCAGTCTTGATGCAACCTCATTATTTTTCCTGTTGAGTTTTTGAGGAAGCATGCTGAAAATGTTTGTCTATGCTTGGTAGAATTTTGCTTTAATGGAATTTGTAGTCAATTTTATTTGAACCTTTGAGAACAGAGCCACGTTCTTCAGAGGTGCACATCAAAAGGACAGAAGGCAAAGGAAATTCTGATACAGCAGGGGGAAAAAAAAGTATTTTGCAATGAAAAATTGGACAGCACTAGACCAGATTGTCCAAATCTGTAGCAATATTGTTTTTGTTAAAGGTGATGGGGAAAAACACTGTAATGAAAGTAGTGAACCATCAGGAACTGGTTATCCAGAGGAGTCATGGAGCTGCCACCCTGTGATGGCTTCTGCTTTGCTTTGCTTTGGTTCGGTTTAAAGGGTTTTTCAACTACAGAGTTGTACTTGAAGTCAACTAAATGACAGCCAAATTTTCACAAATGCTGAGCACGTGCAGCTTTCATTGATGCTCAACAGAATTTACCAGATTATAAACCCGCCTGATTTTTACGTATGTTTAATGTATATTTGATTCAAGCAACTTTAAGCATGCATCTAGAGGATGTCTTTGGTGGTTTTACTGGCACTTGAATGAATTTGACTGATTTCCTGCATGATCCGTCACCCCCCGCCCCCCCCCCCACCCAAAAAAAAAAAAAAAANAGGAAATACATGTAAAATTACATGTAACAGATTGAAATGTAATGACTAACACTAGCCACGGAGAAACTAGACATGAAGAAAAAAGAAAAGAAAAGAAAGAAAATGTCCAAAGCAGAAAATTCTGTGATTGGTTCTGTACGTCCTTGTTTGACATGTCTCGTGCTGTCTGTTAACATCATCCTGTCTGTGGAAGTGTCCTAAGCAAATTGAGACTAAACTAGCACTTTTATTTCTCCTTAGCTCCCCTTTATCTGTCTGTCACCACTTTGAGCCTCGCCCTCACTCATATTTTCAGAAGGGTTTCTTTTTTTTTTTTTTTTTTTTTTTTTTTTTTTTTTTTGGTAAAAAAAAATCACCNCATGGTCAAAAACACATCCAGCCACCAAAAGTTACCCCAGCAGGAATTCTGGGAAGCTCTCTTGCTGCGTGCTCAATTCACTAATAAAAATCATATGAGCAGTCAGGAGGGAGGTCAATTGCTGTAATTCTCTTCCAGAAAACAACAGATGATTCCTAGTCGTTGTGTTTTAGATTAAAATATTGAAGTAAAAATCTGATCATTTTTCTCAAGTACAAATCATTTTTAGATGAAGCTGTATTGTCAGTAGAAAATTGTAGGACCGTACTTTTAAAATCACTTGTAACTGCTTTTGTGTACATAGATACTTTATGTTTCTGCACAAAATTAATTTGCTTTTTGACTTTAGTGTGTTTCTGTTGCTCGTATTACTCTGTTAACAAGTTAAACAGTATATAGAGTAAGAACAAATGATTTTCACTGTTTTACTTCTCTCAGGCTGTTCCCCAAGTCTCTTTATGGTGCATTAGTGAATTCCAGGCAAAGTAACAAATCCATGTTTTTCTTTGAAAACCTGTGACAGGGTAGAAATTTTGAATTAAACCTGTCCTTTTCTGATGTACAGTAGTGTCATTGGCAAAAACACAATATAGGAATAAGTAGGTTTTGGACTGTTGATTGGTTTTCGATAGTGCTGATGTCTTCTTTAAGAAGTGAAGTTACAGTTCAGGTCTTTCACTGAAAACAGGTTACATGGGCAATAAAACGTTTGCTGCACTATCAGCGTTTAGTGATCTTCGCTTCTGTCTCCTCATCAGGTAATTTTTACGGTACTCCGAAGCCTCCAGCAGAGCCCAGCCCCTTTCAGCCTGATCCAGTGGATCAAGTTCTTTTTGACAATGATTTTGATACCGAATCACAGAGGAAAAGAACCACGTCTGTCAGCAAAATGCAAAGGATGGACAGTTCTCTCCCCGAAGAGGAGGAAGAGGAGGAAAAGGAGGCAGTTAATGGCAGCGGAGGGATAGGTTGGTTGACAAGAGGAAAAATTCCCTGAAGTATTGTATGGGTGGATAAGAAGGATACACATAACATTCGTGCTTGCTTGAACCGCTTCCTTAGTTTTGGTAAAGTTTGAAGGCAGTTTTCTATTCAGACTGGTGTTTCTACTCGATTTTGAAATTATCTTTTAAAAAGAAACAGCTGTTCTTCCAGCCAGATGTGCAATTGCATCATAAAATGCACTGCTCAGTAGAGAACATGCAGTGCTGGGTATCGGCCAGTTACATGAGGAGGAAGGAAAAATCTATGCACTCTTCAAATTACAGAATCCTTTGCAGAGTATAATTCATACCGTGTAAATGTTAGTGTTTAATTTTGAGAAGATTACTGAATTTGTATGCAGGAGATTTTAGCGAAACGATTGGTTTAAGGGGCAGCACTAGCTCATACTGTACAATTTTCAGATGATTTTGGTTAAGGGAACTGTCACACAACCTGAAACTGCCCGAAGGGGAGTTGGTGGGGGGAGGTTAAGCCGAGTGTGCTGGGGCTGGACCGGTGTCCGGTCGGATGTTTCAGAGATGGGCAGGGTGCCCTTTTCCTTTGCTGTCGTGGTTACTCATCTGGAGGGGGAAGAACTGATGGTGGGGAGAAGCCGTCACATCGCATTTGCAGACGATCCTGCGCGTGAGTGTTTAGGACAGACTTACTGAACAGACCTGACCCAACCTTGCAAGCACTGGGGCTGGCAGCACCGGGGCACGGCACGTCCCGGTGGCCAGGCTGGTGGTGAGGTGAAGGTCTTGGACATGGTCGGGTGGGAGGATACTGAGCATAACCTCGGGGCTGAAGGGTGGAGGCTTGCATTTCAAGTTTTCTGCAGGGATTTTGGGGAGCTTTTTCTTGTTGTGGCTTGCAGGAGGGTGGTGCTTGTTGTATTGGCAGTTTGGGTCTTCCCTGCATTTCTTTTTGGTGCTTTGAGGAATATGAGTAGGATTTGGGGCGGGGGGTCGATGACATTGCAAACACTGTTCTCTATGTACGAACGGCAGCAAAGTGTAGTCAACTTGGATTTTTGCCAGCGTTGATTTTTCAGCGTAGGCTCAGACACATAATACAAGGTTAATTCTGTTTGGCAGGGGAAAAGCAGAGTTCAGTGTTTTCATGTCAGCTTTTCAAAGTTCACAGCTGAAAAAAAGTAGTGGAAAAATGCACATCACATACACGGACGTGTTTGACATCCACTTGTAGCCAGATTAAGAGGGTGGTTCTTGGTGAGAAACAACATAAACAGCTGACAAATAGTAACACTTTCCCCGAACAACTGCAGAAAACAAAGAAAAACATTCAGATTCTTCTGACTGGATGAAACCTGTTCCCAGCTACAACCAGACAAGCAGCTCCATGGACTTCAGAAATTACTTGTCGAGGGATGAAACCCTGGAACCGCTGCCCAAGAACTGGGAGATGGCCTACACCGACACTGGCATGATCTACTTCATTGAGTGAGTAGACAGACCCCGCGGAGGGGTTGCTGTGGCCTTCGAGGGGAGAAGTGCTGGTGGGCTGCCTTTTAGGAAGCTGCCTGCTGCTCTTACACCTCTCCTCTGCTCTTACTGCTTCTATTTCTGTGTGAAATTTAATACATTTCTACTGTTCCGTTCCTTACTGATAGTAATTTAGGCTGCATACTTGGTATGGTTGCCATCGTGCAGGAAAGCCTTACGGTTCCATGTGCAATGTCAGTTTGTTTGTAATACGAGTTTTGTATCTCACAAAATACAAAGCTGGGTGGGTATTGCTAGGTGAGGTATAACGTTACGTAAACCTTCCGTATGTCAAATTTCTCTGAAATCCAAGAGCTTGTTTATTCTTTCTTCGCTGCTTGTGTTCCGTGGCTGGGAATGCATGCTTGAAAATACAAATAGCATAGATTAAAGCCCAGGACAGGAGCGCAGCTCATATGTGCACATGGGAAACAGCCTCACTTATTAATTTCTAAAGGAAATAAAAACCTTACTGAGATTTAAGCATAAAAGGAGGCTAAAACTGTTGTTTCCTTTCAGGTAGAAACAGCTGATACTCCCACATGAGCTCTTGGGGGCAAGGAAGAGTGTTTTTACCTCTAACATTTCACATGTCCTGGAGAGTGTCCAATGTGCTCATACCTCTGAGCATCATTGTTGCTTTTTTTTAGCATTTTATGATGTGACTGAGGCACAAGTAAAGGTCACGTTATCTAAAGGCTACAGTTTGTGCACGGTAGTAAATACCTAAAAGTCAGAGTAAAGCAAAGCTTCTTCAGTCCGAGGGCATTCTCTTATCTAACGGGAGGTGTTCTGCTCCACAGTCATAACACCAAGACAACCACGTGGCTCGATCCGCGGCTCTGTAAGAAAGCCAAAGCCCCTGAAGATTGTGAAGATGGAGGTGAGATGTTCAGAATGCATTTGTCACCTGTGGCTGATAAATGTCCAAGTTCATCACAGCTGGATACGATCTGTTACTGCTGTGGTAGAAGCTTCTTCCAGATACACGTGACTGGAGCAGGCAGAGTGGTACTGAATGTCCCTGGCTTGGTGGCAATCGGAGTTCACGTTAAGACTGGGAAAGTCCACAGTGTATTTTCCCTGGAGTAGTAGAATCTGACTGAATTGTGGGTTTATCTGCATTCCTGAGATGAGAATATTTTGTTCCAGTAACTATCATTGTTAGGGAGAAAGCTGCATATGTTAGTGACGATCTCACTGGAAATTGTGCGGATGGAATATGGCAGGAGGAAAAGGTCCATAAGTGATAGAATATAAGAGTAATGAAGAAGGTACAGCATGGTGCCTATTGTTAATCATACCTTTCGCATGTGACATGATACAATAGTTGAATGCATAAGTAGAGGGAATGATCTGACACCCTTCAACTCTTCACACTGTTGCTTCAAGACTTACAGGTCAGGTTCATGATAAGCCTACAGACAATTCCTGCAACCATTTCCTACATAGTCATGCAATTTAGTCAGCTAGAAAAGAGAACCAAATAGCTCTATCTTCAGCAAATGCCTGACGTGTTACAAAAGCTGAGGCAGACTCAGAATAGCCTGGCATCTTTCTAAATCGCACAGCCTAACAATCATGTATTCATAATGAAGCCAGCTGGAGCAATGGACGCGTACTGCTGCTTATTAAACATATGTGCAGCTCACCACAGGATAAAAAGAGCACTTTAAACAGAGAGATGCAGGATATCCAAATGAACAACATTTAAATGAATAGACCCACTGGGTCTTTTGTCAAACCCTGTGGAGTGATGCTGGTAGTAATAATTGGTAACATGCTGTCACATGCTAGGAGAATTCCTGTTACCGTCAAACTCAGGGCAGCCTCAAACAAGATTACATGGCAGTTTTATCCTTCAAATGTCTAGCTACATGACCGTATCCATTATCCTAATACTTAAATTTCCATGGTCAAGATAACTCGAACAGTAAAGCTAGAATAATCGGTCCTCTGTGTTACCTGCTTTTCACCTTCAGTCAGTAATGATCTGCTGCTGGGCACCGTCTTACCAGACTCTGAATTTGCCATAAAAAGGAGCTTTCCACATGTAACTTTCAGTACCTGTATCAAACAGGTAATTTTTTATTTTCGACCCCTGATGTCGGGACGTCCAAGGCAGCCCAAGCCATGTCTGCTGGCGTGCTGTGGCGCAAGAGCCCGCACTGCCCTTGGTGCCGCCAGCCCTGCGCACGCACTGCCTGGTTCGGAGTGTCTCGCTGCATTGTGGACGTGGGGGTGAAACAGCCTGCCGCGGGGGTCCCTTCTTGATCCTCACAGATGGCTGTTACGGTTCCGACTGAACTGGGGGGACTGAAAACTGAAACGCTGTCAGAATACAGTGATGTGTCCTGATGCTATTGAGAGAAGAAATACAGGCGGCGTTACTTCTGCCGGGTGGTCTTAAACGGAAGGTACAAGAGGAATGTTGACGCATGGTTTGACAAGCTTGGGATGTGATCCTGCAAGGCATTTATAGCTCTCTTTTGTGGTGTATTTGGGGGCAGAAGCACTGTGACCATATTCATATTGTATAGTTTAAAAAGTCAACAACTATCAAATCAAATTAATAATATATAATTAGATTAATTTTAAATCATGTATTTTTCTTTCCCTGTATAGGTTCTTCCTCTCTGAATAGGTTAGTTTGTATCTTGTCTTGAAGTTAATTATATGTTTGAAGTGGTGTGATTTTGTTGAATACAAGTCTCCTCATCTAGTGGAACAAAGAGTGAGAGTTAGAGGGCTTCAGAGTCCCGGGAATAGGCTGATACCCTTTCGTCTGAAGGAACAGACGAAACACAAAACAAATGAAGGGAAGAATAAAGGACCTGTATTTTCCTCATATTTTTCATGAGTCTGTAATCTGTCCTCTTGTTCCTTCATAAGAACTCTCCTATTTGCAGATAGTTTTCCACTGTAATGGAGAATTTTGTTGTTCTTGATTGCAGAACTTCCTTATGGGTGGGAAAAAATAGAAGACCCTCAATACGGAACATATTATGTTGAGTAAGTGCTAGGTATTAATTTGACATAGTTACATATTGAGTGGAAAATAATGAAGTGCTCGATAGGCAGCATGTGTAGGTTGTAATGCAATGTAAGTATTAACCATCTCCAGTAGAAAGAGCTCTATAGGCAGCGAATGCATGGGCTCGCTCTGTGGTGTGACCTTACTGGTGGGGTGGGAACACAAGTAGCAGCCAAAGTAATTTATTAATGGGAATAAGCTGATGTCATTTTTCTTAGCTCTAACAAAGATGGGGTCACTTGATTTAAGAGAAGCACCTGATAACTGTAAAAGAGCAAGAGTAACTTGTATCTCATCGCTGTCTCCGAAGAGCCAAGTAAATAACTACTAAATTACTGCAAGAGCTCTCTGAATCTCCGTCAGGTTAGAGTAAATGAAATCTCTCTTTAACCATGGAGGAGGAAATTAGTAGAGTTGAGAATGTTAGCTTCAGAGAACGTGCTAACGTTTTTTGACTTTGCAAAGCTGACAAAGGTATTTAAATGCTGCTCAAACTTACTGGTTTTTTCCACTCTGCTGTACTACTCTAGCGTCTGCTGGTAAAAAGGTGATGTCTGAGTTTATAAACATTATAGGTAGATGGAAGCAACACATAACGTCAAGAAAAAGAGGAGATTTTCTCAGTTCTGATTTAGTAGAACCTTTTGAAAATTTGCAGAGTGGAATGAAGGTGTACTCTACCTAATAATTACAGGAAGTAAAATCGTATTGGCTCTTAAAGTAAATCAGGTTGTTCAAAGAACACACATGCTTTCAGTGTTGATTAGGATAGTTTATCGTTCATTCCTCCAGAGCATTAATCGGAGATAATAAAAAATAGTATTTGTAGATGTATCTTTTGTGGTTGTCTTTTCTCTGAAATGTCAGCTTTCTGCTGAAATCCTGATCAGGCTTTTGTATGTCTACAGTCATATTAACCAGAAGACTCAGTTTGAAAACCCAGTGTTGGAAGCTAAAAGAAAAAAACAGCTAGGACAGACTGACGTTGGCTCTTCAAAATCAGGTACCGCTGAATGTTGTACTCTTTGTTACTAATATCTTTATCTGCCAGCGTGCATCATCAGTAGCCAGTCTGGGAATTCATCAAGGCGTTAACCTTGTCTTTGTGCTGGCCATTGTGGTGTTGCTCTCCCAAATCTGCAGGGTTTTTTGAATGAATGATTTTTTTAAATGATTTTTTCAAATGTTAAAATTGAACCGAGACCATAAGACTGCTTTAAAATAATTTTGATTATTCTGAAGCTGGTTGTCTTAAGCAGCTTTTGGATATATGGAGGGTTAGAAGAGCCAGCCGGAAGATGCAGTTAAAACACACCTTGAATTTTTGATCTACTTTAAGCTTGGTATTCAAAGGTTAGAGTGTAAAACTGTGAATTATAGGTGGGAGCTTTAGTTCCAGCTCTGTTATAATCTGCACTACGGTCTTGGAGAACACTCAAACCTTCCCGTTCGCTTAAGTCAGTTGTGAAATGAGCGTAACAGTATCCTGTTTGCTTTACTCCATAACAGTGCTGCAGAGGTCAACCAATGTTAACCAAACAAATCATTAACCTTTATTACACTTCAAAAAACCCCAAACAAACAAAGTAATTACCAAAACTAACCCTGGTTTCCTACTTCCGTGTCTCTTTATTCCATAATTCCAAAGGACCGGAGAAGTCTGTCTTCACTAGAGATCCATCCCAGCTCACAGGAGCGCTCATACGGACATCGCTGAAAAAAAGTACAATGGGCTTTGGCTTTACGATCATTGGAGGGGACAGACCTGATGAGTTTCTCCAGGTGAAGAATGTGTTAAAAGACGGACCCGCTGCACAAGATGGGAGAATTGCACCAGGTAAAGTGTTATTTCTCTAAACCTGCATTTCCTATGCTGCTTTTAGAGAGTGCAGCTTGTGAGGCGCAGGAGGTTGGATGACTCCATCCACTGACTCTGAATATGAACGCCTCACTAAATTAAATAGTTTTCAGATTTGTGAAGGACCTGTGCAGAGATGTGTCTCAAAAGGAAAAGAAGCAATGTTCTAGATACATATCTACTTTGAGGACACTTTGGAAGATTTCAGTCGTTCTGCTTTAGCCAAAACCTTTGGCTTCATGGTTGTTTACAGAATGGCTTTTTGTTCCCTCTCTATACATAAAGTAAAAATAGTGCGTTTGAATCCTGGTCTGTGTTTTGCCTCGTTGCTGCCAAAAAGCATAACACTGAATACTAAAATTGCAAAAAACCTGCAGCAGGAAGGAGCAAGCAAAGCTATATGAACTGGAAACTGAGGAAAAGAGGGACGAGAGTATCTGCAATCCGTGCAGAATTGCACACTTTGTTATTATACCTTTAATTTATAAGCTTACCGTAACATATTGTTTACATACTAGAAAAGCCAAAATGCTTCTTTACATATCACATAAACTCTCTTATTCTTCAGAGAAGGAGAGTTCATGCTCTAGATGATTTAATACTATTTACTTATTAAATGAAACAGTTTCCTGTTTTGTTGCTGACCTATTGTTTGAACTTGTTGTACGCGGTTCATTTTCATCCTCAAGAATGAAAATCCTGCAGCACTGCGTTGTCGTGCACGCACGTTTGAATGAGATGATGCGTGTCTGTTCGTGCTGTAGTTCATGTGATAAGAGAGTTTCTGTTTCACCGATGCCCAGGCATTTAAGTGATGAGCCAGTTGCTTGCTGGGAATATTGTATTGCACATGCAAAGTTTCGTGATCAAAATTACGCAAATTATGAAACAAGGTTTCAGGGTCTGAAGCCTACATCCGCTTCATTTTGAAAATACATGCTTAGCCATGTGTGGCCCCAGTGTGAGAGCACAGAACGTGTGTGGGCGCAATCCGAGCTTAAGTTCAGCCAGTCCTAAAATAAACATAGGAACCCCCCAAAAAAAATCCGATTTATTCTGGATTGAGTTTAGGATGCTGTACAATATGAATTAAAGTAGGAGACATCTGCTTGCAGGAGTGTGCGTGCGCTGCTTCATCTCCTGTGGCTGTACAGTATCATTTTTTAAATCTGCTGCAGATTAAACTTTATATCTTTAGTACACTGTGTTCTGAGATGAAATAGAATAAATGCAAAGAGGAAATCCTTTATGCTTTTTGTCAACAGCTAGCCAAGAGGTGATCGCCCAGGCACCATTTGTTACTAGTTTTGAAGACAGCAGAGCACTTCCCTCGTTAGGCTTTTCAGAGCCTCGAACAGCACTGGACGGGTGTGGGTGGTTTCATTTCTGTTTTTGACGCTGTTGAACTTTCTTTTGTAACAGGGGACGTCATTGTAGACATAAATGGAAGTTGTGTTCTTGGCCATACCCATGCAGATGTTGTCCAGATGTTTCAGCTCGTTCCTGTCAATCAGTATGTGAACATGACTTTGTGTCGTGGTTATCCTCTTCCTGACGACAATGAAGACCCTGTGGTGGACATAGTAACAGCTACACCTGTTATTAATGGACCGCCTGTGACCAAAGGAGATGTTTGTGTGACCGGCCAAGATTTAATAGCAGGAACAGTTGTGTTGGACCAGAATGGGAAAATGGGCCCTATGTTGGTCAATGGTCGTCTGAACGGCCCTTCCATGGATACAACTGAGCAGAGGATCTCTCTTGCGTCTTCAGGAGGCTCTCAGCCAGAGCTGGTCACCATTCCTCTCGTCAAAGGTCCTAAAGGCTTTGGGTTTGCCATTGCGGACAGTCCTACAGGACAGAAGGTGAAAATGATTTTAGACAGCCAGTGGTGCCAAGGCCTTCAGAAAGGAGACGTAATCAAGGAGATTTGCCATCAGAACGTACAGAGCTTGACACATCTGCAGGTGGTGGAGGTACTGAAGCAGTTCCCAGTAGGAGCAGAGGTGCCGCTGCTTATCTTAAGAGGAGGTACGTACGTAAATTTACAGTTGTCATATATGGTTATATGCTTTTTAAAAGTCCCTTTTTAGTATGATACCTAAATCGTGTCCAGTCTTGCCAGCTAAGTAGCAGCTCATTATGTGTCTGAGCTGTTATGTTCTAACTTTAATTTATACCCCCGAGTATTTGGGGTGAGAGCATGTTGCTAAGGGTTTTTTTTCAAAAATTTTATTATGATATGTTTATGCACTGTCTCTTCCAAGTGTCTGGGGAGTGCGGAAGCAAAAATGCGGTCTCTAGCATAATACGAAGCATATGAGGAATAGAGTTTTCTGAGGCGCTCCAAATGTATTCCAGTAAGTGTAGCTGTAATGGGCAGGTGATCACAGGAGACAGGAAGAAGCATCAGTGGTAAGGTGGAGCTGATCACTGGAAATACCAAAAAAATTCTCATTTTTGCATTTGCATATTTATACCTCTTGATTGACAGTCACAGACCAGAATGTGTCTTCTCCCCAAAAGCTGACTAGTGGATAGTGTGCGTTTGCCAGAAGGAGCTGAAGGAATTATGAAGAAACACGTGGCTGCTTAGTGTCCCTTAAAGCTTTTGTTGTAGCCCTGAGAGTGTCACTTCAGTCAGTCATGGACATTTGCAAAAATCTTCAGGTCTTTTTCTGCATAAATGCTACTATTCCTTAATTGGCTAAGGAAATAACTAGATTTCTTTGGTAGCAAGTGAAGTTCCTCTAAACATATTCACAAAGTCTCCGTATCCAATGAACTGGTGTGATTTGATTGACCGGCATCTAGCAAAAAGAGAAATAGATGTTTTTCATTGTTGTGCAGCTAGCAATTCCAATTCAAGACTTCTCAGCAGTGATGTTTTTGGTCAACTGAACATTCACTTTGCCATTTCAAAGAAGAGTGAATAAGCAGTTACTATTTTCAGCGCAGGAGAAGATGATTATATTGCCTTAATGCTGTTTAAACTTTTGGTGACCTAGTATTGAAATTGCTTTCTACGTTGTATTTTCTTCAGGTCCACCCTCACCTACTAAAACTGCCAAAGGGGTGAGTATTAGCCATGTATTTACGCTTGTTTCTGATGGAGCATATTCAGGGGTTTTGGGCTGCAAAACAGACTCATAAATATTGTCTACTTAACACAAGAGATTCCTTTGAGTTTTTTGAGTTGTTTAATGGAGGTGATGGATATCTCTTTTCTTACTACTGAAGAATAAAGAACGCAGCAAAGATCTTGTATGGTGGTGGTGTAGTATTGCTGATTTGTCATGATTTTAAATATGACATTGCCACTTACCTTCTAACATTATTTCCTTTTTTTGCACTATACTTGAAATTCCTATCTGTGTGCACCCTTTGACCTGCTTTTGTAATCTCTCTTCTGGATTTTAGTCCCTGTGGTAATCTGCAGGATGATTTAGCAAAACCACATTTACTTAGCTGGCACAAATCCATTGTCTTAAGTAACTGCTGTCAGAGTACCCATTAAAAGGGAAACAAAGCACAGTATTTTTTTTTCTTTGCTAATTACCTGTATTTCAGTGAAATGGGATTTCTAAAGGAAGCTTACGATACTTTCATACTTCTCAATCCTTGCATAGAGTTAATGGACTAGTTTGTTCTCCCTTCTTAAAGTGCTTGCTTATCTTTCAATCCGTATTTTCAGGAAGTCTCTACATAGCTGTACATTTCTAGTTTGATACTCATTATTCTTGGAAGTTCGATCTGTTGCGGTATCTTTAATATATATTAGCTCAGTAAAGTATCCTTGGGCTTAATAAAATACCTTCTGCTTTGTTAATGCCGATAGTAATGCATCTTTTTGTCACGAGTGCTTCTTTTATGAATTAGGCTGGTTGGTGAACAGAGCTATTTCTTTGAAATGTTTCTTGTATAGAGCAAATTATTTCATTTTAGGAAGAGCCCATTACCAAGATGTAGATGCAGCTGCTTTTCCTACCTTTGTCCTGCTGTTGGAGTATTGAAGTTGTGTCCCAGCAGGGGGATAACGTGAGCACCAAGTTCAGTGGGCTTGAGATGGGCTGCACTCTATAAGATTTGGAGATTCCCTTCCTTGCGAGCGTAGAGCTGCCCACCTAAATAAAGGGGTGCACAAATCCCTGCGGTTTGAGGGCGCAAGACTCATCAGCGTGGCTCCTGTGTCGCTGCTCTCTGTGCCAGCCCGCTAAAAACCCTCTGGGCTCGGGGACCAGCATTCCAGCACATGTGCAGGAGCAGCTTCCCATGGAGCACTCGATGTTCAGTGGCATTAAGCAGCATGGCAAAATAATTCAGTTAAAAAGGGCAAGTTCGTGTGTTTATAAACATACAAGAAGTGTCAAACTGCTAAACCCCTTGGGGGAGTTTTCATCCAGCCTTTGTAAAAGGCCATATCGAAGTCTATTCTGCTTGTGCTTTTGTTTAACACGCACAGACACATGCAGACAACCACGTTCCAGTTTTCCAGGTTGGGTTTCAGCCCAGAATAAGTATTGGAGTTATTTTCATGCGTAACGGTTTGGAAATTAGGGTGGAAGACCACAAGGGTGCTTGGTGTCCTTTCTTCGTGAAGTATGAATAGGAGTGTTACAGCTATTGGGTCATAAAAAAAAAATGCTAACAGTGAATTACTAATGCCTACGCCACCCAAGTGTATTCCTCCTGGTCGGTATTGATAATGCCCCGGGACCCCTGTGGCAAACAGCCTGGCGTTGGGCACACCGTGGGCGCTCGTTGGCAGCGGGCAGGGGGCTGTGCCCGCCGAGCCCCTCATGCCCGTGGTGCTGGGCCACGGTCCGGAGCTTGGAGTGCCGGCCGGGGAAGCCAGCTCTTCTCCGAACGTGCCCAGTCCCATACGCATTTGCTTGTTTCGCCTTGCTTTTCACTTCTGCGTGATGTTTATTGTCTTTGCGCGCACAAGTACACGTGTTCGTTATGCTTTTGGTTTAATATGGGTGTTGTGGGGTGGGGTCCGTTCCAGAAGGACAAGCAGGACAGCTCGGGGAGTCTGGAAGCTGTCGGAGATCCCATCCCACAGCCCATGCCGTTTCCACCCACTGCTGTACGATCAGGCTCTCCTAAGCTGGACCCTTCAGAAGTCTACCTGAAGTCTAAGTCTATATATGAGGACAAACGTGAGTATATCAACTCCAACTTGGAAATACTCAGGTATGAAGGAATTTTTTCTTTGTCATATGTGTGGTAAAACCACTGTGACGTTCATATTGAGTTTGTTAACCTCCTGTAGGTAAAACATTTCAGGAAATGCGTAATTCATACAGAAATTAGAAAACTGTGGAACACCTTTTTTAAAAAAAAGATACAGCATGTTTTAACCATATTTACAATAAAACAGTTAATCATAGAAATGGTCTCAAGGATGATCTGGTTCTGAAGTAGGCCTGACCATTTCAGAGTTTGTAGAAGGAAGCTCTGAGTTGTATTACAGACTGGCTTTTATCCTGCCCACCGCACGAATGCAGTTGTGATTTCTCCTTTGGCATTTGTCAGTCTATCCTGTCCTTTTTCAGCCTTTTCTTGAAAATTTATTTTTCCATTTTGGAAAGAGAGTATCACTGAAAATTTGACTGTTTGAATTATTTACTGTATTTCTGGTTACCGTGTTCTGTCAATAAAAAGAGTCAGAATGCACCACCAAAGCATAATCTTTCAATAATCAAAGATAACACCTTACATGTTTTGAAATGTTGCTTTGTCTTAGCTCCAAACACAAGAGATTTGGATGTTTTCCTGCGAAAACAAGAGTCAGGCTTTGGTTTCCGGGTGCTTGGAGGGGATGGACCAGATCAGCCCGTAAGTGAAGCAATTTATGTCTGCCTATGTGTTGTCTTACAGTATTACTGTTAGAATTACTCCTACTCTGTTATCCGCATTTCCCTCTCGTTCTGAGCAGTTCAGTGATGGCAAAGTTGATCAGCTCAGTAAGTGGCTGGACTTGGATGAGTCTCTGCTTGGGAGTAGTTGCCAAGGAATGGCGGAGCTGGAGGCAGATGGGCAAACGCCAGTGGGAACCTCCTGGGCAGCCGGTCCCTCTGACAGCAGCTTTTCCAAAAAGGCAAAAATTGTTCTCTGGGAAGAGGTGCTAAGACTTGTACTGTATGTCAGGGGCCGTGCCTTCAGCTGTCAAGTTAAGAGGAAAAAGATTGCTTTTTGATTGCAGTTAAGGAATAGGGGGTTTTCCATTCCCAGCTGTGATCCAGTGCTAGCCTTTTGGGTGTTTTTTTTCCTGACGTACATTTATAGAAAAGGAAGAGCAAAACCAAAGAATTTTACTTCTGTTGCTCTGTATAGCATTTGTGGTGTTTTGTTTCCATAACAGCCGTAGCTGTGGGTCAGTGTCAAGCTAATGTCAGGAATGCTGTGTACCAGTGATCCCCCCACTGCTCACCTCCAACAGCTGCTGGCCGTAATTATTCTTAATCTTTCATTTAACCTGATTGTAGCATACGAACTAGTGTGTGGTGTTATCATCTGTGTTATATTCAGTAGCACTTTATGAGGTGGGGGTAGACAAAACTGATAAAAGGGGAGTGCAGCTGTTTGAATTTCATTATCTAATCACCAAAAGCTGTGCACTGAAAAACCTTCAAGAGTGGAACTGTCTGAGCAGCTTTTCAGAAGTAAATTTGAGTTCTTTTGAAAGCTTTTGCTTCTTCCCCAATCACTCAGGCCTAGTCTTGGTAAAAAAAAAAAAAAATAGAATAAGCAGAATGAATGACAGAGGCTTTAGTTTCAATAATGTCTGGGAAATCATACGTATGTAGTAAGTCCACAGTGTATGCTTATGTCAAAAGTTAGTCTTTTTAGCAATCTGACAAATATGCTCAGCAGAGGGTGATGCTTCCAGAATCCATGGAAATAAGGATTAAAATCCCCCCTAACGGTGTATTTACTGAATGTTTTGAGCCCCCAAGTTGTATCCACTGAGTAAGCTTGTGCAAAGCACGCTCGCTGGCTGCATTTCTGCTAGAATTGGACAGTCAGATAGTCTTTAACGGCATGCTCCCAAACGCACTCATCTGTCTGGATTCACCTGGATTCCAACCATTACTTGTTCTAATGAGTTCATGTTCTGCTGTTCAAACCCCCTGCCTCTGCTCTGCCGACAGATTTATATTGGAGCTATAATCCCGCTGGGAGCAGCAGAAAAAGATGGGAGACTTCGAGCTGCAGATGAGCTGATGTGTATTGATGGGGTCCCTGTTAAAGGGAAGTCGCACAAACAAGTTTTGGACTTAATGACCAGTGCTGCGCGGAACGGTCAGGTGCTGCTCACGGTCCGGAGGAAGATCTTCTTCGGTGGTACGTGTCTGTCTGTCTGGAGATGGTACTGCAGGACACGGGTCCGGCTAAAGGAACACCTACAGTTTTGTAATCAAATCGACTAAAGCTGCTCTGAAACTTATCAGTTATTGCACTAGAGCCGAGCAGCGCGAGATTCGGGGGGGGGGGGTCAGCTATAATTCTGAGGGAGTGGAGAAAAGCAGAATTTAATAAGCTGGTGTTTTGGTGCTTGCTAGCTTGTACGGCTCGCACAGGTAAGGCTCTGAAAATTATGATGGCAGTGGTGTTTTCTTCAAACACTTTTGCAGATGTTAGTCAGAACTAACATCTAATGCTATGCAAATCGAGTAATAACACAATTTTTTCTGTACAACATGCTGTATTCTCAAGTCTTTTGGCATCTATGCGTAGCAAGAGTCAGTGCATTCAAACCAGAGATGGTTCAGGGCAGCATCTTGTGATTCTGCAGTTTTACATCAGTGTCCAGATCGGCAGCGTACAGAAGACGACTGTCCTTGAGCCGATGATGCTGATCGTGTGAATGGCAGAGCTGGGATGGGCTTCAGGAGAACTGATTACGGTCCCCTGTTCCGATTAGCAACCAGTATCGCTTTTCCATTGCATTATTCACCCATTCATTCTGAGTATATACGAGTAAAAAGGGACTCGTAAGGGACTGGAACACCTCTCTTATGAGGAAAGGCTGAGGGAATTGGGTCTGTTTAGTCTGGAAAAGAGACGGCTGAGGGGTGACCTTATTAATGCTTACAAATACTTAAAGGGTGGGTGTCAGGAGGATGGGGCCAGGCTCTTTTCAATGGTGCCCGGCAATAGGACAAGAGGTAATGGGTACAAACCTGAGCGCAGGAAGTTCCACCTAAACACGAGAAGGAACTTCTTTACTTTGAGGGTGGCAGAGCACTGGAACAGGCTGCCCAGAGAGGTGGTGGAGTCTCCATCTCTGGAGACATTCCAAACCCGCCTGGACGCGTTCCTGTGCAACCTGCTCTAAGGTGACCCTGCTCTGGCAGGGGGGTTGGACGGGATGATCTCCAGAGGTCCCTTCCAACCCTATGATTCTATGATTCTATGAAAAGGAAAAAGTATTTTTAAGATCAGTTTTGAATTTCTTTAAGATGCCTTCTGATAGATAGACTACTTCAGGACCAGAATTTTATAGGTTTCCTAAAAGAAAACCTGGCTTCAGTCTTCAAACTGCCTCGTAAAAAACCATTTCCATCATTCCAAGTAAACGGTTGTTCCTCACTTAAGATAGCAATAGTTGTAGTTTGTAGCTGGATCTCTGACGTAGATCTTGTACTTGCAGCATGCAGAAAAGCCACAATGTTTTTTTTACTATAAAAAGGCATCAGATCACTCTGACAAAGTCTGTGTACTCACTGCCAAGTCTGTTCGGCTGCGTGTGGCAGGATTTCCTTGCGTAACTCTGCACACCTGTGGAGGACTCTGGGCCTTTGAGTGCTTTGTCCTGCATCTGATTCCTATTTGATCCAAATTGTATTGTTAATAAACTCACCCCTTGCTTTCCCAGGCAGACAGTGTTTCCTCACGCTGGCACTGAGATGTACAGTTTTGCTGTACTTTTACTTGATAAAACAGCAGTATTGGTTTTTTCCTTATTTGTTGTTTGTCTGTTACCTGCAAGGGGAAAAGCAACCGGAGGAGGAGGAGTTGCAGCCTGTCTTGACGCAGAATGGCTCTCCCCGACTGAATCGGTTAGAGTTTGCAAACCAGCAGTCCCCAGAGGTCTACGATGTCCGTCTGCAGCGGAAGGAGAACGAAGGGTTTGGCTTTGTCATCCTCACCTCAAAGAACAAACCTCCTCCGGGTGGTAAGTGCCGTGTTGAGGCGGTGGTGCTGCCCAGCCTTGCCGCCTGCTGTTTACCAAGGCTGCTGCCGGCACGAGCAGGCTGCGGCGTCCTCGGGATTTCTTTTTCCTTGGTGTGGTGGCGTTACCTGCGCAGCACTCTGTGTAGATACAGTCGTCTTTCACTCACACTATTTCACAGCTCTACCCAAGACAGCTTGGGCTGTCTTGCTTCATGTTTATGCTCTTTTTCACCCAACTGTGACATAAGTGGGAGCAGGGAGACAGCATATCGCATGCTTCCGGCCCGTAGACAGGAGTGTGCGCTTGTCACAGGGCAGTCCGCAGGACGTGGATAGTTGTCAGGCTGTGGTGTGGTAGATTCTCACATTGCATTAATTCGTAGGTATTTTAATGGAAGTATAGTTTTAACCTTGGCTTTATATTACGTAATCAGGTAGAATTTCTTATTTTGAGGATCTGAGAAAGTAGGGACTGCAGCACTTGAAAGACAGCAATGAAGTTGTTACTGTCAGGCAGGGGGTTTGTCTAGAAAGATCATCAAAATGAAAAAGTAGCACGCTCTGGCATTGCAGTTCTGATACATGGACGTGGCTTCAGGCATGGTTGTAAAGATAAACAGCAAAATAACCGAGGTTAAAAGCAAAAATAAAAAGAAATACTGTGAGCAGAAGTGAAGGAGAGGAGCTGCTTGCAGGAAGCCCTGGAGTCCAGCTCAGTTCATGGAAAAGTCCATGACGCCCTGCACAGGACCAGGGCTGCTCAGTGTAATCAAGTGCGTTTGTATTCCTCCTGCTGATGGCTGCTCTTACCTACCTCTGCCAGGCAGAGGCTACTGAATGTTCTTATCATGAGGTGGGGAGTAGGATCATCTTCCTGAGATTGATTCCCCTTGGCCGTCAGGTTTGGGTTATCTGGGTCAGCCCTCGAAAAACAAGCCAGCTCACTGCGTTCACCCACAAAGAACCTCCATTCACTGACATTAAGGTATGGATAACTCCCGAAATCCTTATTCAGTTGCTTTAGTTCCTTAGTGTAAATCGCCCTCCTGAAACTTCTTCAGCTGGTTCCAGACAGACATAATGCTTGAAAGTGTGTCTCTCTCTTGATTGACCCTCAGACACTTTCTTCTGTTTTTCCACTTTCTTTTACTGCACAATAAAAAAACAGCAGGAGCACAGAAAAAAAACCTGTTTCTAAATAACATTGTGCTGAATTCATATGATAGATACTTAGAGTGTGATGCAGTCTTGGCTCAGACGGTACCTTTTCAAGAACGTTGAAGCCAGCCGCTCTGGAAGCACGGGGCGCGGTGGGACGGCGAGGGGCAGCGGTCCAGGCGCGGAGCTGCTGGCGGGTTCCCGTGGCAGTGTCAGAGCGAGCTGTCGCCCTCCGTGCGTGATGCTGCGCAGATGATCGTGTCCCCCGTCAGAGTCATCATGGGTTGACGGTGTGTTGTCTGGTCAGTCAGATATTACGAAAAAATATGATAAACAGAATTATTCTATAATATATTGGTATTCTATTATAATATAACTGCACTACAGACAACATTTTTGCCTGAGAATGTGCTGCAAATCCCTATTTATTTGATATTACAACTGAAACTAATTCCAGTGCTGGAAACATAAGCCCTGTGGTCTGGGCTTTCTAACACACAGGGAAAAAGAGACACTGGTGCATCCCTGGGCTGTGCTGTGCAGAACTTTTCTGTGCCATGGTTTATCATGAAGCTACTGTGTGCTTCTAAAGCCAGGATACTTTAAAACAAGTAATCAGCAATTGAGTCTGCAACCCTGCAGTGCTTTTCTCTTCACAGTTGGCTCTTAGGTTTATATAATACTTAAAAAACAGTCTATTAAGGGAAGTGTAATTAAAATTTAAACTCATGGTAAATGCTAGAAGGCATCAATGTCTGTTCCTTCACAGTAACTTCTGCCTGTGCTAGCTCATTAAAACAATCCTTGATGGCTTTTTAATCTTGGGTTGCTGATGACGCTGTGGAAGTGTTTCAGATTTGCTGTCATGGCTTTGAAAAGGCAGCTGATAATCCTGGCAGGCGCATAATGTTCCTCACCTCTCCAGTCCCTCAGAGAAAAGCTTGTTTGGGAGAGCAGCACCTCCAGAAAGCAGGTACCCATCGAACCCTCTTCAGGCTTTGGAGACACAAACAGGCGTTTAGATGAAGTACCAGGATGAATGTGTGTGAAACACTGAGGTGGGTCCGGAGAGGTGTTTGGAAATGAGCTACAAAGGAGCAGCGGGGCGGTTACTTCGCAGAAGAGCCCTGACGAGATTCGGGAAGGACAGGAGCCAATTTTACTGTGCTCTCAGGCATCCAGATGAATGAGAGGCTGTTTCAGATGCATGGGGAAGCATGCTGACTGATGCGCTTTGATGTGATGGGGATCTGCTCTGTCAAGGCCACATCGGCACGCAGGCAGCTCAACGAGCCGCTCTCTTGCCCCGGCTTTGGGTAGGCTCCTCCCGTGGCAGTGGCATCTCGCTGGCTGCCGAGTGCCATCTGCAGTGCCGGCGTTGGGTCAGCAAACCGTGAAACGGGGTCTGTCCCCGAGCACCAGCAGGGCCCTTGGTGGGGAGAGCGTGGCGGCCGCCAGGCTGTGTCGGTGCTCTCCCGGGGGAGCGGTGCCGAGTGGAGCATCCCTCCCTCATCCTGCCCTCTCAGCGCTGCTCGGTCCTGCTCCTGTGCTCACCTCTGGGAAGGTAATGAAAAGCAGTCACCTTTCCTTCTGCTTCTCGTGAAATTACCTCTTTTCCCTGTTCCGTCTTTTCTGGCCCCGTTGCTTTGGCCTCTGGAGGAGGCTGTGTGCGGAGCAGAGTGTCACCATGGGGTGAGCTGAGGAAACCAAGCAGGAGAGTTAGCGGAAATTCAAGACGATTATTACAGGTGCAGGTTCACCTCGGAGAGTAGGGGCAGGGAACGGGGCGTGCAGAGCTGGTCCCGCACACCTCGCTGTGCGGAGGGCCGCTGCCAAGCTGCTCACCGCATTACCAGGTCAGTCTCTGGCAGGAGAAGCTTGATTTCCTTTTGAAGTGTATTTAAGGCTTAATTTTTGGTTGCAAGGAGGAATAGTTAACCCCTGCATCCAGATTTCTAATGACTGTTAAACTGGATGTCCATAACTGTCTCTGAGTCTGCACAGTGCTGCAGGGTCCATGCATGAAATGGAAAACAGTGCGTTATGAGTAGCAAAACAAATGGCTTCAGAGCGCTCCTGGACACATGGTCTGACTCATCCCTTTGCAGATGTGACCCATTTCCTTGCCGTGTTTTCCTTTAGGCACCACACCTTGTATGTGACCAGGCTGTGCTGCGAGGTGTTGGCCTGTCCATTCACTCTACTGAGCGAAGCTTTCCTCATTATTTTCAGGCTTTTGTTGTACTGGCAGCACCACCCGTCGGAGCAGGAGCGGTCTCTGGGGTGACTCGGGCAGTTCTGGGTCTGGGGGATGCTTATCTGACATGAATATTAACCGTGTTGCTGTGCCTGTTCTTGATTGTCTAGTGATTCCTCACAAGATCGGACGAGTTATAGATGGGAGCCCAGCTGACCAGTGCGGGAAGCTGAAAGTGGGCGACCGCATCTCGGCGGTGAATGGTCAGTCCATCGTTGAGCTCTCGCATGACAGCATCGTGCAGCTCATCAAGGACGCGGGCAACGTGGTGACTCTGACTGTCGTGGCTGAGGAAGGTAAGGAGGGAACGGGGTCCCGGCAGCTGGATGGTTCCTACCACACTGCCAGGGTCTGGTGTTTGTAACTTTTGAAGTTAATTTGCTTAAAGTGGAGTATTTTAAGATGTTTGGGAATTAAAGAAAAGAGAGTGAAGCTCAGCCCTTTGCTCTGGAAGAGCTGAAGGCAGGTGGGGCAGAGAGAGACAGCTGCTGAGCTGGTAATACTGAAAAATAAGATACAAGTAGTAACACCACGATGCAGGGGAAGAGAAATTCTCATGGTTTCTCACATGAGAGAGAGAGACTGCTGCTCACAGGGACACGTGTCCTGTCCGGGCCTTGTATTCCTTAACCAAAGAGAAGTGACCCCTCCTGGGGGAGCTGCAGCAAAGATGGGATAATGCTCAGAGAGGAAATGTTCTCACCCCAGACAGTGCCCATCTCTTGCTGCCGCGGTTGCTGCCAGAGCTTTGTTCCAGCCGAGGGAGGTGCTCCCGGGATGCACGGGAGCCCACTGGGGCGGCTCTGCCCGGCAGAGCTGGGGGGCTGGCAGGCTGCAGGGACACAGGGACACCTGCTCTCCAGATCCTCTCCGCTTAGGCACTCTGAGTTTTTCCTTCCTGCCATGTTAAAATACACAAATTGCCTAATGCCGCATTACAGGATAGATCCTGTAGTTCTTCTGTCTGCCAAAAGTACCCTTTGAAAAGTGGTCACGTCCTGCCATGGACACCTTGCTGAGGGTTTTCCTGCAGAGCCTCCCAGGCTGCGGGCACATTCTTCACACGCAACTGCCGTGTCCTCTGAGCAGCAAAGGAAGTATTTGTGACTGCAAAGTCCCATCTTGAGAGATGGGGTTTTTAATGAAAGCTCCCATGCAACACTGCATTCAATATGGTATTGTTCCCACACAAGGTTCACTATAAATATGTAAAATCCAATCATTTGAAGAGAAAAGCTGTTTTCCAACCCTGCTTACTGATGCATTTTTCTGGGTTGCTGCTTGTGGGTTTAATTAAACTCGCTATCATTATTTTGCCAGAAAATTGGCTTTCTTCACCTTTTAAATAATAAATACCTAAAGCCAAAATGTGAATAAAGCCAACAGATCATTCTCTAATTTCACATTCATTGCAAATATTTAACATGCTATCTCAGCCTGTAATACAGAATTTCAAAGACTTAATTTTCCTTTTTGTTAATGCTTGAAGCAGAGAGACTTCTATAAATTTATGTTTTTCTGTTAAGATTTTCATTTTTATCAAATCTAATTCCTTGCAGATTAAGGGACATGCTCAAAGCAGTTGCCCAGGGCAATGTTTGTAATGCAACTGAAGTGTGAGTTGGTTGCGTTAGATCTGTTTCTCTGCGGCTCTTGATCAGCTTTGTTTTCTAAAGAAACTTTCTGAATATAACATTTTTGCCCCTTATTTATACATGACCTAACCTGGACTCTGTGTTAGAACTTAGCTTTTCCCATTTCCTCAATGAGAAATTTGGAGCCAAAATGTAGAAATAAAACAAAAATCTGAGGAGAATCAACGGGGGGGGGGCGGGGCGGGAAGAAGTCGGTAGTGGGTGATAAAGTGAGACTGAACAGAGCAGTCAGAAAAAACGCGTGGCTTAGAGGAGCTGGGGTTGGCGTGTTTCAGATGTAGAGAATTTTGCAACAATGAGGGAGAGAAGCAGAACCTGTTCCACAGAAATGGGAATATATCGCCCTTAAAATTCTCCTTGGTGTAGTGGGAGAAGCAGGTCAGGTCCCAGCGCAGCCCCCGCGCAGCGGCAGACCCGGGGTGAGCGTGAGTGGGGGGGCTGCAGGCGTTTCCCCGCTGGCTGCGGCGGGGGAGCTGAGCTCCACAGTGATTAATGCCGGGAGAGATGCAGGATGCAGCCCCCAAGAGAAAAATGCCCGTTTGCCAGAAGCTGTTGAGCATCACAAAGCAGAAACCCTCGCAGCGGTTGCGGTTCCCCCGTGCGTCGTCCCCAGCACTGTCCTCTGAGACCGGCAGCGGGAATCCTGCCTGGTGCCCCTTCCCTCTCCCTCCTGGCATCCACAGATGTGTGAGCCCTGCTTTTCATACGGGTAAACGAGTTCCACTTCATGCGCCAGAAGACATTCTTTAACATTTTTCACAAAAGCAGGAGCCTGTCAGCTTTTGTCATGTATTAGCTGGAAACAAAAGAGAGCAGGCTGAAAAGAGGACTGGAGAATTTGTACAAACAGATGGCATTTTTCTTGCCTGTGCTTCTAAATTAAAACTCTGAGCATAAACCGGGAGTAAAAGTTGACATTTTGTCTCTAGAGAAAAACCTCTTTAAGGCATGTCGTAGTGATAGCACCAAGCAGTCCTGTGAAGGACTGGAACGGTCTCATACATCAGAAATTCAGGCTAATAATATGCATTATGTTTTCCTTCCCTTAAGATGCTCGAGCGCTGTGTATGTTTTACTGGGGTTTGTTTGTTCTTAACTGAGAAACGCAGTAATGTGATGCACCGAACAGAGGACTGGAACATCTCTAGTTGGGGTACTTGGGATTTCTTTTTCTTTAAACTCTTATAAGGAGAAGGAGTTTATTAGTTTATAATTCAGCATATAAGTTCACCTTGGGCCACCACTTGCCATTTCAGGTTCTAGCTAAGAGGCAGCCTTTTGCATCGCCTATGGTTCGTTACTCTGAAGAGACAGAGACATTTGTATCCTGAAACGTGTTTTTTTCATAAATGTGCTGGCTTTATTGTAAAGTGCACAATCACTATATTTTATGTGGAAGGGAAGATGAGCTATTTTAAAAGATTCTATTAAAATGTCATTATAGTTTAATTTTTACTTAGCCTTTGGGAGAAGGCAGAACAGTTTAAGACTCTCGCTGGTAACCTGTCAGCAAACTAGACCCCCCAGTGTGGCTGTGGGACCAGTCCGTAACCTTTCCTGTAGCTGCCCCATAGCAAACTCTCCGTTGTGCCTTAAATGAGATGACGGTTTCCCTCCATCGTTACGGTCTTCACCTCTGAATCCTCATTGCCCCTGCAGATCCTCGTTCTCTTACCTGTAAAAAGGGATGTGCTCTCAAATGGACGTTATTCTTCATCTTACAAAATGTTATTATATTGAGTATCTGAACCATCCTCATGGATCTGGCTAGCTCTGATCTCTTCTGGTCTTGTATCAATTTGCAGACCATCTAAATCCCTTCTCTTCATCTCTGGCTCGGTTAAAATTGTGTTGTTTTTCTGAGGAAAAGCAGTGTGGGTAAGAATAAGATTCCTGGGAATTTATTCCATGGAACCAATGAAGTGCGCTTGGGTTCCTGGCTTATGGCGTTAGACCTTGGAAAATCCTCTTCGCCTCGTGTCTGCGCTGAGCATGGCTCGGCCTGGGGCACCCTCGGGGACAGCAGGTACCGCTGACGGCCACTGTGATCCCGTGGTGAGTGTGGCCAGCTTCATATTTGGGAAATTCTCTCTGACTGTCGGTTTTGTTTGAATTTATTAGAACACCGTGGTCCTCCGTCGGGAACAAACTCGGCCAGGCAGAGTCCAGCTCCGCAGCACCGGCCGCTGGGACCAGCACAGCTCAACCCCCCCGGCACAGACAGGTACCGAGCTCTGGGCTGGGCAGAGGGAGCGGAGCAGAGGGATTGTTAATGCAGAGGTGACATCCGCGTCCTTGTGCCTCTGTGTAGGGCAGCTACGGAAGGTGAAGCTGGAAAAGAAGCTTCAAGTAGTTACAGGATGTCCTGGCCCGAGCATAAGCACCTGGCGCAGTCGGATGCTGGCGTTGCTTCAGTTGCCGGTAGCCGTCACCCCCAGGTACAGGTAACCGTCCAGAGCGCGCGGAGACGGGCAAAATGCTCCTTCCTCAAGACACTTCAGCGGCGTTGCCACAGAGCAGTCAAAAGCAGAACAATAAAACATTTCCCTGTCAGACATGAGTAGAAAAGTTGCGTATAAAAATGCACTTCAGTGTTTCACAGAATGTTTTTGCTAATGTTTTAAATTTTATTATCTCCTTAGTATGGTTGAATACTCATTATAATTATAAAAGAAACAGAAAATGCTTGCAACGGGGCTACTACAGACCTTTTGACAAAGTTTCTGAGAGAAATTGCATGCATATCTAAAACTTTGAAGGAAAAGTGTTGTGTATGTTTAGACTTAGAATGAAACCATTATTCCTGGTCATACATGAGTTGTGATGAATTCAGCTTAAATCGTGGATTGGGTGTTTCTCAAAATATAGAAATGTGTGAAGCATTTTTCCAGAAAAATATGTTTAAATCTGCCTATTAGTCCTCATCTTTTTTTCGTCAACTTCCCACACAGAATCCTGGCTGTTTCCCAGTGGAGTTGGAAAGGGGCCCTCGAGGGTTTGGATTCAGCCTTCGAGGAGGGAAGGAATACAACATGGGCTTGTTCATCCTTCGGCTGGCTGAGGACGGGCCAGCTGTCAAAGATGGGAGAGTGCATGTGAGTTTGTCTTCTCTAATCAATTTGTTGATCAAGTTGGCCTTTTGACGCTTGGCCCCTCACACCTTGCTGGGCAAGGGACGTGTCCGCCACCGTGGGGGTGTCCCATGGGAGCGTGACCCCCCGTCAGCACCTGACTGGAGCCAGCGGCCGCAGAGGAGCAGGGCCACCAGCGCTGCGCGGGCGTCCCAGCAGCCCGGGCACGGAGGGGCTGCGCTCGCCCAGTCCGAGGGTATTCACAATTTCCACGTCATTCAGTCTCTCCCCCCTCAGCTGGAAAATGGTGTCATTTTCTGGCTGTACTTTAGAATGGTGAGGAGGAATTTCTCAGCCAGTTCATGGCAGCTGAGCGTGGTGGGAGGCACGTCTGTGGCGTGGAGCCTTCCGTCCTGTCGATGAGAAACCAGCCAGTGACCGCCTTTGGCAGAGACACTTCATTTAACAAAGCCCAGACAGTCTCCTGAAACCGCTAATTTTATGCACTGGTGACATCCACTGGCTGATCCGTACAGGGTGAAATAGGTTTCGTGACCCTATTCCAGCCCCTTTCCAACAGCCTGCAAAGGTCATGTGAGCTGTAATTACCTGCCCGGTGCCTCTCTAAGTTGCTAATTGGCCTCAGAGACCTTAGTACTGATAACTGCATAGTGGTGATCTCTCTTACCTGAAATAAAAGAATCCTTTCCGTACGTAAAACCTGTTCTGCCACGAGATCATCCAGCTCTGCCATCCCTCCAAACGATGATCCATACGCTCCCTCCGAACCATGGTCCGGAGCACGTGGCTGTGTCTGTCTCATCACTGTAAATCAATGGCAGTGAGTTTAGGGAACCCGAGATCTTTTCTTGAGCTGGCTGAGCAGGAGACCTGCGGGGAGAGCTCTGAGCCGCCGGGGTGTTCCGTCGTGTTGACCAGCAGCCACAGAACGGTGTTGCTACTGCCAAGCGCATTTTAGCATGAGAGCGAAAATAGAAGCATCTGCCTCTCTTTTTTTCTTTCTAAATTAAAAATAAGTTTACGGTGTCAGAGAGTCACAAAAACTAATCTGGTTGCTCTTTTTTTGTCAGGTTGGTGACCAAATTGTTGAAATCAATGGAGAACCCACCCAAGGAATCACTCACACACGAGCCATTGAGCTGATTCAGGCTGGAGGGAATAAAGTTTTGCTGCTGCTGAGACCAGGGACCGGCTTGATACCAGATCACAGTACGTCAGCTCGAGAGCGGTTCTGTTTTGAGGGTCCTGGGCAATGGAGAACTGGCTGATAAGGAGACTTTGTTTCTTCTTCACTGAAATAGTTAGCAGTTCCCTTATTGATAGTGGTGCAGGTGTTCCTATTTATTTTAAAATACAAGGAATATTTTTGTAAAATTAACACATGACAAATACCTAGGAATATTACACAGTGTTAAATTATTGCCTATTTTTATATTTACTTCACTGTTTTTAGCCTTCTAAGTTACAGAATGCTTTATTTTTCAAAGCCAAAACTTCAGAAAGCAGGGGGAGAGACAGCTTTGCTCTCCGAACGGATTCTGTTTGTTTAAAGGTGTGACTTCTGCATCTGCAGCAGGAAAGCACAACTTTGTAGGCAAAAAAAAAAAAAAGGACAGAAAAGCAAATACTTGCAGGAGCTCTGAGTTCAGCTGCTGTGCACAGAACTGATGGGTTTGAGTCTGACTTAGGAAATGCTCCAAAACTACAAATCAAAAAGATTTGTGGCTGTGGCAGCACTTTAAAGCAAAGAACACATCTTTGAGGACAGGTTTTAGTCTTTTAACCCTTGAAGCTGACACCAAGATTCTGATAGTAAACTTAAAAGTTGTAGAGTGACCTTTTCTGATGAACGGCTTTTCTGTAATAGTGACCAAATACGAGTTTATCTTTTGAACATTTTAAAATGCAGTTTGGACTACCAGAGCTTGTTGTGTTCAGTCATTTACAGGCAGCAACTGGCATCCACTCAAGGGATAGAATCTGCTCAGAGCTTTCTCCATTTCTTTCCTCCAGGGAGCTGGAAGATGGCCTTTAACATCTTATTGTTCCAACCTGCACAGCCCAGTAAAATCAGTGAACTAGCGCATGGCACGGAAACAGCGCATCTGTGAACTGCGGGGTCTGTTCTGTGCCATCTTGCTGGATTCCTGGCTGGCTGCATTTGTCTCTCACTGAATTACCTTGTCATTAAGGGTGAAAGTTAAATATAGTCCTCCTTGTGTTCTGATGAGCTGCTGCTGAAGTCCTCTTTAGAATCAGCATTTACAGGCTAGAAGCGGGAGGGCACCTCCAGCGCTCTCCTTTCTAACGGCTGTTCCAGCTTGGTGTAACTGCAGCAGCCATCAATGGCGTTGGTCCTGCACCACGGGGCTGTGCAGTATTGTCTGGAATCACTCCTGGCCCTCTTGTTCGTGGAAATCTCCCGAGTCCGAGGTAGAAACAGAATCGTAGACAAGTGTGAAGGAACCCCTGGAGACTGGCTGGTCCAGCCCTCTGTCAGGCCTGAGATGAGGTTAAGCAGCTTGGATCAGATCAGCAGCTGGGGAGAGGGGAAGGGTTTTGTTGCCTCTTGTCTTGCTGTTAATCATACATTTCTCATTGAGATCTTGCTTGCTGTACTCTGTGATTTTGGTATATAGTTCTGGGCTTTTTCTCTTCCTCCTTCAGGTTTGGCTCCTTCCAGTCTGTGTCCCTACGTGAAACCTGAGCAACATTAAGGGCTTTCAGTGCTTTTCTTGGTTTTTCCTTAAAGACTTGGTAAATCTGCATGTCTTGTGTTTCATCTCTTCCTATTATAAAAGTGCAAAGCTACGAATAACCTCAACTTTTCACTGTTTTCAGTTTTCCTTTAGCATAACAGTTTCAGTTCATTTCGTTTTCTTACATTAAACAATGAGGCCAGGGACTCTCTAATTTGCAGTTTTGCTGTGTAGGCTCTAAAGTTGTGCTGATGCGAGACTGTGTCAGTCCTGCGGAGATCGCAGCATTCTAAACACAAGTTTTTTCCAAAATCACATCCTTAGCGTTGTTGCAGGCTGTAGAACAATACAATACAGAAAACTGGCTAAATAAGACTTTGAGAGTATGCCACTATGTAATCTTTTTAAATTGAAGATTTCGTATAACATCCTGGAACCTCAGTAGTATGCACGTTTCTAAAATATGTAGTGATTTTTTTAGGTAGTCATTTAATCAAATCTCCCACTGTTCACTTCCAGGTGATTGGGATAGTTATAATCCATCTTCATCAAACGTAATATATGAAGAACAGTCACCATTATCTTCATCTTCACATTCTGCTTCCCCATCCGAAATGTGTTATTTACCAGTACCAGGAGAAGCTTCAACGAGAGTTCAGCTGTCTGAGAAACTGGAACAAGCAAAGAACACTGTGCCTGAAAAGATAAGCACTTTAACTGAAAACCAGTTTGAGAGGAAGCCTCAGTCTTCTCCCCAGAGAACCAAGAACAGATGGGAATGTCCCTCCAGCCCTGGGTTTGAAATCACACAAGGTAGATCGGAAGTAGGGACCAGAAGAGACGGATCTGCAAGTCCAGAAAAGTCAGGGGCTGGTGAGGGACACCCTCCCGCAGGATTCCACAGCCCCAGAAAGGGGGATCCTGGAACAACCTACAGCAATTCCTCACATAAATCTGACAGTCCCAAAAAGAGTGAGAGTAAAACCACAGAAATAGGGATGAACAATAGTAACAAAAGAGAGCATTCCAGTGGAAATCAAGGAAGGTCTGCCAGCCCCCAAAAGCACCTCGGGAAGCAAAGAAACATAGAAACAGTCGGCAGGTTGCAGGAATATCAAGATAGAACAACTGGTGGTGATAGGACAACTGTCGAGCAATTGAAAGGTGGGAATGGTAAAACAGGAATCACCGGGAAAGACACAAAGCAGAAAACTTCTGGAAAGACAGAAGGGTGGTCTCCAGAGCGACAATATGCAGCATTTGATGAGAATAATCTTCCATTCAGGGACTGTAGGAGAAACCCATCTGGAGATGAAAAACTGAAGAAGTCAAACTCTGGAGGGCCAAGCTCCAGCAGATTCAAAACTTCCAGCCTTTCCAATATCCCACTGCTTTCCATGGAGAAGCAAAGGCAGACAGAAGCACAGGAGACTGTTGTGCTGAACAGACAACACGGAGAGCGACACATGGAGCTGCCCGATGAAACCAAAGATGATGGAATTTCCAAATCTGAGAATAGTTCTCCAGTCAAGAAAGCACCGATAACTCCTGGACCGTGGAGGGTACCAAGCGCGTGTAAAGTCACCCAAACAGCAGGTGTGGCTGAAAAACGGGTTTGACTGACACTTGTTTTTAGAACATGTTTTAATCAAGTTTCTAGTAATGGTCATTTAAAAGCATTGTTTCTTTTCACGAAGTTGTCATTTTTTTCAGAAACTGGTTAGAGCGTGGAAAGTATTTGATTCGTTCTTAAATTATGCAAGCTGCATGAAGGACCTTTTGGATTGCTTAAATGAAACTCTTCCATAAGCTGCTGTCCCCTTGTCCTCTGACGGCGGTGTTCTGCTGCTCCCAACGTTGCACTGCTGCGGCTTTCTCAGATAGTATTGTGAGTTCTGAACAAAATTATTTAATGCCTCTATTGCCAATGTGATCATGACTCACTTCTTGTTCTTGTGCCAAGTTATCTACTGTATCCGGTCAATCTAATCCTTCTCGTATGTATTCCAGTCACAGGAAAGACAAGGTTGTGTTTGAAATGGGTATTTTCTCAAGAGCATGTTGCATGTTTACATAAGGAAATCCACGTGTTCTTCCTGGTTCAGTGAGGAGATGGGTGAGTTGGCTCTGCCAGTTCTAGGGCAGCAAATGAGCCACTGATGCCATTCAGTTGATGGCTTTTCTGAAATTTTTATACCTAATACAAAATCGTGTAGATAAAAATTATATTTGACATAATCAATGTTTTGTAATTTTGCTTTTTATGAACACAGCAAAATTGCTTTATTTCCTTGATTCATAAGGATGCTTATAACAACTGTTGGCAAACATCTGTCTGAAGAGAGAAAATTCTGGGTTCTGTTAAATAACATAATTCCTTGTTTCAGCTGTGGCACTACGTCATCCTGAGCGTTCTTTGTGAACATTAGCAATGAGTGCACGTTCCTTTTCGGCCTCATCGTGGTGCTGTAAGCTCAACTCCCATCTTTAATTCTTTCATGCTAGTTAGGAATGGGATTTTTTCCCCTCTGTAGAGGTAACAACTGACCTTTAGGACAGAACCAACTGCCGAAGCAGCTTCTTAAATGAAGTTCCTGCCTGTATATTAGACATCTCCCATATTGTGCTTCGAAGGTGTGATCTGTTCTGGGAGTGGTAAATAGGATGATGCACAGGGTGCCTGAGACTCAATATCTATTTGGGCTATAACCGTATTTTATAAAGAGGGATGTTACCACGGACTCTACTGACACAGCAGCCCTACAGCTGTAAGAACAGCAGCCTGCACAAAGTCAAGGGGTTTATTTTTGTCATAGTTTCAGTGATGATTTCCTGCCATGTTTGGTTTTAACAAACACAAAAAAAGTAGTAAAAGGAGCCCATTGGTCCAGTTTGCAGAAGGAGAAGGGAGTAAAAGGTCAAGCTTTACTTACTCATGTTAAAATTCAGGCTAATACGATTTGCTGTTTGAAAGTGAATGAGTGAATATCTCGTTTTGGCTTTGAAACATTTGATGTTTTTAAAGCTTAATGAAGCATAGTTCTAAGTTGAATTCTTTAGAAGTACAGATGACTACTCAAACAGCTTTTTAAACAAAGACTTTGAAAATTAAATAGGCTTTAAAGCAGATCTGAACTGTGCTCTGCTGCTTGACGTTGGATGATCCGTTGAGATTTGCTGTGTAGCATAATATGTACAAATACTCCCTGTTGCGGAGTATGACTGTGAAAATATTTAATACTTTGAAGCAGCCTATGTAGATATTACCCATGTATTCTTAAGAAGAGACTCTATTTTATGTTGAGTTGTATGCACTTGCCCTGACCACTGAGTTCAGTAACAGCGGTTTAACACAAAGATGAATTAGCACCACTGAAACGATTTCCCTGTCATCAGCTGCCCCTCTGTTTTCTCTGTGTTGATGTGACCTGATTTAGTGTCTTACCTGTGTGTGATTTCTCCTTCCATAGAACTTGTATCTGTACTTACTGTATCAGACGACTTAGCAATGTGGCCTTGGAATGCTGAGCAATGTATGGATGTACTGGGTGTAAATGTTTATATATTGTACAGCACCTTTATACATACTTCTGAGGTTCTGACTAGAGAGAGACCTGTAAATCGCTCATTATTTTTTATATAGATATTAAAAAGAAACTCCAGATCATGGTCTGTTGGTTCTGCACTGTATAAAATAGATTCTTTGTTGACTTTCAGTGGTGTGCTACTTGAAACAGCGAAATTTATGACCCAGGTTTTACCCACAAACATAATACTTTTCTGGAAAACAAATGCAATTTATTATTGGAAGTTCCCTTGACTCCCTGTCCAAGTAACAAATGTTCAACAAAGGTGTTACAAAAATCATCGAGTCATGTAGAAACAGTTATTAATGATGAAATACTTGTACTGTAGGTTTATTTGTACATTTTGATATATAAAATTGTCATCTCCTCTTACAACTTTTCCTTGTACAGAAAACAGCTGTAAACAATTTACTACCAAAAATTCTTATGCCATCTTACCCCCTCTGTGAAAGAATGAAGCTATGAAAAGTTCCTCACTTTTCATCTTTTTCATTACTAATAAATAGAAGATGGTAGAGTCAGTTAAGGAAAAATGTAAGTTTAACAGGCGTCTTCGAAACATTTTGTTTCTCTCCCCTGCCGTTCCTAAACATGAACCTGCTTCTGGGTGAGGAAGTCTTTGCCAGGTCTCCTCCACTGAGCTGACTCTCACCACAGTTTCTTCCTCAGGGATTCCCGGGCCAGGCGCTATCGCGATACCACAGCGCAGAGCTGCAGCAGCTTCTCGGGACACGCAGCAAGGCGCCCGGCTGCCCCGGGACAGAGCCCGGGCGGATCATCGCTGAGCTCTTACAGGGAATGAGCAGAGCGGAATATTCTGTCGTTGATAAATGCTTCACTTGTAGTTTGTGGTGTAAGGTTGTTCTCAGGTAACATAACGCTTTCAAAAAAATGATTGCCATTTATTTGCAGAAGGGCTAAGGTAAGCCAACCAGCCTGAGTCTGTGCGTTGCTTAACTCTCAACCTGGAGGCAGAGTTCATGTTGCGCAGCCCGAATGTCCCCGCATCCTGCCCTGGGTCAGGATAGAGGCACAGCTTTTAAGAAAAAATCCTCTTCAGCACATCCAGAGAAATGCATCCAGGCAGTACCAGTCTGCGCAGAGCTCTGAGGAAGGATTTCAGGGTAGCTGCAGAGCCCTCTGAAAAAGGCTGATGCTGAGACAGGAGGGCTGACGCTTCACTTGTCACATGCACAGGTGTCCGATGGTCCAGAAACAAGGCCCCTGGCGCAGTCGATGGTGTCCCTCCAGTAGGAGCTTTCAGATGGCTTTTAGTGACCAATGCCCCACGGTCTGCACGCAGCTCCTGCTGTCGTCAGCGCCACCTACTAGTGTTTGGCCCCACTCATTCTGTTTTGCTGTGTGTGCGTGCCGTGGGATGACTTCACGGGTTAGACCAGTTTATTCTGTTGTAGAACAGTAAAGCAGAGGGAGAACTTTTGATACGTATAAATCTGTTTAAAAATAGCAATTACAGATTTCTGAAGTTTGAGAGCACCTCTGCTGCTGTTATCTTCTCTGGTCTGTCCCGCTGGAGAGCGCTGAGTGCTGACGTCTGGTCACGTCACGGTTTAATCTTCCATAACTGAAAAGAGATACTGAGAGTGAGGGGGGGTCTGAAAGCCGTAGGTCTGAACACTTTTCATCTACCGGTAAGACTCGGTCTCCTTTGCCCATCCTGCCTTGAATGCTCGGCTCAGCGAGCTCCAGCTGACGTGTGAGCCACAGGAGGACTAAAGGGAAAGATCCCAGATTCTGACGGACAGCTTTAAGTGGGCACCAAAGGCCTGAACAGGGCTGAAATTTGTCAGCCCTGTGCTTCCAGCTCCAAAACTGGCTCAGGGGGACAGAGATTCATTCTGCGGGGGCTGTTCTCTGAATTACCGTGTAGAGGGTGCCTAATTCAAACCCATGACCTTTCTGCTTGGGTGGGAGGAATTTGCAATGGTACAAAAGTGACCCCTACGAGATGGCCCCGTCAGGTTGTACAGGAGTTAATACTTACTCTGATATTGAACCCGAGAAGATCGCTTATAACACCTGAGACAGCAGAGAGTATTACAACACGTGTTATATTGTAGATTAAGGGATTCATGGTCAGTCCGTACAGCCTAAACGGAGTATCTAATTCCTGCAGTGAAAGGGGAAAAAAGTCCATTAACATTTGTCCATACTAGAAGCAATGAATCCTCTGACTTCTAGCTGAATACTGGCTCTCTGGCAGACTTTGCTGGCCATGCACTGCCTCTGTATCCGGTCTTAAAATGTATGTACCGAAATTCCCACCCTGTATTTCAGCCCTCCCAGCTTAAAGAAGTTTTCTAACAGCCCTGCTGAATCTAAAAAGTCTCCTTTATAGCAAGAGTAGCTGCATAACAAGAGCTTGACACAACGGGCTGTAGAATTTGTCTAGGCTAATTTATGTGACTCTTGGACTATGCTCTTTCTTTTCCAAATAGCTACTCTGCTACTGTCAACGAGCTTCAACAGCGAGGCTGCTGAAGGAAAAACAAGATTCAAGCAGGAGGAGACAGGCTGTGTTCATACTTCATCCTCTCTCTCATCCAAATCGTAGTAAGCTGCTACTAATCAAATGTTGGCAGCACTAATTAGCCACACCGGTCTTGTATTGCTTAATCTTATTCCATGGCTACAGCACAGAAAAACTCCCTTTGTGAGAACTAACTTACCTAATCAAGAGACAAGAGAAGTGGGAAGAGCAAAAACACACAGGCACTGTCATTAGTCATTGCTTCCATAAACTTTAGCAAGTGTATGTTTTTCGGGAGAGTAACTTACCTTCAGTAGCTTTGTAGACAGTTTCAAAACATTGTTTACTAGAGACAGCTGTTCTTTCTTGTTTGGCTTCTTCTCCATCTTTAGGTACAAGTTTATCTGTGACAGAGAGCCATTAGAGACCAGATGTTATTATTCCAGCACTAGCCCCCGACTCATTTCGAACTAAGGGAAATTAGAGCCATTTTTTGCAGTCTGCTGTCACGCCTGAAGAAGTCATGCATCCACTGATGGGAATTTAGCAGTGATAATACCATTCTTTTTCCGACTGATGTGGCTAACACATGTTAACCCAGAGACAAAAATAATCTAGAATTTTAGAATTTGAGTCTGTCCAAATGTTTAACAGCTTGTACAGTGGTTTATTGCTTTCTGTCCAGCATAAGGGCTGATTTCTACATTTTAAAATTTGATTCCAGTATTTTTTAAGCTGGTCTGAAATGCGATCATTATATCCAGACAAGCCACAAAGCCAAAGGGAGAATAAGCTAAATGGAGATACCTGCTCAGTGAGCAAGATTGAAATATTACTGTATTTCTTGTTGGTTTCAGAGCCCAAAGATGCCAGACGCAGTAAAAAGAGAAGAAGTGCTGCCTCCCAGATTAGGAATTCCCAGTTGTAAGCTGCATTCAGAAATGTTTTGTGACCCTTAAGAACCTGTATTAGGGAAAAAAAAAGCACCAATGTCAGTAACAAGTAACATGCCCGTTCTTGGGAAAAGTGCAAAATCCTTGCCCTTACTCCTCTTCTGAAGAGACATGGATGCTCTGCAGCTACCGCCAGGTTTTCCCTTGAAGTGCAACTCATTCATGTAACGAGGTTAAAGTAAATGGTCTCGTTTCTAACCTGGCTTTCGCTTGGAATTTGATTTTTTCTTGACGCTTAGAAAAGGACGCTTGTTCTTTCTCTTTCCTCCCTCTTTCCAATTAAAGGCAGTAAAAGGTCTTTCCTTTCATGGGTGCTTGTCCCACTGGCAGCCTCAGCCCACCGCAGCCACGCTAAGCCGATTCTGCCTTTCCCACGTACTCACTGGGTCTGATACAGCAGGACGGGGAATTGTCATCAATTCCTCCAGAACCCTGGGGCTTACAAAAGCCGTCACAGCAGTGAGAGTCATGATCTACTAATCATCAATCGTACCGCTACCACCACCACATCTTCGTGGTATCAAGAACTTGCCTAAACACTGTAATGAGTCTCTTGCCAAAAACAAAGAAACCAAGAAAACAGCTCCAGCACCAACACTGCTTCCTGTAACAGAAGGTTTAGTGAAGGATTTAAAGGTTTAAGTAACAGTTACTGACCTGCTTTCAACAACAGTGGTTAAAGAGGGTGCTGCAATCCGCCCTCTTACATAAAACGTTCTGTAACACTTGAGGTACTTGGGCAGAGTCCTCTCCTTTGTGCACAAGAGCCTGTGCCCTGAAATTTTCCTAATAATTATAAAAAACCCAGCCTTCCTCACAGAGAACAGAGAATGAACATCTATTACCAACTAAACATTACAAAGCTTTTAAAAAAGGCAAAACATTCCATACTACTTTGGAGACCAACAGCTACAGTTCAAGCACTTTATAGGCTGGCAAAAGAAAAGCCTTCAGTAGTTTGGGGGTTTTCCCCTACTTCTCAAAAAAACCAAGTTAAACTCTCACCTGGGCGCAGCATATAAAAGCAATTGAAAGAGCCAGCAAAAAGACTGACGATACGACGACATCCACAGATCGCTGGGGGCCTCGCCTCTGCAGAACAAAGACACGGAGGCAGGTGTAGGTTTGGGTGCCGAGCTGTGAAGTCAAGGCTCAGCACAAACGGCTATAATTGTAAGGATTCACAGAGTGCTGCCCAACGTGCCAGAGAGCAACGAGGTAAAGTACAGGTACTAGAGACTTGGCTACAGCCTCTGCAATAATCAGACCTCGGCTCAGAACTCACCTTTAGATAGGAACGAAGGGATAACCAGATCTTAATGTTTTCTACCTTCTTGAGTCTAAAGTGAGGAATTTCGTATTTCCTGGCTTTCCGAGCAGATGTGATATGACTAAAAAGCTTGGCAAACAAAAACCTCTGCAAATTAAAAACATAAATTAGTCTAAACAAAAAAAAATTGTTTGGGATTGCTTAACGGTAACTGGCAGAAAAGGTGAGCCTTGTGGCACACTGCGGGAGCCTAACGGGGGTCCTTGGTGCACCACCTCTCAGGTAAGTAACAGTTGTCATCTTGTGCCTGGCAGAGGCGCCGCTGCTGCGGTGCAAGAGTAGCCACAAAGCTCTCACTAAGGCAGTAAATCCCGCCAGCCTGCCCTGCCAGGCAGCACGTACAGCCCCTTTGACAAAGCTTCTGCCCACAGTCGTGAGAGCGCTGAACGGGACACAGCAAACTATCTAATGCTCCACCTTAGAGCAGGCGGCTGCTTCTTCCCAAACTGCTGCATGGTGAAGCGTTCTCTTCCCTGCAGAGCGCCATTTGAAGACGTTAGAAGGTTCTTTTTCCTTTGGGGACAGGGGCAGGGTGAGAGGGGGAGCGCAGGGCTCAGGAAGGGTATCCACAGGCTTAATTTTGTGACTGATGAATAGGAGTCTTACCAGATTCCCCTACCTAAACTTCTTGGGCATCTTCCTAGCTCTGTCACTGCAGCTTGCTGAGACATGCTTGTCTTGCCTGTGTCTTCTGCGACAGGCAGCATGGTTGTGGCAGAACATCTGCCCCAGGGCTCAGGAAAGGCAACATTTAAACCCACCTGCTTGTACGTTCTCTCGGCAACACACATCATGAAGAAAAACATCCAGGTTAAGCAAAGTCTTTCAAGGAAGTTGATCGCAGACAAAATAATGACAGGGGTGCTGGCAGGTGCTCCACAAAAGATGTGCAGAAGCTCCTTTAGAGAAATGGAGCACAGCTGCTCCAGGTTATCTGTGCGGAACAGTCTGTAGAGGAAGGGCAGGAACGCTAACCCAATGGTGATGATGTTTCCCAGCATTTGATAGCCCACTCCTTGCTGGTAGGCATTAACCTGGCAAGCAGGAACAAAAATAGGATAACTACCTGGGCCTCAAGGAAAAGGCATGCTATTGCGGCAGCATTAATTCAATCAAGCATCCCCTTCCCCTTAAAGGGCATAGCCTAAAACAATGCCACCCCTTTCAGTCCAAAACCAGCAACTCAGTTAATAACAATCGGCACTTGTTCGTCTTCAACGGGACCTCCTGTTGGGACAACTGTCTCTGCAGTTGAGGGACCAGTTTTATACTGCACCTCATATTTGCATGTATAGCTATTTCCAGGTTTTTTGGTGGTTGTTTTTTAAAGCATGGGGGAGAGAGGCTGCAATGACCTACAGACCTCTTACCCTGCTCATGATAATCCCACTGATCTCCAGCACGGACATGTCCACCTTCTTGCAGTCATTCCCTTCCCAGATCAGTGCACTCACTTTTGCAGATGCTGGACTTGTATTCTGCAGCCAAAACAAATGGTTCTATAAAAGAGAAAAGAATGCAAAAGGTGTATAATCTATTTCTGTCCTGCTATTAAATAATGCTTTTTCCTAGAAAGTATTTAGATTGAGAAGGGGATTCCAAATTTGTCTGTGGGTGAAATAACTTTGTTTGGGGATTAGCAGTGATCCAGATAATACCAGCGGGGATGAGGGAGTTGATCGTGGATACTCTTTAGATCATTCCAGACTTCTGATTGTCACGGTTGACAGAATGGGCTCATCCAGCATTAGGTTGCTCTCATTATACCACCAGCATTCAGATCTGTCTTTCGTATTGTTTGGGCAGACGGGGGAAAAGGGGGGTGTGGGGTGTCTGGAATCTTCCACAGAATTCTCAGCTACTGGATACAAATCAACAAACCTGTTGGAAAACATCTTCCTTCAAATCCCGCCTGGTACCTCTCACAGTCATTTCCTCACTGTCGCTGGTGCAGGATGAGCGACACTCTGGCCCGTGAAGCAGATCATCCCACAGCATGTCCTCGGTCTCAGAGTCATGGCGAGTGCTCTCTGAGTCTCTCTGGGTCACGCTACAGCTCCGGGATCCCACACTAGTGCAGGACCTCGAGTCCTTGGAAGAAGAACAAAATGTACACAGCACAGCCCCCGCCCAGTCTGCAGAACCACGTCCTCTTCCCCCCAGCAATCCCTGAAATTCTGTTCCCGGTGCAGCCGAGGGCTCCCAGTCCCACCCACCTGACGGGAACTGCTAAAGACAGTATTACTCAGCGAGAGCTTCTGCAACCAGCACTTCTACACAGGAAGTCGCACAGAAAGCATTAGTTCCCCACCTCAATGCCCAACAAAATAAAAATTGACTTATTCATTCTAATGCAAAAGTTTTCTGGCTTTTGGATAATCTATTTTAAGATTTCATTTATATTTTATAATGTGATATTCATATATTTTATTTCTATTTTATTTTCAGGTGGGGGGAATGGCAGGGGGCAAGATAAAAAAAGTAATTAAGTGAATGTGTATGTATCACAGAAGAGATTTATTTCTTCATTTTAAAATCAAAATTTATTAGCAGAACAGCTACAATACAGTGCTGCCTCCCAAACCACAAGAGCAATTGTAGCAATTCAACAAGAGCAATTAGAAGCAGCTTGGACCACACCACGCTGCCAAAAGAGTGATTTTTTTGTCGGTTTGGTTTGGTTTTGTTAAACATAGTATACTCACAATTGTGAACAAAGTTTACAAGGCTGCAAACAAGCAGGGAGCGAGGCCACACCTTACACCTGAAGAGGCCGAAGCACTACCATTTAGTAACGGTCTGTTCTGATGGGCAGGAGGTCCCTGCACTTGCCGTGCTCCGTAACGCTCTGCCTGTTGAATTTATATGACCATACCTGACTATATAATGCAGATTCTAGTTCAGATTCCACAACACTATCAGAGTCCCTGGCACCTTTCAGGGCGTGCTGGACCTGACAAAACCAAAGGAAAACCAGCTCATTATCCACAGCAAAAAATTGTGTGGAATATGGCATAAATTCAGCCTGAGTACCTGTGAGACAGCCTGGTTCAGAGAAACAAGAGGCCTCTTTTTCTTCTCTTCATAGCTATTGTCACTGGAAGCCCCTTCTACGTTCTGACGCAACAAGATCCCTTGTGCCATTGCTTCAGCATCCTCCTCACTCGAAAGCTCATCGGAAACACCACCTCTGTTGGTGCAGTCATCCTAGAAATACAGCAGTCAAAATAAGACTCGGGCACCAATAAAGGACCAGCCTGAACTCCATCAAACTAGAGGTTCAAATCCAGTGCTGCTACTACCCTGGTATGCACAGGAATCTCCAATTACCTGCAAAAGCCAGCAGAAGATGATCTCCACAGAACATGCAGAAACAGAATTCAACTTGGCATCACAGAGATACCACAAATTTTAACTCGTTACCCCTGCCCTTGCCTTGCCACAGAGGTAATGAGGGCATCTTGGGTGGGGTGGAGTTGGGTTTGGGGCAAGGGTGGGAAGAGGAAGAGGCGGCAGCAGCTCTTGGCTATGTCTTACCAGCAACTTTAAGCCCAGGAGAACAGATGTGTCTACAAGCTGGTGGCTAGCAGACCTGAAAACATAAGACGCATCTCCCTACACCTAGTTCTGCTCCTCTCCAAACGCCTAGAAATAGAGGAGTTGGGATGGCACAGTACTACAGTGTTCCGCACAGATTCTAATCTCAGTTCTTCATGGGGGAGTCAACACCAACCCAGAGGAGCCTCAAAAGTAATTCCACAAAGCTTTATGTTTTAGAGATTTCAAGATGGGTCACGATGCATTAAGTCTGTCTTTCTCTCTCCCCAAGGTCATCCCTGCCTCCCCTCTGAGAGGGGATTGTGCAGAACTGTTTGTAAGGCAAATTATTTCACAGAACTGCTTTTGAAAATTGCTAATTTATTTACTTTTAATCATTATCAGTGGTCTTCCTTAACTGAGCATCTTTTGATCAGAAGTCTCTACAACTGAACGAGCACTTTGGTAAAACAGACATTGTTCAGGCTTGTCTGTGTTTGAAATACTTGACTACTGTACAGATGAAAAGATGCTGACAGTAAAGTATCAGCACCATGTCAGCTGTTCAGTCGAGAAGTAGAAAGGGTTTTTAGGTTTCCTATATGCAAGCAAAGATTAGTAGAAGGGAGTATCTTTTATTAGATCAAACCACAAATTCCTGCCAGTACCTGATGGCTCTTTTCCCCATCGGAAAGTTTATTTTTCTCTTTGAAGTGCAACAGCCTGTATTCAGATCTGGCATGTCTGTGCTTAATGCCATTATTCACAGCATTCACACCGTTTTCTGTCTCAGTCCCTTTCTCAGCTACCAACTTTACTCTTCTAATCCTATGAGAGAAAATACAATTAAATGTTTTAATGTCAGAGAAAATCTCTTTGAGGAAAATATCATGGTCTCTTTCACTTGCCACACAGGTACAACATTAGACAATACAGCTGAGGGAATACATAATTGTCTTCTGCTGACAGGCTCTTTGTGTCCTGATTCTGTTGAAGAGACTTAGATCTGCTTCGCTCTCACTAGACGGTTCTTTTGTAACTCTAACAGTATCTCGAAACTTCTAAACCAAGAGGGAAATTTTTTTATTATTATTATTTTGAAAAAAAAAAAAAAAGAGCAATGCGTAAGACAAAACGTCATCAAAATAAAGGACCAGTCGGTTGAAAAGTCATCAAGAAACTCACCAGAGAAAACAGCAGAAGACAATTAAATACTATCCCAAACAATTTATCTTCCTTTTCCTCAAGTTACTTTTAGAAAAAGTAAGGTGGTAAAGTGGGATGGCTATCCAAGCAACTTAAACTAGAAGGCACAATCGCTTCTGGAAATCAGGTAAAACAGTAATGTAATTTGAGCACACACATTCAAGAGATCACTTATCTGATAATTAAAAATAAGCTCCACCACTTTCTGCAACTCCCCTAACGCTCAGTTTTAGCTACTCTGTGAGATATGGTATGATCTCCTGATAAGGACATACTAAAAATTTGTGAGGAATCAGCCTCCTACAATACCAAGAGTGCTTTTAGTTCAAAGGAAACTAACTGGCAGACTTTGGAGATGTCAGTGACAGAATACGTCATTTTCCAGATATCAAATCGATCGGAGTGTCATTACAAACACAACAAACCCAGTGGAGATCACATACCTCCTTCGGAAAAGCATATTAAATACATTATTAAGAATGGATGCAGATTCAGATTGTTGCTCTTTACTGTTCTTCTCAGGAGAAGACCAATTGTTCCCATCGACACCCACAGATTTGCGTAACTTCCTGATTTTTAAAAAAAGAAGAATTAAATTTGCATAGCAAGCTACTTTTAGGTCTTTCTTAAAAGAGCTGAATCAGAATTGAACAGCTTCTTAGATGCAATTTTTTTAAGAAGTCATGCAGACAGAATGCTTATTTCCAAATTAACAGAAGCTATGCGTATTGCGTATACCCACAGGACATCAGTATAACACTAGCAAAGGATGCAAGAGACAAAATCTGGACAAAACTTTTGCTACAGAAATGGAGGCAAAACTCTATCCACACCCATCGTTCTGTGTTCAAATATATTATATCAGTGTTTACACTGACTCAGACACCTAAGAGTCAAATATCTAGTAGATGGACCGTAACGTCTTCCACATGCACAAATTGCCAGCAATGAATCCACCGCAGTCATCTCTGCCATCATTTCCTTGTTCTCAATACACATCAGCAATTCCCTGCAGTTAATGCCAAATCAGGACACCAGACTGGTCTGCAAAACCTTGAAAATGCCCTTCTGTGCAGAATGCCCTCCTCTGACCACAAAAAGAAACTGTATTAAAAAGCTACGTTAGAAAAAAAAAAGGCCCAACTGACAACTAAAGCAGACCTATCACAGCCTGGTAAATTTGCTGCGTTTGTCTTGGTTATGAGAAGATTACAAGCAAGACAGAAAATACTCATTTTCACATTTACGGTTAAGTAACATATTTACATAAAAATAGAAAAGAAGATATTTATCCATTAACTTCTACCACGAGCAATCCATCATACGCTTTGATGCCAACAAACAAACCCGTTACCCCGCTCACCTCCTCCGCCTGCTGAGTCCGTTGTTTCCCGAGGGTTTGTTGATCTGGGTGGACACTATTTGACAGTGAACAGTTCCCATCAGTAACATAAGGCACATCGGTCCCATGACTTCGCTTGCGTTCACAACAGGCATCATGAAATACAACACAACTGCTATGACTGCAAAGGAGAAAATTGTGTCAACTGCAAAAATTAAGAGAATGTCCCAGCTTTTCTGTCTTAACTATTTATTTTTACTCTGCTTTATAATTTCTGCAAATACTAGTGCTACACATCTTGAAATCTACGTGAAGTAGGTTTGAGATAGGATCTTTACGCTTTTATATTATGGACTACAAAATGATACCACATTCCTCACAGAATCAGGACTGTGGCACAGACTGCTACCGCCCCTTACCTTGCATAACATAGAGCACCAGGAGCCACATAAAAATACGCTGGGAAGTAACCTGTATCCACCACTGGCTGAATAACGGAAAAAATACAACCCTGACAATTCCTTTCCGAGTTAGCGATGTCCAGGGAATTTCGGGCTTGGCTTTGGCAAACGTAGAGCCTCGGAATTAAAGGAAAAACAAACAAGTCATTAATCGTGTATTACAAGAACGTCCTTACTCACGCTTTGCCCCTTGGCCGGGGCCCGAGCGCTGCAGCTCCGAAGGGCGACGGCCCGGCCCAGGCTCGGGTCCCCGCTGCCCAGCTCGGGCGGCGCCCCCCGGCCCTCAGGGCGGCCCCTCG